>BOLG01001352.1:0-63974 GCA_016861445.1 Oryzias woworae | reverse complement strand
GACAGAAGAACAGGAACAACTACAAGACAAAAGATTTATGTTCAAAACATGAAAACTCAAACAAGCTTCATCATTCAGATGTACATTTCACACAAACTGTGAAAGAGAGATGGAACAGAAAAGAGAAATGAGGAGCTGCATGCACGTGGTGCGTGTGGTGCTCAGTCATGTTTTCAGTCGTAGTCATGATTTGAGTTTTTCTGAAATGTTTTGCTTTGAAATGTTTCCACAGAAGCTTTTGCATGGAGCTTCAAAGTAATCTGATCTAGTTCATTTTTGAGTATCAATAATAGATTTGTGTGGTTACATTGTGGTTCTGTATTTAAGTGTTTTTTAAATCAGATGATCTAAAAATAGTAAAATAAGTGGTTTTGAACCACGGACACCACACTAAATTAAGAGACCTTAATTATGTTTATGTTTTTATTAGTTCTCCAAAATTCTCCTCAGTCAGACAACATGAGTGAAACGATGATCAGATCTGTTGTCAGAACTGTTTATTAATAAAGTTTAAAGCACACGTTCTTATTCAAGGAAACTGTTTCTTTGTCATTGTGCTCACACACACACACGCACACTAAGCCCCACACACCCACACACACCCGCACACACACACCCACACACGCCTGCACACGCACGCACGCACAGACACACGCACACACCTGCACACACACACACCTGCACACGCACAGACACACCCACACACACACACCTGCACACGCACACACACGCACAACCTGCACACAACACACACCTGCACACGCACACACACGCACACACCTGCACACGCACACACCTGCACACGCACACACACGCACACACCTGCACACGCACGCACACACACAGACACACCCACACACACACACCTGCCACACACACACACCTGCACACGCACACACACGCACACACCTGCACACGCACGCACACACACCCGCACACACCTGCACCACGCACGCACACACACACACACACCTGCACACGCACACACACCTGCACACGCACACACCTGCACACGCACGCACACACACCCGCACACACACACACCTTCACACGCACGCACCTGCACACGCAACCACACACACCCGCACACACCTGCACACGCACGCACACACACACACACACACCTGCACAGCACCACACCCGCAACACACACACACCTGCACACGCACGCACACACACCCGCACACACCTGCACACGCACGCACACACACCCGCACACACCTGCACACGCACGCACACACACCCGCACACACCTGCACACGCACGCACACACACCGCACACAACACGCACACGCACGCACACACACCCGCACCACACACACACCTGCACACGCACACACCTGCACACGCACGCACACACACCCGCACACACCTGCACACGCACTCACACACACACACACACCTGCACACGCACACACACCCGCACACACACACCACCTGCACACGCACGCACACACACCCGCCACACACCTCCCACACGCACGCACACACACACACACACCTGCACACGCACACACACCTGCACACGCACACACCTGCACACGCACGCACACACACCCGCACACACACACACTGCACACGCACGCACACACACAGACACACCCACACACACACACCCACACACCTGCACACAGACACACGCACACACACACCTGCACACGCACGCACACACACACGCACACACCCGCACCTGCACACGGACGCACACACACACCTGCACACGCACGCACACACACACACCTGCACAGCACCACACCTGCACACGCACGCACACACACAGACACACCCACACACCTGCACACGACACACCCGCACACACACACCACCCACACACACACCCCGCACACGGACGCACACCCACACACATCCACCCACACCCGCACACAGACACACAAACACACCTGCACACGCACGCACACAGACACACGCACACACCTGCACACACACGCACCTGCACATGGACGCACACACACACCTGCACACGCACGCACCTGCACACAGACACACAAACACACCTGCACACACACACCTGCACACACACACCTGCACACAGACACACAAACACACCTGCACACACACACTTGCACAAGCACACACCCGCATACACAACGCCGGTACAATCCTCATGGGTTGAGCGGTCCGCAGCCACCAAAGGTTGGGGACCACTGCTCTGCGGAAAAACAGAACATCAACAGTCTTCCATCACCACCAATCTCTGTCTGTGGCAGCTGAGGGGAGTGTGACCCCCTCACATAGAAAACAGTTCACATCCGGCTCCAACCAACACAGCCACCATGTTTCCCAGACGCCGCCATGTTGGAGCAGATCTATCAGTAAGCAGTGATGGGTCTGAATGAACATACACTGTAGAATCACTGGACGGCTTGACCCCCGCCCTCTGAATTTCAAACAGGAAGTACCTGCTGGTTCCTAGAGGCCAAAATCCCATAGACTTCTACTGAGAAATAGACAGTTATTACTCAGTTTTTCTACTGGTCAGAATAACCTTTCTTGCTCAAATACTTTTAACCATTCTTCCAAACATCTTCTTTCTAATCCTAAGTTATTTCGTATTTTTTCTTTTTCTCAGGTTATTCAAGTTATAAACCGACCAATCAGAAGCCTCAGTAAAAGCATGTGGTACCCGCTGGCCCCCACCTCCAATGTTTGATTGACTGATTATCCTGAGCCGCTTTCAGTGAACTCCCAACAAGCTCACTCATGATTGGCGACTGCAGTTCCCTAAAAGCGTGACCCAGACTGACTCAGAGCAGATCCCTGTGGACTGGATTCAAAATGGCGGGGTACCTGGAATGCAAAAAATGGCGGCTGAATTGGCTTCATTTCCGGAGAGCAAGAGGCAAGGCGTTTTCTATGGGCGACCGCACACCTCGATTTGTCCAGTGATAATATTTGCCTATGGAGTCAACGTTGCCAGCTATAACAACCACTCACCAATCAGGAGGGAGCTTGTTGGAAGGCCCACACCCCTACCATGAGTCAGATGTTGAGACTTCATTTTTTCTGCTGCCCTTCTTCTTACAGCTCCATCTCTGTTCTTGGTTGTCTTGAGCAGAAAAAGCTTCTTCACCTGAACGGTTGTCTCCAGCTTCACCCGTCTGATTCAGTTTGAGGTCTTTTTAAAACTCAGGTTTTTCACCTTTAACCGAGAATTTCTTTTTAATGCTTCATTCAAACTGAACTCCCTTTCACAGCTTTGATACTGTTTTTTGTCCATCTGTTTCATCTTACCAACACTTTTCTGGGAAATGAACGTTCCCTGGCTTCAGATAAATGTGATGATGACATCAGAGATCACATGACGAAAACACGAAACGCCGACTTTTACACGCACGTTTAATTTACGACATGTATGTGCTGATAGAAAAAAAAGGCAACATTCAGACCAACACGAGACGACGAGCAGAACCGAGATGACCAGAACCCAACCCCCCCCCACAAACGCATGCAAACACTTCCTGTTCAAACCATGCTGCTGCTGGAATGAAGAGTAAAAAACAGGGATAAAAAAGTGAAAAAGGCTCCAGTGGGCCTGCAGTCAGGGCTGGTTCTGGTTCCACTGAAGCGTGGCGGCGATCGGGGTCCATCCACTAAGGTGTGCTGTCCAGGACATGCACAGACACGGCCCGAGCTCAGACAGAACCACACCTGCGTGGAGGGGTGCTCCTGGCAAACACTCCACACCCCTGAAAGCTCAGCTGATTACAGTGTGCGAGCGGCCCGCCGAGAACCGCCCCTTTGCTCAGGCCGCGTCCGCAGACCACTAACGACCCGGGCCGGTTTAACAGGAGGATTTAAACAAAGCTGCAGAGTCTGGTTCCGCCCGTCTGCTCTTCAGATGAGCGGAAGTGTTTCTATGATTGCAAACGTAGTTAAATTCTACAGAATTCAAAACTCTTATTTTGAAGGGATATAAAAAAAACAGGACTTCCTGTGAGTGGCGCCTCAGTCTGTGGACTCACAGGGTTAGTCTGATAAAAGTCCCAGGTATGGGTGGGGGGTAACTGCTGCCCTGGAGATGAGGCTTTTCCTAAAGTCCCTGAAGCTCCACCTCTCATTGGCCATTGGCAGAAGTGCTGTTTGGGGGCGGGGCTGGAGCCACCAGTGCGGCGGGCGGCTGCACATTGTCAGCCAGGTTGTGGGGCGTGCTCCAGGAAGAGTCCTTTGAGCACGCTCAGCTCCTTGCTGAGCAGCTTGATCTTGGCCTCCAGGCGCTCGTTCTCCTCCTTCAGCTCGTTGACGCGCTGCTGCGTGTCCAGCGCCTTCTGCTTGCTGCGCATGCGGCTCTTCTTCACCGCCAGTTGTTGCGCTCGCGCCGCTGCCTGTACTCCTCGCTGTCCTTGTCTGCTGGGGGGCTTCTTCATTTTGCTCGGGGGGAGGGACTTGCCGCCTGCGCTGGAAGGATTGGCCGGAATGAGCTGTGGGACCCTGCTGCAGGCCGGCGACGGCGGCCGGGGGGGGGCGGGGGAGGCGTGGGCCTGGCTCTGGATGACGCTCACCGCCGTTGTGGTCAGCTGTGGTGTGTTTCGTCGGTGACGGCCGGTCTCATTTGGATCCTCCGGCAACCTGCTGAGTGGATCTCCTCAGTCGGAGAGACGGCTCTGGGGGCGGGGCGGGGCGGGGGCGGTCCAGCTGCAGCGAGCCTGAGAAACAGAGTTCAGAGTTCAAAGTTCAGAACCTTAAGACCGGCAAAAAGAGAACCCAAAAACACATCAAATTACCATCTCATCTACAATCCAAAAACACACGTTTAAGTTCAAAACTCCCAACACATTTCTGTAAGGGCTCTGGCCTCTCATTTCTGTTGCCATGACAACCAGTCACACAAAGACCAACTACTTCAACACAATCTAACGGCAAGAAGCTATCATGCTAACAACAGAACCGAACTCCTTTTAATTGGAATCATGGGACAGCTTTTTATGGGGGGGGCATAATGAAAGCCAATCTGAACCTTTGAAGTTAAGAGAAACTTTTAACCAAATAGTTTAACAGAACAGCTGTGACATGGGGGCGTGGCTAAAACTATTCTAAAGAATTGAGGCTCAGATTTTTTCCATAAACGTATCTGATCTGATCATTGCAGGTTTCAGATGTATTTACCATGGCAACAGCTTAAATGTCGTATAAAAAGAAAAACTTGTTTCAGTGGTCAGACTATACAACACGTTACACTTAAAAAAGATTTCAAAGAAAAAAAAGTGTAGGGAAAAAGACTCCACCCAAATTTAGGGCGCCACCCCTGGTCAGAGTGTGACATTACAACCTGCTTTGAGTTATGCCTGCAGAGGGTGCCACGTAAAGAAGCAGCAGGAGTTTCCCTCTGTTTCTAAGTCAGTCCGTTTACTTGAGTTCAGTCATCTTTTAAATCCTGCAGAGGATGAAATGAAAGAACGTACGTTCATGTTCGCTTGCATTGCACGTTAGCAAACACTGGACCATGAAGTTTTTGGTAGTGTTGTCAAAACAGCGCCTTCAAGCAAAGCTGTTGTTCTAGGCTTGTAAACCATGTTTGAAAAAACATGTGCTAGAACATCTGTGGCGCCCCCAGCTGGTCATGACCTTAACTGCTCCATTAGGCTGGTGTGTGAGTCTTTTCAGGCTACATTCACCCATTTAGTCGTGGTTTGATCCACCTCCAAGCTGGTTTCCTCGACAGTCCTGTAGGTTCTGGAACCCACAATGTAAAGTGGATTTTGAACATCTTCATGTAGGAACGTTAGACCTTTATTTCTAGACTCCCTGGTATCCTCTGTGGGGTTTGGTTTTTTAAAAAAGCACCCCCTGACACTGCTTGGTGAACTTGTGAACAGAACATTGTCTTCCCTCCTTATTTCCTTCATTCACGTCACTCTGTGGTTTGTTAAAGTGGTCTGGTCTGCAGAAACACCTCCAGAGCTTGAGGAACTACACATCCTCTTGCTGGGATATTTGGGAGTGAACTGTATAAACAGGGATGCAGAGCATTACAGATCCAAAGCTGACAGGCGAGAAGAACTTTTCCTGATTTGCCTTAAGTGTTCTGCACTTTGAGGATCCATGCAGCTCACGCCGGAGGTGGGTAGCATCAAATTTCAAAAGCATTTTTTGTTTGATAAGCTATGTGTAAAGCTATAGATGATGTTGATGATGTCATGTGTCCTGCAGCTTCTTCTTGACATGAGAACTCCATCAAAAGTCTCCGAACTCAGACTGTGATCTGTGAAAACCTCCGTCTGGGTGGGGGAGTGGTGGGTTGAGGAGGGAAGATCAACTGAGCTTAACTTCAGACAGACAGTTGTGCAACACAGATCTCATGAATGCCACCGCTATGTGTGTATGTGTATGTGTGGTGTGTGTGTGTGTGTGTGTATGGGGGGGGGGGGGGGGTGCTGCATAAATACATCATGAACAAACAGAAACTATTGGTGCAAGCGTCTCCGGAGGTCAGAAATAAACCTAAAGAAACAAACTATCACCCATTACATAACATTGCTATGATAGTAATCAATAACTTTACTAAAGTTAGCACAGATTTATGGAACCACAATTCCATTAACATGACATGAATTTAATTAACCTGTGACCTGATGGAGTTTCAGCCAAAACCAACATCAGAATATCTGTGAGAATTTTCTCGTTCTGATATTGTAAGATTATGGTTTGCAATAAAGTTTTGTGAGAGCTGATGGGACACAAAAGGCCACGCCCCCTTTCTTCATCAGTGCATTTATCTGCGAGGCATTGCTCCTCTACTTTTGTTTTAAAAGAGATCCTTTTTTGTTTCAGAGCAAATAGTTGTCGTACAAAATTCAGAAATGTGACAATTTTATAAAATAAAAGACTCCAGTGTTTTGGACCAAACCAGAGAACTTGGAAAATGAACTCTGGTATGGTTCACTTCAGTGTCAATGCAGAATAACTTTGAGTGGAGGCGAACCAAAGGGAGGAGGGTTGGAGGAGAAACAAACAGCAACAGCATGAATCTGAAGAAGCAGGAGGTCTTTCATTGATAGGAAAACACCCAAAAATGAGAAGGTGGAGGTTGTTTCATCTTTAATTACACTATCAAGCTTTGACCAATTAACTTAGTTGTCTGTTCATAAACATATAATTCTGACCTTCCTGAAGTTCTTTTATTGGTCATAAAAAGGTATTTCCTGGAAAATACCTTCAGCTGAAGATGCTGAAATGTGGAGGAGGACCAAATGAGTGTGGAAGCCAACGTCATTGATAAAACACGTTCATAGATACTAAACTATCTCAAGAACATTGGTTAAATGGCAGAAGCCAAATCACCTAAAGTTAGGAAAAGTTCATAATAGTAAGCTGGGTTATAAATACCACAATAAAAGACAAACTGCTTAAAATGTACTGAATTGTGTGAGGTTCTTTTTTTTTTATTACAAAGAGTAAAAAAACAAGATAATATATATAAAACGCTTAAAAAACGTTATAAAATACCAACAAATGTTGAAAAGTTACTGGTTAAAAGTGACAGAACTGTGACCACTTGAACTCATACTGAGAAGATCAAACGAAGAAAATCATACAGAAAAATTGGAGTTCAACTCAAGGCAAAGAACTAATGCTGTTAGTTAAATTCACAACAAATGAAACTCTTATCTGTCTCTTTATTTTGTGATCTTTCTAAAATGTTTTATTCATATCTCATTTAGGAGTGTCTTTACTTTTCATTGTTGCCGTTTCTCGTGAAGCACTCTGATTTAAAACTGTCTTAAACAAATAAACCCGCCTAACCAAATGTTTCTGAGCATTTTCAACCATTTATCAAGAATCCATGTCGCTTTCATCACCTCCCTCTGACCCGCCCACTGGAGTGACGTCCAAAAGAGAAAAATCCAGAGTCGTTCCTCTCATTGGACGATTGCTCTGGTTTTGATCAAGCGCTTAGTTCTGATTGGCCGCCGCGTTGCTATGCAGCGGGTCAGCTGTACGCAGCGAAAGCGCTTCGGGTGAGGAGCCAGGCTGGTTGCCTGCTATTGCATCATCATCAGCGGGCGTCCTTTGTGCCGGCTGAGGGGAACTCCGGAGTCATGCGGGGCTCAGCACAAACCCACTTTTCAAGATACTTTGTTTAGCTTCCACAACAACGTGACACGACCGATGCGTCAGGCTGACCCGAACACTTCCATTTAGGTCCGACACTTTATCACTTCCGGCACTTTCAAACAACTTGTAGTGTAACAGAATCAGCCGGCAGGTGCCTCCGAACCGCCTAAAAGCCCGTTCCCTTCCCCGGACTGTCACAAGACAAGACTGGAATTCAGTCTTTCCTGTTCAAATCGGGCTTTCCCCACAGGCTGTAGCTTCCGCTGCTAACTAGCTTTAGCCTGGTCGCTAGCCCGCCACTCCGCCTCCGAAAAACCCCGAAAACAGTTTACCTTCACCGAGCGTTGGTCGAACCAACCATCCGAGGAAACGCTTATGGTTGCGGGCAAAGTTTTCGTTTATTCCGTCGGTCTGAAGTCTGACTGTTTTTTGTTTGGAACATGGAGTGAAGCGGATTGCGAAATCTCTTCCCATGTTCGGCAATGTCAGCGAACAGCCAATCATACTCCACCACTCTGTAGCGTAGAGAGCTCTCGACCAATCACAGTTGGACATACAGCAAAATGACGCAATGCAACCGCGTGATTGACATGCCTGCAGACCAATGGTTGACGGCCGTCCCGATGGTTTTGTTTATGTAACGTCAGGCTGCTCAGATGCGTTCAAACACGTATGACTTTACGTTCTTGTGAAACTGTGATACGTTCAACGACCATCTTGTTAAACACCTGGAGCAGTAAGCACTGAAACCTTCCTGCAGCTACACCTGTCTCCAGGTGAGCTGTTACAGCCAAACCACGAGACAAATACGCCGCTGAAAAGCATTAATAAAGTCTTCAAAGCTGCTGGGAGTTTCCCTAAGTTTGATGTTTTTCACCTCGTGTTGCGTCTTAAGGCAACTTGATTGCAAAAAGCAGGTGAATCGACTTCTTTGAATCATTTTCCTCTCTGTTGATTGGCTCACAGCCACAGGAGGTCCTGCACAGAAACACAGCTTATTTTTTCTTGGTGGGGGGTGTCCTCCAAACAGAGAAAAGGCCTGGGGGGATGAAATGAAACTCGTGAATTCAGATCTGAACAGATATAAATAAATTGCAAACAGATAAAAAAGTTTGTGCACCCACCTACCTGTCAGTCTGCAGCTCACCCGCCCTCCACCCTTGACGAGTTTAGAGTCCAAACTGGGGGGTGGAGGTGAGCCTGAGTATCTCTAGCTTTGGTCTCCTGCACAGGTTCTGGTTCTTTCCCACCCAGCGAGGTGACCCTCCGTGTCATCATGTTTCGAGTCCATGTCTGGGGGCCTGGGACGTTGAAGCCCCCCGTCTTTGACCACAGCACCGGCCCCTGCGGTTCTTCTTGTGGGTGGTGGGCCTACGTGAAGGTGGTCCCATGCTGTCATATCGCCAAAGCTCTCAACCCCCCCTCACCACGTTAAGGTGGAAGACGAATGACAGAAAACCTAATAAAATATATTATCATAAAAAGTTACAAAAAAATTACAATTTAAAATTCATCAAGATTCTATTGTTGAGGTTTTTCAGATGAGACTTTGGGATATTCCCTTAAAGTTTGATGAAATCTTCCTTAAAATGTAATTCCACAAGGTGCATTCACACCTGACTTGTGGTCTGGGTCCACCAGAGTCTCTCCCGGTGTGGTCAGGGTGCTGCCCTCCTGCAGAGCTGTTTTAAATGCCACTTCCATCTGTCTGTGGCTTTGAGCATTAACCTAAGAGGGGAAAACAAAAGTAGGACTGAAGATCTCTCTGTTATTGTCTCGATAAAAATAAGAAAAGCATCTTAGGCCCATAGAGCTGGGGGATCGCACATGTTACAACAGCACATGCGGCGTCACCCCATCAGCCAGGCTGCAGCCGCCGGCAGGCTCATATAGTAAACTCTGCTGGCAAGGGACTGGCAGCCTGCATGGGCAGTAGACCTCTGTAGTTCTGCCTGGTGCCTGGGCAGCGGCGCTCTCTAGCATCCCTGCCAGAGCACGGAATCAGCCGAGCTTGCTAACGGGTCCACCAGGTGGCTGACTAGTGTAGCTCGCTCAGAGGTCCACCAGTTCAAATCTGCAGTAAAGTACCCTGAAGTTTGTGTCTTTGAAGTGCTTAATCTGTCAGGATCACATCCACAAATATATGAACCCAATATACCGTTTATCTTCCAATAGTAGCCCCGGCTTTTATTGGAGACCGTCGTTATTATTCCATCCCAGACAGAATGGTGATGCTTAACAAGTTCATTTTGCTGTGAAATTCGGTCTCAAATGCAGAAAGAAAACACCAGATGAACATTTCAGGATTTACTGAAATGATGAAAACATTGTGTTGTGCAGCATCTTCTCCATATCACCATCTGTTTGCGCCATTTTTGGATACGTTTAGAAGCCAAAATGGGGTGCAGATTCCTTACCAGAATGTACTTTGGTGTTTGCCACCACACAAAGTTTAAACACTAAATCAAATGATTTTTTTTGGCCATCACTACACAAAATAAATCCCACAGACCCGGTGTCTGTACAACTGTGCACGACTTGGGGAAGACCTGCGCCCTCCTGAAAGACCAGTTCACAAATATGACAGCGCTCGTTGACTTCTATGAAAGGTCAAAGGTGAAGGGCTCATAAATGTGTGGCAGGGCTGCCCTTTGTCACCGGTTCTGGACAAAGTCTTTATGGACAGAATTTCTAGGTGCAGCCAGGGTCCGGAGGGGGTCTGGTTTGGGGACCACAGGATTTCCTCTCTGTTCTTTGCAGATGATGTTGTCCTGTTGGCTTCATCGAGCCAGGACCTCCAGCATTGGAACGGTTTGCAGCCAAATGAGAAGCTGCTGTGATGACGGTCAGCACCGCTCAGTCTGAGGCCATGGCTCTCGACCGGAGAACTGTCGTTTGTCCTCTTTGGGTGGGTGGAGTGCTCCTTCCCCAAGTGGAGGAGTTTAAGTATCTTGGGGTCTTGTTCACGAGTGAGGGAAGATCGGAGCATGAGATCGACAGGCAGATTGGTGCTGCGTCCACCGTCATGCGATTGTTGTACCAGTCTGTCGTGGTGAAGAGAGAGCTAAGCCAGAAAGCAAAGCTCTCAATTTACTGGTCGATCTACGCCCCAATACTCACCTATGATGATGAGCTCTGGGTCATGACCGAAAGAACAAGGTCCCTGATCCAAGCAGCTAAAATGAGCTTCCTCTGTAGAGTGGCTGGATGTTCACTTAGAGATAGGAGGAGAAGCTCGGTCACCCGGGAGGAGCTCGGAGGAGAGCCGCTTCTCCACATCCAGAGGAGCCAGTTGAGGTGGCTCGGGCATCTGGTTCTGATGCCTCCTGGACGCCTCCCTGGGGAGGTGTTCCGGGCATGTCCCACTGGGAGAAGACCCAGGACACGCTGGAGAGACTATGTCTCTCGGTTGGCCTGGGAACGACTCGGGGTCTCCCCAGAGGAGCTGGAGGAAGTGGCCGGAGAGAGGGAAGTCTGGGCATCTTTACTTAGACTGCTGCCCCCGCAACCCGGTCCTGGATAAGCAAAAGAAGATGGATGGATGGATGGATGGATGGATGGATGGATGGATGGATAAACACCACATGATGGCAGTGGGTAAAAACATTGAATCCATAATACTTTATAAACAAACGTACCAAACGTTGGTGTTCAGGTATTGTTTGAAGTTACTTTTATTGCTGAAGAAAACATCCATCCATCCATTTTCTAAACCTGCTTTAGTCTCGTTTGGTGTTATTGAGTCACTAGTTCTGACCCAGCTGAAGGATGGAGGCGTGTTTTACTATAGATGGTCATCCAGTACATCACAGGGCCATACAATAAATACATAACTACACACACATAGACACACACATTCAATTCAATGTTATTTCTGTAGTCCAATTTCAAAACACAGCCGTCTCAATGGACTTCACACCAGTATTGATACAGAAGAACATAAAGTCAGTCATAAAATAGAAACAATAGCTGGTTGCTAAACTGAACTAAACAGACTAAGATAAGCTGGCATCTCTGCCCTTAGACCCTCCTTCTCTGTGACGAAAAACTCCAAAAAAAAAAAAAACAGATTCCAGGAGAAACTGGAATCCAGATGAAACTGGGGGGGCAGCTGGGGGTGTGAGACGAACCAGAGCTGAGGTCCACAACCAAAGACAGAACCACAGACGATCCACCTCGAATCTCTCTGGGAAACAGGGACAACATATGAATCACACTGCACCAAACAGAGGCATGAAGAACTAAATAAGATAAAGTACTGAGTAAATGATAAAGAATAGAGGAGAAGTCATAGAGGACAGAACTCCAGTGCACCAGACTTTTCCAGTTTCTAAACTTGTAGTATCCTGTTAGAAACTAACTGAACTATTAGAAACTATTGAAATTTAATTAAACATGTTCATGGTAAGTTGCATGTAATATGGCACAAATAGCAGATGTAACAGTAATAATAGTAATAGAAAATCTTCAGTTTCAGCACGTCAATATAAATATATTATTAATGTAATCTAACCCCACTAAGCAGAGGGAATAGGCCGCCATGACCCGGTTTATCAATCCATCTTCCCTGTGATGGCTGTGGAGGCTCTGTGTTGTTTTTTCCCCTCACTTCCTTGTTTTCAGAGCATGTGAGTGGCAGGGGGTGTGTCCAACCACTCCAGAGACACCTGCACTCAATCCTCTCATCAGCTGCACCTCACTTAAACCAGTCTACCTACCACCACTGTTTGCCAGATGATTCCGTCAGGTTGTCCATGTGGATTCTACTCTTGCCAAGCGCCATTCCTGCCCAGTTGGATTACTCCCTGCCTCCATTTTTGATTTTTGGCTGCTGCACAATAAATCTGTTACACCTTCTTTGACACTCTGCGTCGGGGTTCTCCTTCGCACCCTTAACATTCCCTCTGCTTAGCTCAGCAGAGAAGTATGTATAATGGATGTAATGAAAATGATTATTATTCCTCCAAACTTCAATTACAGTAGGTGAGGTAGAGGAGCAGTAAGTTAAATATTATCTGATTACGAGTCTGGTAATAATCCTCTCCAAAGAGAGATGTTTTAATCTTAACTTTGAATGTAGAAACTGTGTCAGCCTCTCTTACATGAGCTGGAAGTTTATTCCATAAAACAGGAGCTTGGTGGATAAAGGCTCTACCTCCAACTGTGATTTTAGAGATTCCTCCCTAAAAATGAGTCTAAGCACTGAAATTACTGCCACTTCTGCTGATCTACACCATTTTCAGTCTGCAGAGCTGACAGAACTCAAACTTCTCATTTCTACACATAAAAACACATGATTATGTAAATGAAGACGCAGCAGCAGAAAGACCTCATTTCACACCAACAAAAGGAGGAATGGTCTGTAACAGACTGGTGACCTGACCAGAGTGAACCCCACCTTTGCCCAACAGTAGCCGAGATAGGCTCCAGCAACCCTGTGACCATGATATAGCAGGTTCTGAAGATAGATCCATTCATCCATCCATCCATTCATCCACCCACCCATCCATCCATCCATCCATCCATCCATCCATCCATCCATTCATCCACCCACCCATCCATCCATCCATTCATCCATCCACCCATTCATCCACCCATCCATCCATTCATCCACCCACCCATCCATCCATCCATTCATCCATCCACCCATTCATCCACCCATCCATCCATTCATCCATTCATCCACCCACCCATCCATCCATCCATCCATCCATCCATCCATCCATCCATCCATCCACCCACCCATCCACCCACCCATCCATCCATCCATCCACCCACCCATCCACCCATCCATCCATCCATCCATCCATCCATCCATCCATCCATCCATCCATCCATCCATCCATCCATCCATCCACCCATCCATCTTCTTCCACTCATCCGGGACCGGATCCTGGGGGCAGCAGTCTAAGCAAAGAGACATAGTCTCTCCAGCGTGTCCTGGGTCTTCCTTGGGGGATCAGCCCAGTGAGACATGACCGGAACACCTCCCCAGGGAGGCGCCCAAGAGGCATCCAGACCCGATGCCTGAGCCATCTCTGGATGTTTCCTCTGGATGTGGAGGAACAGCGGCTCTACTCCGAGCTCCTCACCCTATCTCTAAGGGAACGTCCAGCCAATCAGCATCTTCTTCAACAGAAACAAATAGTTGAAAATAAGTTCAGCCATAAAGGGGTTAATTTAGTTTTTGAGGTTTTAAAAGAACCAAAATTCAGGAGATCAAAGAATTACAACAAAGAAATTGAAAATGCTGGAAGTCAAACAAGTTTCATCAATTCACTGTTGTGTTTCTGCTCTTTTCCCTCCAAAAGGTTCAATAAAGTTTTAAAAGTTTTGACAGCTGCCGACAGAGGGCGCTGTTGTCCCGCAGCGCAGTCTGCCGCAGGATTTGAACCGCACACCTCCTCCCGTCTGCCTGCAGGAGCCGACCTGCAGCCTTCATGGGTTGCAGCGGAGGTGAAGCAGCGCCGCTGATCCGGAGCTCAGCAGCTCTTCCGGTTCTGCTGCTCCCACCTTCCAGCCCCGCAGCCTCCGCGCTGAAACCTGAGGCCCGCGTGCGCGTGTGCGTGAGAGCGCCCGCCCACTCCGTCCTTAAAAGGCGGCAGTTTGACAGCTCAGAAGTTACTCAGCAGCAGGAATCAGACCGGCAGCTCCAGCCTACGCGCACTCCCACGGCTGTCACGCGCCCCCAGCCCCGCGCGCACTGAGGAGACTCGTCCAAGCTGGATTCCCGGAGCGCGTCGCCATGCCTGCCCGGGTTTAGGTTCTCCATGGAGCTCTCCAACCTGTACGAGGCGGCGCCCCGACCCCTGATGAGCGCGCTGACCCACGGCCAGCAGCCCCCCCCCGGCTACAGAGACCCGGCAGAGGTCGGCGGGGACATCGGAGACTCCGAGACGTCCATCGACCTGAGCGCGTACATCGACCCGGCGGCCTTCAACGACGACTTCCTCGCGGACCTGTTCCACCACAGCGCCCGGCAGGACAAGCTGAAGCTCCTGAGCGGGGAGTACGAGCAGTGCGGGGGGGGCCCGCAGCAGCTCTACATGTCCAACTACATGGAGTCCAAGCTGGAGCCGCTGTACGAGCACAACCCGCCGCGCCTGCGCCCAGTGGCCATCAAGCAGGAGCCGCGCGACGACGACGAGCTGAGCGGGGCATGGCCCCCTCCTACCAGCACCCGCAGCAGTACACCCCGCAGCCCCAGCAGCCGCAGATGCCCCACCCTCCAGTACCAGATCGCGCACTGCGCGCAGACCACCATGCACCTCCAGCCGGGCCATCCGACCCCCCCGCCGACCCCGGTGCCCAGCCCGCACCATCACCACCACCCACCACCACCACCATGGGCACCCGCAGCAGGGCGGCATGAAGCTGCTGGAGCAGCGGGGGGGCAAAGCCAAGAAGCACGTGGACAAGAGCAGCCCGGAGTACCGACTGCGCCGCGAGCGCAACAACGTGGCTGTGCGTAAAAGCCGCGACAAGGCGAAGCTGCGCAACATGGAGACGCAGCAGAAGGTGGTGGAGCTGAGCGCGGACAACGAGCGCCTGCGGCGGCGGGTGGAGCACCTGACGCGCGAGCTGGACACGCTGCGCGGCATCTTCCGGCAGCTGCCGGACGGATCCTTCAAGCCGCTCAGCTGAGAGGCGCGCGCGGGGCTCTGGACGGAACTGAGCTCGTGCCTTACGCGCACAGGCAGATAAGCTCGTTTTTGTGCCTCATCCGAAGCAGCTGAGCGCGCGCGCAGCTTTGGAGCTCTCCCCGTGCGCTTTCAGTCTGCAGACGCGCACGGACTCTAGAGCGCACGCGCGTGCCTGAACTGTGATTCTGCAAAACGTGAGATTTGACTGTTTTCCTGCAAACAGACGTTCCGGTTTCTCAAACCAAAGTGTGGAAAAAAAGTGGATTAAAACTGGAATCGGACCGAAAGTCCTCCTGAAGAAACCAGGATCAAACACAGTCCGGTTTTTATGCAACAACCAGTGGTGCCTTCTGACCCTCTCTGATGACCTTTGACCTTCGCCTGATCTGTTGTTCAGTGAGGAACAAGGAAGCACTTGTCTGTTTCAACTGTAAAATAAACCTCTATATAAATATATGTATGTAGGAAAGAATATATGTAAAAAAAAAAAAGACAAACATTCAGAAATATTGTAATAAAAAACTTTGGTTCCGATTCTGGTTTTGTCATTTTCTGCCCATTCTTTAACTAAACTTTCTGCTGGTTTTTCTGTCATTGATTGTAATTTCGTGGCTCTTCTGCTGCTGATTCAGACAGATTACTTCCTGATTTCTTTTGTGCAAATTTTCACTTCAAAAGTCAGATGAACGCACAAAAGTTTTGACAGATTGCTGTCAAAAATTCCCCTTTTTTAAGGATTTGAGCTCTGTTTAAAAGATCATTTAATAAAATATCCATAAATGTACTCGTGATGACATTTCATCTATAAACAAAAGTTTAAAGTTTTAAACTTTTGCTGCTGATGTAAAGGAAACATGAAAGCAGCTTGAAGCTGGAAGAACGCAAACATAAGAACGTGCAGCAAAAAAACATCCTAAAGGGGGGTTTAAAAAGGTTCATAAAAAAGCTTCAACAGAGAAAATAAACCGTAAAGGATGAAAGGTTTCTCCTTTCCTCTGCTGCTGCTGCTGGGTCTGCAGTCAATGACACAACAAACCCTGCAGGCATTTGTTGAGTCATTCAAAAAGACAACAATTATAGCAAAAACTGATCAAAAGTGTCCTTTCTGTCAAGCTGAAACAGACCAACAACATATGAAATAAAAAACATTCTACCTGAAAAAAATGCTAAATCAGTTTGAAAAAGGGAAAGACGACTGAAGAAAAGATAAACATGACATCCTAAATTTATGAAATAATACTGAAAAACTGCAGAAATGATGCAAAAGATTTGAACGAAAGACTTAAACCTAAATGACTAAAGAGGCAAAAACCCAAAATAAAACTGTTAGAATAGTAACAAACTAACTGTATTAAAGCTGAGTTAGTCAAAGGAATTTAGACCCAGAGGAAAAGCAGCTGAAGGAAGTTCCAAACCAAATGCACTTAACTTAGAAACAACAGGACAGGAAGTGAAAACAAATCTGAGAAAGTCAAACATTTGTAAAAGAAGTCCTGAACAAACAACAATGAAAATGGGAAACTTTCTACTAAATCTGTACATTAAACAGCAAACCCAAAGGGCCTGGCGACCCCTGAGGGACACCCCAAAGGTGAACGACAAAAGTTCACCAAGAGGGACACTTTAATTGGAAAATCCCAGATGAGGGTCCGAACGAGCCACAAAGGTTAAAAGGTTAAATCCCAGCTGCTAAAAAGATTGATCCTTTATGCTGAAGCTAAAAGCTGAACTGTATTTAACAACATCACCTGCTAAAAACATCCTTCAGAACAATTCTATAGACGTGTTGGAGGCTCCTGTTGCTGAACTGGGTTCAAAGAACTCAGTCCTCAGTGATCCAACAGAACCATTTAGAAAGTGGGCTTTTTCAGGAACACGTTTGAACTTCATCACTTTTCCCTTAAGCTTGAAAAGGTAAAGTTGACCAAGTTGATAGAAGGACGAGACTTGCGTTTGAGAAACTCAGAGGGGAAACGTAAAAAGCGTCACCGTGAAACACGTCTCACTCTGACAGTCTGCTTTGGCTGTTTTGGTTTTTTCTCAGAACCAAAACTGGTTGGGGTGACGCCATGGCAACGGTGCAGGTGGACTGGATTCAAAAATGTTGCTGCTACCAAAAAGCAGATTTCCAGAAAGTCCTGTCCAACGAGGCAGAACAATGAGCGCATCCATCAGAGAAGAGTCATGGTTGATTGTGTTGAAAAGACAGCAAACGTGTTAGAAATAAAGCTGCTCTCTGGAACTGAAGGGCAGGAGTGAGAGCTGAACCTCCGCGCTCCCACTCTGGAGTTCATTTCATTCATTTTGGAGTCAAAAGTAAAAGCCAAAATACTTCCTCTCACCTTTAGGGACATGTCTGAAAGCAACAAGAGTCCAAAGAATCTCCCCCTGAGCAGCCTGCAGGGGCGATATAGAGAACAGAGGGACAGATGCTACAATAATCCAGTTTGTAGTAAACTATCAGATCAAAGATTTTCCACACTTGATAGTGAATGCAGCGCTCTGATCACAAACCAGAACTTACCTGAAGAAATCTCTTTAAACCTGTTTGTAGAACTGGAAATATCACTAATTTAAGTTTTGATGTTTCAAATTAACGTTTTTTTAATTAAACATGTATGCAAACATCGTGATCAAAACTCTGCTGCATGAGTGTAGGATGATAATGGTGTATACTTGTTTTTCTATCTTCTTTGAAGGCCCAAAGCGCTTTACAGTCACACACACATTCACACATTCACACACACACACACACATTTACACACTGATGGAGGCTCCGCTGCTGAACACTGGTGCCAACCTTCCACCAGAAACAATGTGGGGTTCAGTGTCTTGTTCAAGAATACTTCGACACATGGGCGGGCAAGGCAGGAATTGAACCTGCATCTTCTGGTCAGGGGTTGGCTGCCCTACCGCTCCACCATGGCAGTTAAATGAATGGGACGGTTCACTCTGTTAGCGTCATACTGGGTGAGCGTGCAGCGTAATCACAGGTAATTTGGACATTTCCACCGCTCAGACCCTTACCTGGGATCTGGTGGGACGCGATCCTGGGATCTTGGTTGTTTCCTGATAGAAATCCAGCAAACGTTAAACAGAATTCACGGAGCTCCTGCATGAGGATTTTTTTCTCATTTTGCTGTGCTTTGTGTCGTTGTGTTTGGTAAAGAAGCCTCCTTCTTTCCCTGGGGTGTTAGTCCTTCTTTAATAACTGCTTTAAAAGCTTTTTGTATGCATGTGTGCATGTGTCTGTATCTGAGTGCTATTTTAGTGTTTCAGTATTTGTCCACTACAAAATGCAATTTATATCAACCTGATCATTGTATTCATGAGTTTACTTAAAATCTCTGTATGCGGCGTAATTCCTGTGCAATTACAGCGTGAAAAAAGAATTGTCCACAACTTTGCAAAGACATTGAAACATTTCTGTTTTAAATCTTACTTTTCGTTGTCTTAACTATGGAACTTCTGCTGTTAACTTACTGTCAAAAAATATTTATACATGTGCCTGTGACGTATTTTTGACAGTAAGTTAACGGGGAATTTAGTACTCTGGAAAAGAAAAGTCAAATTCACAACAGAGATGAATCCCAGTAAACTAATTGTCTTCTTTTTATTTTTATTAAACCGCTTTACATTTGACAGTCTTCCACAGTCAGTCGTTGGTAAAATCTATCTTTGTAAATCTGACTCTGAGAGTCAGGGCTGCATCAGCCACAAACTGGTCTGTGGTGAGGGGATGTTACCCTGGTTCCCTTCTATTTCCAGGTACCAGAATTACAAACGTGGAGAAGTGGGTTTTTGTTTAGAGAAATCGTTTTGGGTTTTTGAAGTGGGGATGCATGAGCTCAGAGGAAATGTTCCCAATGTGCTTGTAAAATGTTGATAGATAAATACAGTCCTAACAGCACACATGGTCCTGTGAATAACATTACTCTGTCGTTGAAATGACTTGGACATTCAATGGCAGGACTTGTGACTCGGACTTGAGACTTGAAAAACAACGACTTGGTCCCACCTCTGTCGACCACGGCAGCTCCATGGGCTCTGTGACGGGCTGGTGATCTGTCCAGGGTGATCGTGTTTTCACCAACAGTAAACCAGGACAGTCTCCGGCAAAACCTGCGGCCCCAGCAGGTTACGAAAACAGATGGAATCTTTGCCTTGAGGATTTTTTGTCCAGGACTTCCATCGGAATAATCTGACTAAAACTTGAACTTCTTACATACAGAAAACTTCAACAGAGACTTAAGAATCATTTGAACATTTTCCATGATGTATTTCTGTGAGTTCACTTGTAGAAACAAGCCAGCACAAAAAAAGAACCAGCATGAACAAGGATAATAAATGACAGCAGATCTGTGAAAGCTGCTGTATTAAAACCAGGTGAGATGGATGCAGCATCAGCTGGAGAGTTTGTGGGAAAACGACAAAAAGCAGAAAAGAAGACAAAGAGGGAGGAGAGCAGGCAGGTTGTTAGGAAGAAACAGCAGCTGGCAGAGAGTCTGATGACTTCCACATGTTCCTGACAAACTGAAACATGTCTGAGGTCAATGTGAAACACATCCCTAAAAAACGGCATCAGCCTGGCGTTCTCACAGAGCCACGGGGTCTGTGAGGGGCGGGGCTTCTGTGTCTGAAGACACGCCTGTTCCTGGCGTGCTGCATCCCATCAGCCTTGTACTGGTTTGGGAATCAATTCCCTCTTTAAGTGGGTTCAGTCATTCTGGGTCTTTGGTTTTAAGCCCGTGTTCAAACTTTGGGTTTCACATAAAAACAGAACCAGAAACCCCAGACTCTGACATGACCCGTAGAAACTCCCCATTGGGAAGCAGCAGTGAGTGAAAGGACGTTTACGTTTTGCAAAAAATTCAGAGATTTGATTCTGTTGTGTTTCCAAAGCATTCTAACTGGTCTTTTTGACTACACTGGTTTTAGCCAAAATAATACAAAAACAACGGTGTGGTTTTCTAGGACATTCATTTCTGCAGAGCATCAGAAATTCACCTCGGAGTTGTGGGTGGGTCTGTTGGCGTAGAGCAAGCCTGCCTCCATTTCCCATCATCCTTTGTTTACACTCTCTCTTGTTAGCTCACAACCCCATGCTAACATTAGCGTAGCGTAGCATTGTAAGCATAGCCAAAAAAAAAAAAAAAAAAAAAAAAAGCAATATCAGAGCTATCAGCTGTACAGTTTTGATCCAGATTTGATCCATTTGTGATCCAGATTTGATCCATTTGTGATCCCGTTTTTTCTATTTCTATTTTCTATTTGTCTTTAGTTGTTTCTGCAGATGTGAGGACATGTTGTTTATATTGAGTGTAAACGTGTTGTATTGATTTCACTGATGGTTGTTAGTTCCACCAACAAAGGAAGTTCCTGGAAGAAAACACTGCTTTTGATTTGTCTGATTTACCAAACAGTCTCAAGAACGTCCAGATTACAGTCATTCAGCTTAGATAGGCCAGAATGGCTTTTCACTGTGGTGTTACGGTTGGGAATTGGTACTGACGATGTTTCCACAGATGGGGGGGGGGTCTTGACTGCTTTGGCGGCTTCTGTTGGACAGCTACGTGAAATGCTGGGAGAAAAGGAATACAAAAGTAATAGATTACAGTAACCGTTTACAGTAACAAAGTAGTGTCAGTGAAGCATTCCTAATTGATTTGTTGTCATATTTACTCTTCTCAGTGACTCATGGAACAGCAGATGAGAATCAAATCTCTTCCTGCTCATGTGGAACAAACCGTTGAGACACGCTTCCGTTAAACACGTGAACATACGAACAAACTCAAACAGGCTTTTCAATCTTGAATTCTTCTGTTTGGGTCTTTTCAGAGGTTCTGTTCCTGTTCATGACCTAACCTGACTGAAACTCTTCATCGGACCTCATCAGTGGTTCGGAATGCTTCTTTTTGCTTTTGACCTTTTTCATCGTCATAATCGGAGCGTTTACGTCTGTCGTTCTGGGTTTAGCAGAAAATGTTTTCTCGCCTCCAGAATCTACTCAGGAATCCTGAAATTTGGCCATCAGTCAGACTTCCACGTTCGAACAGGCGTTACCTGAAGGCCGGCGTTGCCACGGCGTGGGATCAGAAGCTGGAGACAGCCGGACCTTTATGTGGACTGTCATGGTGAGAAGTTGGCTGCAGGTTTCCTGTGGATGGAAAGCATTAGTCTCAAGCAGCTGGAACTTCTCCTCCTTCCTGCTTTATTTCTGTTTTATGTGCAGAAATCTCTCTGGCTGCTTCTGGCCCAGTTCAGGCCCGCTGGGCTGGACCTCAGGATCCTCTCACACGGCTCGGTGAGCTGCTTCCAGGGTTACTGCTGACAAATCACTGTCATTTTGCTGGTTAGGATGTAGTTGGCTGCAGAACATTGAGTTGGGGTTTGGACGGATCCGTCTGATCCTTCATTTACAGAAAAACTTGACTCTCAATCAGGTTTCTGCTCAGAGATTTCTGGTCTTTTTATGAGCATTAGTGTTGGTTTTTCCACAGAAATGAACAGCTGTGATCCAGGGAGCCATCACCAGAAACCTGCAGGAGGTCTGAGAAGTTCCCAGGATTCTCCGAAACAGACTTCCTGCTCATTTAGGCTTCATGAGACGCTGGGAGTCTTCAGAACTGAAGGAGCAACCAGAGTTTGAAGGAACTCTGACGGAAGACTAATAGTGAACTAAGATGATAATTCCAACGTCTTTAGGTCATGTTTTGTGTTTGAGACTTAAGGCAGAAGAAGCTGCAGCAATCAAAGCCACAGTCAGGAAGTGTACCTTCAGAATGTGTTGGAGACCAGACCTGAAGCTGAAGCCCAAAACGGTTCAGATGGAAAAGAGTTTCTGGTTTGAAAGACCTCCTTCTGAAGCGCAGAAACAAGAGACACCCCCCAGAACACGTGTAGATGTGACCACATAGACGGAGGTCCTTTGGATGGTGGACTCTCCTGGAGAAAGGATGAAGACGCTGATCCTTCCTTTGAGTTCACCTGCTGCCGCTTCACATCCTGAGGCGTCTGAGGGGGGTCTGGATGAAGGGGGGTTGGGGGCGGGCCCCTCTCAGCTGTTGGGGAACATCTGGATCTCAGAGGGTTGCCCCCCAGCGGTGCTTTGAGTGTGGTTCCTGAAACTGTTGAGAACATCCAGGTGAAGGAGACAACCACGGCTCCACGGAGCTCCTCCCCCATCTCAGAAGGAGCAGTGATGGCTGGAGGACGCAGAACTGAGCCCGTGGATCAGAGGTCCGCTGTGGGGTCATGGAGGTTCGTGCTGCTGCTGAACGCGGGTTTTCTGTGGGCTTTATGGATTATTTAGGGTCGGCTCCAGTTTCAGGACTGGATGAAGCAGACCTGGTTTCAGGACTTCTTCAGCCTTGTTGGTTTTTCCCAGGAGGGCGTGGTCAACCTGGAGGACGCCGTTCCAGGTTGTCATGTATCTTCTGAACGGGTTCCCTGAGGAGCTCCTCATTTGGTTCTGTCTGAGCGCATGCAGACGCAGCAGAATGAGGTCACCCCCCACCCCCACCCACAAACACACACACTCAAAAACTCACCAAAATATGTAACATCACAGCGGGACAAACCATTTCAACCATGGGTGGGGCTCAAAATTCTTTCAAAATCCACTAACGAAACCAAAACACTGGTGTCAGGGACGTGCAGAGGAGGCTTTAAAATGACCATGGGATGCCCACAGGACCCACCACAGCTCCCACTATTTTGTGGCAAAGTGTAGAATTTTGTCATTTTCAGATTTTCCCACAAAATGAAAAAAAAGTTAGATTGAGCGATTAAACGATTATAAACGTCACACGCAAGCCAAAGGGTTGAGTCTAAAACCGCAACTGAAGTTTTGTTGACATTTGACCATTTTGATCATTTGGAATGTTCCCCCCAAAATAATGTTTAGTACCTTCTACAAATGCAAACTCCTCTTCCTTAGGGTTTGAATCTGTCACCTCCTCGAGCATCATTGGGAGCCTATTCTGGAAAAATGTTGGTTCTAGAAGTTTGTAGGTGTTGAATGGCGTTTGCGTGTGGCGAGCTCACAAAAGTGGCGTGCCCCGGTTGCTCTCACATTATTTTATTGTTTGCTGTTTTTTATTTTATTGTGAAAATGTAATACATGATATGGTAACATAGAAATGTGGGCGTGGTTAACAAAAAACCAACCTTTGTGTATTCTTCTAAAAATTACAGACCTGTCCGTCACCCCAGCAGATCAAAGAACAAAACGGTTGCTATGGACCACCGTTTCGCTGGCAGCTGTAACTCCAGCCCCGACCATGATACTGCTTCACATTCAGCTGGCTTACACTGAAGCTGCCTCTTCTCTGACATCATTCTCATCCGTTTGTGAATATTCTCATAGAGCAACACCTTTGAAAACAGTGAACCTCCTCCTCTGGGCTGACTCAGACCTCCACTGAGCTCCTGAACCTGCAGATTTTCAGATGAGTTGGAGGAGAAGCTTTTTCTCTGCAGAGCTCAACCTTTCAGTCTGTCACCAGAGCAGTGACTGTCGCCGCCATGTCAGCGGAGTTCTGCAGAAAGCTGCATGTGATCGCAGCGGCTCTGGCTTTGATTACTGCAGCTTGACAGCTGGAGCTCTGCTATGGAGCTGCCGTTTGTCTTGGTTTCTGCCTGCAGTCATGATTGATGAGGCTTTAGATAATTGGCAGTGAAGCTGACAGTCTGGAGATTTGTGTTGGAGGCGCAGATCAACACAAAGGAGAGCAGCTTTGTTTCTGCAGGAGAAGAATGTACACAATAAAACACACTAATAAACATTAAAGAGACCAAACATCATTAATTAACTCCGATCCTCTTCTTCCTGCAGGGTCCGATCAGGCCTGAGCACGTTTGCAGCAGTCTGACACATTCTGCAGACTTTGGCAAACAAACTAGCATTTAGCACTTAGCCGTATTCTGTTTGCTTTGTGCTTTTCTTTTTCTACATTATTATTTGTGATTTACTTGAATTTTTCTTCTCGTTTAAGGCAGGATACTCAACCTCTTCTCAGAGATGTTCCATTTGATTGAACTAACTTTAACTTTGAGTCTTTTATGTTTTTGATTGTTATTTGTACCATGTTTTTTCTGTAGCTTAATTTTTTTCCATTGTCTGATTGTTTTCCTTTTATTCTGTCTATAGTTGAGGGTGATATTTAGCAACAAAATTTCATTTGTGGTTTAGTTTTTCATTTAATCCTTCACTATTATTTTCCTCTGTTAGCATTTGTTTAAGCCGCTGTAGCTTCAGTGTTTGATGTTCTTTGAATTACCATAAATCTTCAATCGTTTATGCACTTAATGTAATTCTGTCATCTTTACCTGTTTTAGCATCAATTAGCCTTAAGCAGTCAGTCACCTCTGAGCTAAGAAGCTATGGAGACGAATGTCTGCCGGTGAAAATGACCAAACCAGCATCACCTGTACGTCATCAGTACCTGTCACTTCTATTATCCTCATGAATACTTCACCATACACTTACCCCACGCAAAACAATGGTACGATCCACTTTCATGACTATATTTTGCGTTATATAGTTTAAAATTCATAAATGAAATCAAATGACTATACTTCCTTTAATTGAAAAATAAAAATCAAAGATGATTTTTCAGACGTGACCTTTTCTGTGTGGGTTTTCAATGTTTCTTTGGTGAATTTACGACTTTCCTGTTCAAATACGTGAGACAGCGGCGGCTGAGGCAGCAGCCCCTCCCTAACCCCACAGAACCACACAGGTCGCCCCCCTTACGGGGTCATGGCACTAAGGCCTTACTTTTCACTTCAGTTTGGTGTTTTATCTGCAGCTAAAAAGTCTTTCATCGTTAAAACAATGTTAAGATGTGTTTTTTTTAAGATTTTGTATTTTAAGGTTTTCAACTGATCAATAAGTTTTATTTGCAGATTTTTAATTAAGATCTTTTTTTTTTTTTTTTGTAAATCTCACACATTTAGCCTTTGGTTTTGTACCTGATTTGCAGAGTATTTCTTATTCTTTTTAACCACTATTACAATTTGGCCATTTGTTTCTAGTGCATTTGTATCTTTTTAAGCTGGCTGGTTTTCCTTCAGGTGGACTTTCCATTTTTTGACCTTTAACATTAGAGGAACAGTTGGGTTTTACCTTATGATGTGGTTTAGCAGCTTGGGCAGGTGTCTGCCAGTCTTTGGGGTTCAATGTCCAGACTTCATGGTGAGTTTGGGCAAACAGAAAACCCCACTTTTGTCCTGATTGTATGAAACCAGTCCATCGGTTTGGATGAAACCCGCTCCAAACATTCTGACCTCATAAATGTTTCAGTGTTTTTCTTTGAGTGAAAGAGTGACAAAAACACTGAATCAGTTTCATAAACTCTAAAAATCATCGCTCTCAACAATGAAGACACTTAGACTTCCTGTTTACTGCAGCTTCACATGCAGACATGCACAGACTTGTTATTGATATGAAGGTCAGAGCCGGACGCTTCACGCATGTAAACACTGTTTGGGTCGACATCTGCAGCTTCTCCCCATTAAACTCTGCAGTCCGCCCTTATGGCAGAACAAAGACAAACACAGGCCTGAACAACAGCGTGTCATCCATCAACGGTGATGCAGGAACTCGTCCCACTGCGGACACGAGGTCCGACGGATCCGGAAAGCTTAGCGCTAATGGAGGGGTCAGGGGTTCTAGCGCTCAGCAATGCCACAGACAAATGCAAACTACTTTAATGATGTACAACAAACTTCTTGGAAACAATCATCCAGTGAGAAAATATTCACAACATTTGGAGTAAAAAGAAAAACAAAAGAAGGAAGAAGAAACGTTCCTGAAAGGTCCAAATGTTCCCAAATGTTCTCAACGTTTTAGGCTTTTTGAAAGTTTTTGATTCTAAGAATTTCTGACTTCAAACCCAAAAACCATCCGTTCAATAAACTGTGTGATAAACTGAACTGTAAATGTGAGAAGTGGAAAACAGATGCAGTGATAGACTCATTTCAAAAGATCACACTTCTGGAGTTCCTCAAGGCTCCATTCTGGTCCCTTTACTATTTTACATCTACATCTATAGGATAGAGATGTAACAGCAACATAGATAAAGATCTCGTATGTATCAAGTAAAATGTAACAATACAAATAATAAAAAAAGGTTGAGCTCAATCATAAAGTTGATTTTTAACGGTAATCATGGCTATTTGTTAGATTGTTTTTTTCCAGCTTTCTGAAAGATGTTCTTCTGTTAAAATGAGTTTATAGCAGATACTTCATCATTTTAGGTTTGAATTCAAATGCTATATTGTTCTATATTATTATTATTATTAAAAACTGTTCTGTTTTTTCCAGTTGTTTCGACCTCGGGTTCCTGAGCTCAACGGACAGAAAACTTAAAGCGACACCTTAAAATCCCTTACAAATTAAATTCAGATTTTTTTCAACTTCTTTATTCATTTTCATTTCCACAACCACAAAAACAAAAGATCTGGAAGAAGTTGTTTTACAAGGAAAATGAAAGAGAAGAAAATGAAGAAAACGTCTTTTTCTGCCATTCTTACATTATATGAATAAAAGAAGCACATTTGAAGGAAAAAAAAATAGATATATATAAATATATAATATGCACATTCATACACATTCACACTTTTATATAGATACAAGGATCAGTTTATCAGCTTATCCCATCAGAGATCGCCACAGCGAAGCAGCGTTTACTACGAAGCACCGATGGTTTTACACCGGATGCCCTTCCTGACACAGGCCTGTATTAAAGTCACGGGGGGACCCAGTTAGACAGCAGCGTCAAGATCTTGTCTAAGGACCCTCACTGCATTAATCCTGGGATCCATTTCCTGTGTGGCAGCCCTACATCCAGTCACTTGTTGTATTTGTTTAGAATGACCCAATTTCGCTTCTTTTTTCAAGTTTCTAAGTCATACTTGGAATGAAGCTACATGGTTGTTTTTTGTTGTTTTCTCCTTGTTGTATTTTTGAAGCGGTTCTTATTTAACCAGTTTTCTGAAGGTGGTTTGTGATTTGATTTCTTTAATGGACTGTTTCCATACCTCGCCACATCTTTCCTTTGTTTTTGTTCTAAATGTTGGAAACAAGAAAATCTTGCATCTTTTAAACCAGAAATACTTTTTAAAATGGTATTTGTATATTGTGTTAACAATCCAAATATTTCTTAAATGTTTACGATAATGAAAAAGTTTGTTTAATGTTGACAAAAACGAGAAAAAAAGAAGTTACGGATCAGGACAGCAAATCACACCGCCCAGCTGGGTTACCTGATCCGTGCCATAAACATAATCAATCCTGCGCATGTGCAAATTGGAGATTCCTCCCCAGAGTTGGAGGATATCTGGCCCTAACAGACAGACTTTTAACAGGAAATGGAGGACATGTTCAAGGGCTGTTCTCTGTCCCTGAGAACATGGATTTGTGTAAAAACAGATGTTAAAAAGGCTCTGCTGCTACCAGGATGTCGTCTAAATTAAATTCATTAATTGTCACAATGTTGGCGGCGAGAGGAAGTGACATAAGAATTGCGCATGCACAACATATTGGGTTTCCGGTACAGATCGGGTCGTGACAAGAACACCTCCACCCCTTTCCAGGGAACATTTTTCTCAAACAATTAACTGTGTGTAACATTTTGTGGTGGATCTCACACATGATTTGGTTTAGTTAGCCTTTAAAATCTGTTTTTGGACTCAGTTTCCAGCTTAGTGTTGTCTTGTTTCTAGCCGACAGTTTTCTCTTCTAACCAGGTTTGGAATCCATAGGATCACCAGGAGAAGCCGGGGAGAGTGGATGGAAGCGTCTGTCACAAAGGTCTGCAGTCAGAAGGAGGCTTCGCATGAAGAAGATCTTCCGGATTCTGTCAAACGGCTTCAAGAATCCACCCTGACTATTTGCAGACTTTTTGAAACAAATTCCTCCTCAGTTCAAACTCAAATAAAGGCCCTCTCCGTGTTAACCGCCGCTCTTCTGGCCGCTCCTCCACAGCTTCACACTAAACAAACAGCCGTGCTGCACTCTGAATGGGTTTGGATGGTTTCCAGAACAAACTCTGAGCTGAACGGGTGAATAAATGTTTAGTATTTGAGCGCAGCTCTAGTTCGAACCTGAATCTGATAACCGCCCCACTGCTGCTGCGAGGGTTCCTGCACTCTTTCTCTGTTAATAATTCAGTGCATTATGACCAGCGCCAGGCTCGGCTGCAGCGCTCGGCCCACTGAACGCCTCATTGGATCTCCTGCGAGGCCTCTGGCAGGCAGCCTGATCCTGCAGCTTCAGCTGAGAACAGGACAGAATGTGGGAAGAACAGCTGGATCCAGAGAGGCACCAGAACCTCTGCTGGGCTTCCTGATACCATCTCTCACTTACACTCACACCTCATCCGTGTGTGGGATCACACTGCCAGGTTTCCACCTCCAAGCTGCTCCTCAGATTCTTACTCAAATGTCACCATAAGTTCTTCTTCCCACAAACTCATGTTCAAGACCGTGATACGGCGATGTCCAACCCCCAGTCTGACTCCTGAAAGCATGAAAAAGTTCAGCTTCTCTACAGAACAAAATCAGGAAACAAGAAAAAACAGACAGCCTTCAAAATAAAAGTATCAGATGACAATATCAAAATAAATGTGAAGTATGCAGAACAGATCAGATCCAAATCCTTCAAGCCATGAAGTAGGATGTCAGTTCCTCACACATGCGGATAATCTGGGGAAAGACGGGTGGATGGATGGATAGAATGATGGATGGATGGATGGAATGATGGATGGATGGATAGAGATGGATGGCTGGATAGAATGATGGATGGATGGATATAGAATGGTGGATGGATGGATAGAATGATGGATGGATGGATAGAATGGTGGATGGATGGATAGAATGATGGATGGATGGATAGAATGGTAGATGGATGGATAGAATGATGGATGGATGGATAGAATGGTGGATGGATGGATAGAATGGTGGATGGATGGATAGAATGATGGATGGATGGATAGAATGGTGGATTGATGGATAGAATGATGGATGGATGGATAGAATGGTGGATGGATGGATAGAATGATGGATGGATGGATAGAATTTAGAATGGTGGATGGATGGATAGAATGACGGATGGATTGATAGAATGGTAGATGGATGGATAGAATGATGGATGGATGGATAGAATGGTGGATGGATGGATAGAATGGTGGATGGATGGATAGAATGATGGATGGATGGATAGAATGGTGGATTGATGGATAGAATGATGGATGGATGGATAGAATGGTGGATGGATGGATAGAATGATGGATGGATGGATAGAATGATGGATGGATGGATAGAATGGTGGATGGATGGATAGAATGGTGGATGGATGGATGGATAGAATGATGGATGGATGGATGGAATGATGGATGGATGGATGGATGGATGGATGGATAGAATGATGGATGGATGGATAGAATGGTGGATGGATGGATAGAATGATGGATGGATGGATGGATAGAAGGATGGATGGATGGATAGAATGGTGGATGGATGGATAGAATGATGGATGGATGGATAGAATGGTGGATGGATGGATAGAATGATGGATGGATGGATAGAATGATGGATGGATGGATAGAATGATGGATGGATGGATAGAATGGTGGATGGATGGATAGAATGATGGATGGATGGATAGAATGATGGATGGAATGATGGATGGATGGATAGAATGGTGGATGGATGGATAGAATGGTGGATGGATGGAATGATGGATGGATGGATGGAATGATGGATGGATGGATGGATGGATAGAATGATGGATGGATGGATAGAATGGTGGATGGATGGATAGAATGATGGATGGATTGATGGATAGAATGATGGATGGATTGATGGATAGAATGATGGATGGATGGATGGATGGATGGATGGATGGATGGATAGAATGATGGATGGATGGATAGAATGATGGATGGATGGATGGAATGATGGATGGAATGATGGATGGATGGATAGAATGATGGATGGATGGATGGATAGAATGGTGGATGGATGGATGGAATGATGGATGGATGGATGGAATGATGGATGGATGGATGGATAGAATGATGGATGGATGGATAGAATGGTGGATGGATGGATAGAATGATGGATGGATGGATGGATGGATGGATAGAATGATGGATGGATGGATAGAATGATGGATGGATGGATGGATAGAATGATGGATGGATGGATAGAATGATGGATGGATGGATGGAATGATGGATGGATGGATGGAATGATGGATGGATAGAATGATGGATGGATGGATAGAATGATGGATGGATGGATAGAATGGTGGATGGATGGATGAAGGATGGATGGATGGATAGAATGGTGGATGGATGGATAGAAGGATGGATGGATGGATAGAATGGTGGATGGATGGATAGAATGATGGATGGATGGATAGAATGGTGTGATGGATGGATAGAATGATGGATGGATGGATAGAATGGTGGGTGGATGGATAGAATGATGGATGGATGGATAGAATGATGGATGGATGGCTAGAATGGTGGATGGATGGATAGAATGGTGGATGGATGGATAGAATGATGATGGATGGATAGAATGGTGGATGGATGGATAGAATGGTGGATGGATAGATAGAATGATGGATGGATAGAATGATGGATGGATGGATAGAATGGTGGATGGATGGATAGAATGGTGGATGGATGGATAGAATGATGGATGGATGGATGGAATGATGGATGGATGGATGGAATGATGGATGGATAGAATGATGGATGGATGGATGGATGGATGGATAGAATGATGGATGGATGGATAGAATGGTGGATGGATGGATAGAAGGATGGATGGATGGATAGAATGGTGGATGGATGGATAGAAGGATGGATGGATGGATAGAATGGTGGATGGATGGATAGAATGATGGATGGATGGATAGAATGGTGGATGGATGGATAGAATGATGGATGGATGGATAGAATGGTGGATGGATGGATAGAATGATGGATGGATGGATAGAATGATGGATGGATGGATAGAATGGTGGATGGATGGATAGAATGGTGGATGGATGGATAGAATGATGGATGGATGGATAGAATGGTGGATGGATGGATAGAATGGTGGATGGATAGATAGAATGATGGATGGATAGAATGATGGATGGATGGATAGAATGGTGGATGGATGGATAGAATGGTGGATGGATGGATAGAATGATGGATGGATGGATAGAATGATGGATGGATAGAATGATGGATGGATGGATAGAATGATGGATGGATGGATAGAATGGTGGATGGATGGATAGAATGGTGGATGGATGGATAGAATGTGGATGGATGGATAGAAGGATGGATGGATGGATTAGAATGGTGGATGGATGGATAGAAGGATGGATGGATGGATAGAATGGTGGATGGATGGATAGAATGATGGATGGATGGATAGAATGGTGGATGGATGGATAGAATGATGGATGGATGGATAGAATGGTGGATGGATGGATAGAATGATGGATGGATGGATAGAATGATGGATGGATGGATAGAATGGTGGATGGATGGATAGAATGGTGGATGGATGGATAGAATGATGGATGGATGGATAGAATGATGGATGGATAGAATGATGGATGGATGGATAGAATGGTGGATGGATGGATAGAATGGTGGATGGATGGATAGAATGATGGATGGATGGATAGAATGGTGGATGGATGGATAGAAGGATGGATGGATGGATAGAATGGTGGATGGATGGATAGAAGGATGGATGGATGGATAGAATGATGGATGGATGGATAGAATGGTGGATGGATGGATAGAATGGTGGATGGATGGATAGAATGATGGATGGATGGATAGAATGGTGGATGGATGGATAGAATGATGGATGGATGGATAGAAGGATGGATGGATGGATGGATAGAATGGTGGATGGATGGATAGAATGATGGATGGATGGATGGATAGAATGGTGGATGGATGGATAGAATGATGGATGGATGGATGGATAGAATGGTGGATGGATGGATAGAATGATGGATGGATGGATTAATGGATGGATACCAGAAGAGTTTCCATGGTTTTCCAGCAGAAGTCTCTTCCTTGGACAGACGTCCTGGTTGTCTTTATGGATCATCTGCATGGATGCTGCCTGAGGCCTGCAGAGGCTGAGATGAAGCTCTCGTGATGTGGTTTCATTTAGAGACACGTGAATTTTGGACTTCCTGTTTAGCCGTTGTGAATATTTTGTTTGGTTACATTCAGAAGTTCTGTTTTGAAGCCGTAGATGAGTTCATGAGGTGGTGTCGGTGCCGCCGTTTGTGGCTCTTCCGCTGCTCCTGAAGGAGCCTCGATGTTTTTATTCCTCTGTGGTTTGTGTTCAGTAAAGATTGGCTCTGATGTTCCCCGGGAGGGTTCCAGCAGCAATGATAGAGCCGTATTTACATTTTCGAGTGACCCCGAGAACAATACCCAATGATCCCAGACCGTGGACAACAATGAGACCCCCCCTCTGGAAACAGGGGTTCAACCACAAACTGCAGCAGAAGAAACTCAGACTTTTGCAGAACCAGCTTCCCTTAAACTAAATAAAACTGTTCTGTGTGTCTCCTTCCTCTTCGTGGGAACTCGGTTTGAAACACAAACTGCTTACTCATGACCGATCTACCGCAGTGACCTGTCAGCCCCGCAGCATGCTGGGAGGCCTGCAGGCCCTCTGTGCTTTACACTTCTTCATTTGTGAGCAGTCATTTTGTCGCTCTGCATTCTAGTCTACAGGATCAAAATAACTCCAAGAATTTAGAGAGAATTCATCCTAAATGACCACAAACCCTCAGAAACAGGCGGAACAGAAGCAACCGTCTGTTAAGCTCCTCCTCGACTGGAGCTTCAGGAGAACACGCTCAGACATCAGCTGAGCTCCTCAGGAGCTGGGATCACCATTCCTGCTGTCATCAGTGCTGCCGTCTGTACTGAGCTGCCATCAGGGTTTTGGTCATCTGGGGTCACTGTTACCAGAACTGAACAAACAAGATGCTAATAAAAACAACAGATAAGAAACAGCATGAAAACATGGAATAAAAAACCCAATGAAGTGTCTGTGAGTCTTCAACCTTGGTCCTCCATAACTATCTCAGTTCCCTTCATTCTCTGCTAAACATTCTGTGGAATTCCTGGACCAGCTGAGTTCATTCCATCACAGCCTGGAAACCACCAAAAATGACAAAGCAGAACCTGTCAAGAACCCTGTTTGAGGGTGATGGAGACACCACCTGCAGGGCCTGACTTGGTGCTGGTTTGGTTCTATTCTCACCTTCTGGACCACAAACATGCTGCAGTTCCTGCATCCAAGGAGGCAGAAGAGCAGGAGAACATGTGACGTTCCACGTCAGGAAACCAGGCCTGACCAACCAGCAACGACGAGAGTCTGGACACCAAAACCTTCCCAAAGAAGGGAGTCTGGAGCTGAACCAGGGATCAGGATTTCTCTCAAACTCAGCGTCACCACGGAAGAACATCGAGCTGTTCAGAGGAAAACCGAAGAACTTTGTTCTTCCTCTAAACTCTTGTGGTTTTACACTTTTAGACTCCAAACTTTGCTGCAAAATGTGTTTATTCTAAACTTGTATCTTGAAAAGAAGAAAAATCTTTAACATTGAAATAAAAAATGGAGGCGTATTCCACCTCAATAGTCTATAACATCAGTGTTTTGTGGGTTTTTTGTTCTGGACGACGTTTCTTGTTGACTGAAGGTTTTTTTTTATCTTTCAGTCGAAAGCTCGTAACGGCGAGTTGCTGACTCACCAGTGACTTTGCTTTTCTTTATGAAGTGTGAATCATGACTTTACACACCAAACTCAGTCTAATGCTTGGCCTGCTGGTGTTGAAGGTTTGCAGATGTTCCTCCTAACAGCTCCTGGAGATGCTGCGTTCAAAGAGTCTTTTTGCTTAAGACCCCGGTTCAGTTCTTCTCTGGGAGGTTTTCTTCAAAACAAATGCTGCTTTAGATGCTTCCAGGAGAAGAGGATACCGACGCTCTGATATTCTAAACACTGTCTGCTGACAGAGACACCAGAGTGTTCTGGTGTGTCAGAACCTTCTTCAATAAAAAACAATGAAACGACTTAGATGACCATTATTTACTTGATGGAACAAACCTGGAGGAATGAGGATCTTCACAAACACAGAGCTCACAGCACCTCCTCCATTTGGTTCTCCTCCTTCTCCCTTTGGAAAATCTGTCTGCGTTCACACTGAAGCGAACCGTACCAGAGTTCATCTGCAGGCGAACAGAGATCCTGGTTCTCAGGAGGAACAGAGTTCTCCTGTTTGGTCCAAATCAGAGTTCAGGTAAGCTTTCACACCTGCAGAACTAAGACGACCGTCAGAGGAAACCAGCTCGGTTCTAGAGCTCTTTTCCAACCGGCCTCCCTCCCAGCAGACACAGAACCAGAAAAAGCCCAGAGATCATGGTTCTGTTGGTTTCTGAGCCTGTCTGATGGCGTTAACCTTCAACGCGCCTCCTGCCTGCTCCTCCCTCTGATGTCTGACCTGAACCCCTCCTGTGATGTGAATGTTGCTGTTTTTTAAGTTTTGCTTCCAGTTTTCCTTCAACCTCCATGTTTGGAAAATGATGACTTTTGACTCTAAAATGAGTCACTCGCAGAGTTTACTCAGGGAGGGGCAATCATAAACTCTCCCTGCTCCCCCATCCACGTCTAGGTGAGGGCTTAAACCAGCAGTGCCCCCGCTGTGTTTGTTTAAGCAGATACAAAGCCAATAGAGGCTCTTAGGGGTGGGGGGTCAAGCAGGGGAGGGTCATAGTCCAAGAGCTTCCAGGATGACCAACTATATGGTTGTTGGCTGTTGTAGCTCCAGACCTTTAATGAATCCCCGAGACAAAGACGGGACTCAGATGGGGGGAGACTGACGGACATAATGGTGGAGGAACAGTGGACTACAATATTTTTATTAATGTAAAACATTATTTATGTTCCTCAAATCCAACAAGTGCAACAAACAAAGTAAAAATTTACTTAAAGACAAACTGTCGTCAAGGTAACCTGGAAATGGAGACCAAAGCGCCAATGCTGGCGAACCCTGCAGCTCCTTTAGGGTTAATAACATTAACTTTAATCAGGAAAAGCCTGCAGGTATAAAAGTCTGATTTCTTGTTTTTCTTCGGCCTACCAGAATAAAAGCTGCCATGATTGATGGTGATGTTATTTACCTAAAGAAAGAGCACATTAGTTGGTAATCAAAATAATATTGGTAAACTGCTGCCAATAAAAACAGGAGACTTAGTGCAAATTTACCCGTATACTGTATATTTTATGACCATTGAAAAATTAATTCATGAGTGAAATGGCAGCAATAAGCTAAATCTGAACCATGATCTCACAACAGAAATAGAACAGAAAAACGCTATTGTCCTGATACGGAATGACATTTAAAAACAGTTCCTCTAAAAGTGACTTCAAGGGACAGACAGATAGAATAATAGAATTAAGGATCTATTGATTAACATCAGCATTTTTCTGGACAAACAGGAAGTGTCACTTACCAGTGGCGTCCGACTTTCCTGAACAGAATTACCAAACAAGAACTTCTCCACGCCATCTTCAGCTGTCCATCAGTGCGTGCTGTGCAGTTGGCAGTACTTTCTCTCACCGTACAGCAGCTTTTTAAGCCACACAGTATAGGTGTATAATATATGTGCATAATTTGGCTTCTATTGACACTGCAGGATTGTAAAGAAGCAGTAGAGTCAAATGGTGGCGGTGTCACAAATGTTCGGCCCTATTGAAGAAGCCCAGGATGTTAAATCTTCAGTATGTTTGACAGAGTTACATCATAGTGAAGATTGATTCTCTTGATTACATGACAAGCGCTCTAGTGGTTACCCGGTGAATTGACCTGGCTCCAGTTTGACTCATTTTTTAAAATCAGCCTGAAAATGAAAGGATTGATTCCTCGATTTTTGAAACCCTTTAAATTTTGAATCATTAGAGGAACAAAAACGCCCACACTGCCATCTAGTGTTGGGAGTTTCACACAGCACTAAAGGATAAATGTCGTCAGATCTTTGTCAGTTCTTGAACTGAAAGTTTTTTCCTTAAAAAAAGTCAACAGGTTGAGTTTGTGCAGAAAATGTTTCACAGAGAGAAAGAGGTTGAAAGTCTGAGTCCTGCGGGACTGTGGGTTACGAGGAAACGCTTTAAAACTGCTTTTGGGTGGGATCCAAAGCTGGATTGCTGCTGACAGTTTGGACGTTTTCCCTCAGTCTGGACTTACAGGCTTTTCGTGCAGCTTTCTTTGCTTTTGGTCACCCCGTACGTCTTCCTTGTTAAGAGTTAACAGCAGTGAAGGAGCTGCTCTGCGTACATGTGTGTGTCGACTGCTCTCAGCTGTGATTGATGGCATTGTTTAAAGCCAGGGAGGTTTTGGAAAGCTTTGCCATTGTTTCAGCTCTTGGCAGGGAGGCTTCTCAGAAAAACAAAAGTGTGGAGGAGGAGGACGAGCAAATATCAAGAATTAGAAAACAAAACAAGACTTGTCCTCACATTTTAAAGGCCAAGTCCGAGCCTGTGATGCTGTAAACGATAGTTGTCTGCTGGGACCCCGACACAGCAGAAACTAGACCCCCATGTCTCCTCATGCCGCCGCCACCTACCAGACCACAGCAATCTGTGCCCACCCCACCCAGCCGGCGAGGGGACCGAGCAGGAGAAACAAAACACACACCAGGAATGTACCAACACACAAACATGGCGTTCGCCCAGGCCTACACTGTTATTCTTTACAAGATGTTTGGGGCCCGGTTCTGGTCGCCTGGCCCAATACTAACCACAGGATTTCTGCCACAGAGTCTCTGGGAATGTTTTGCTGTGATCTGTGTGTCCATGCATGAACACATCGGGGATGGGGAGTATGGGTGACCCCCGGAGGCCTCCAGCTGCTCCATGCCCCTTCAATTCAGGTGGAGGAGTCCTCCCCCCCAGCCTGCTGCCACAAACCTGCAGTTGTCTGCAGATCATGGCCTTCACTCTCCAGACCCAAGTAGTGCCAAGCATCTGTAGCAGCTGCGCCAAGCGTCTGCAGCTGCTTCTCCAAGCATCTGCAGATGCTTCTCCAACCGTTTGCAGATGCTTCTCCAAGCGTCTGCAGCTGCTTCTCCAAGCGTCTGCAGCTGCTTCTCCAAGCGTCTGCAGATGCTTCTCCAAGCGTCTGCAGATGCTTCTCCAACCGTTTGCAGATGCTTCTCCAACCGTTTGCAGATGCTTCTCCAACCGTCTGCAGATGCTTCTCCAACCGTCTGCAGCTGCTTCTCCAACTGTCTGCAGATGCTTCTCCAACCGTCTGCAGCTGCTTCTCCAACCGTCTGCAGATGCTTCTCCAAGCGTCTGCAGCTGCTTCTCCAACTGTCTGCAGATGCTTCTCCAACCGTCTGCAGCTGCTTCTCCAACCGTCTGCAGATGCTTCTCCAACCGTTTGCAGCTGCTTCTCCAAGCGTCTGCAGCTGCTTCTCCAACCGTCTGCAGATGCTTCTCCAAGCGTCTGCAGCTGCTTCTCCAACCGTCTGCAGATGCTTCTCCAAGCGTCTGCAGATGCTTCTCCAAGCGTCTGCAGCTGCTTCTCCAAGCGTCTGCAGATGCTTCTCCAAGCGTCTGCAGCTGCTTCTCTAAGCGTCTGCAGATGCTTCTCCAACCGTTTGCAGATGCTTCTCCAACCGTTTGCAGATGCTTCTCCAACCGTTTGCAGCTGCTTCTCCAACCGTCTGCAGATGCTTCTCGAACCGTTTGCAGCTGCTTCTCCAACCGTCTGCAGATGCTTCTCCAAGCGTCTGCTTCTCTAACCGTCTGCAGATGCCTCTCCAACCGTTTGCAGCTGCTTCTCCAACCGTTTGCAGATGCTTCTCCAACCGTTTGCAGCTGCTTCTCCAAGCGTCTGCAGCTGCTTCTCCAACCGTCTGCAGATACTTCTCCAACTGTTTGCAGCTGCTTCTCCAAGCGTCTGCAGTTGCTTCTCCAAGCGTCTGCAGATGCTTCTCCAAGCGTCTGCAGATGCTTCTCCAAGCATCTGCAGCTGCTTCTCCAACCGTCTGCAGATGCTTCTCCAACCGTCTGCAGCTGCTTCTCCAAGCGTCTGCAGCTGCTTCTCTAAGCGTCTGCAGATGCTTCTCCAACCGTTTGCAGATGCTTCTCCAACCGTTTGCAGATGCTTCTCCAACCGTTTGCAGCTGCTTCTCCAACCGTCTGCAGATGCTTCTCCAACCGTTTGCAGCTGCTTCTCCAAGCGTCTGCAGCTGCTTCTCCAAGCGTCTGCTTCTCTAACCGTCTGCAGATGCCTCTCCAACCGTTTGCAGCTGCTTCTCCAACCGTCTGCAGATGCTTCTCCAACCGTTTGCAGATACTTCTCCAACTGTTTGCAGCTGCTTCTCCAAGCGTCTGCAGTTGCTTCTCTAAGCGTCTGCAGTTGCTTGTTGAATCAAAGTAAATCTAAATTCACAGAGAAAGTAGAAAAGAATTGAATCTTATTTTCAACCAAAAAAAAAAATATTGTTGGCTTACTTTAAAACACAAGACTGAAAAATACACTCCTTAATGAAGAAGAAAATCTAGAAATATACAGTAATGTTTAGAAAAGAGGTCATTGTCTTTCTTCTTTTGGAAGTCATTGGTAACCAAATTGCTCCTTTTTCTGGGTGAACAGAACCCATCCAGATCCTCACAGGTTTTCTCCTAATCCTTTTCCATCCAGACCAGAATCTTTAGGGTATGTTTTCAGTTTTAACTGGACAGAGCGAGTGTGACGTCACCCATAGAAAAGGCCTTACCTCCGGCTCAACGAAATGAAGCCAATTCAGCAATATGAACGTCATCATGTTGGAACCAGACGACAGTGATTGGTCAGAGTCCATCTGAGTCACATGTCTATGACAACTACTATCGCCAATCAAGAGTGAGCTTATTGGAAGTGCACACGCTTTCCTCGAGATGCAGTTCAGAAAAATCGTTCAGTCAAACGTTCCAGGTGGGGCCAGCAGGCGCCACATGCTGTTAACAAGGCAATAAAGAAAAAAACAATCATTATCCTAGCTGTAACTAAGCATAACACAAATCTAACAAGCTACAACTGTTACTAACTTTAACCATAACTATTCATATCTATAACTATCACCATAACCATAACTACAACGATTTGTAACCACAACTAACTATCATTAACTATGACTATGACTATAATTATAACTAACTCTAAGTTACTTAGAGAATAGGCAACTAAAACCATAAGGGAGGAGAAAAAACATGAGCCTACTGAACGATAATGACAAAAACAAAACATTTTTGGATTTAGAATTGTTTTCTTCTCTCATTCTACACATTTTCACAAGCCGAAGGCGTTACCAAGAGCCCAGTCAATCATCTGACCCTCCTGTTAGCCAAACCCAGACATCTCAAGCTGCAGACCACCGATGACTAAAACGTGTTATCCAACCATGACATTCTCATTCATTTTCTGAACCACTTTATCCCTTTCTGGGTCACGGGGCTGCCGGAGCCTACCCCAGCTACTCCTGGGCAAAGGCAGGGGACACCCCTGGACTGGTCGTCAGTCTGTCGCAGGACACAGACCTAGGGACAATTTAGAGTAACCAATTAACCTATGAAGCATGTTTTTGGATGGTGGGAGGAAGCCGGAGTCCCTGGAGAAAACCCACACATGCACGAGGAGAACATGCAAACTCCACACAGAAAGGTCCCCCATTGGTGATGCTGTTTCAAGTCCCACCGCCAGGACTTGAACCGGGAACCTACTTGCAGTGAGGCAAGAGCGCTAACCACTGCGCCACCGTGCAGCCACCATAACATTCTTTGAGATGTAAATCTCTTAAAAATGAGATTGACAAAAAACCCAAACAACATTAAAGAACCAATCAAAGCAGCAAAGGAAATCATCGCACAAACTGGAAACAGAAGAAGATGATCTGTGTCACAGTAAAGCAGAAACGGTTCTCCTGAGTTTAACTTGAAGGTGGAGGAAATCTGATTCTGGCTTTTTTCATGGACTCATCGGTTTAGCGGCTGGGATTCGTGTCTCTGACACGTCTGCTCCCTCCTCTTCATCACTTTCACACAAACCTCTGCAAGAGGAAACAGGACGGCATCAGTCAGAGGAGAAACCAGACTGAAGACATTCTGTGAAGCTCGTCCACCCCCAGAGCCGCCCATGAGAGTGTTTGTGTGGTGAGCAGACGATCTAATTGGAGACAGGTGAATAATTGGTGGATTAAGGCACGCCCTCTGTCTGGATTGGCTGGGTGTGGAAGAATGAAGTCAAGTGTGATTACCTGCTCATTACACTCACAAATCCCTCCGCAGTGTGTTTAGGATTATCCAGGCTTTGAGCTTTACCTCGGGTTCCTGCTGGTTCCTGACCGTCAGACAGCTTCACCGCCGTCGCTAGGAAACAAAACGGGATGCCAGCTCCTTCTGTGAGGATGGGTCAGATCCTCTGCTCAGACTCAACAGGAACCTTCTATTCTCCATTGTGGGGGTCACGTGCTGGACAGTAGATTTTTGCAGGTAAACGTCGCTGTGCCTTTTGCAGGAATCTCCTGGAGGTCAAGTTTAATGGCAGCGGAGTTGATGCTCCTCAGAACCACGCAGTTTGTCATGTTTGCTTCTCCCAAAGGGGGCACTTTAACGTTTTACACATAAACTTCACCAAAAGATTTAAACCCAAACATGTTGATGAACAGAAGATCACCTGAACTCCCGATGGATGCCATGAAGACGAATGATTGGAGGATCATCAAATGGAAGCAGGTGAAGAAAATGAGCCTGAAGGGACAGAACTCACAATACACACATGTAAATGTTAACACATACTAACACAAACTGACCGATCTGAACACAAACACAACAAACAGTCTGGCTTTGGAAGCTGGAATATGAGGAGATGAAAGAGGAATAAGTTTCTTCATGACTAATAAAAACAGACAATTGTAAGCAAACTGAATATAAAAACTACAAATGATGAAAGTGTGGATGATGAGAATTCAGGTTTAATACTAACAAATCCATCCGACCCGTAGTGCGACCAGCAGAGATGTTCCGTGGTTGTTGTCTGATCAGCTGATTGTTATCACTGAAAACGGACTGAGTAACCGGTGATCCTCGGATAAGCGGAAGAAAATGGATGGATGGATAACTGGTGATCCATTCAGTACCGAGTCTGAATCTCTTGTTCTTCTTTCATTCCTTCTTCCCCATTCCCCAACTGTTTCTTGGTGGACCCCAAACCCTTCTAGCCCCTCCCCCTCAGGGAGGACCAGGCTCTGATCACCCATCGGGCGCGGGCAGGTTTAATTTTTTATATTTTTCATCAACATTTCAGTGATGGTTTTATTATTACGTTCTAATTGATATTAGCTTAATCACTTTAAAAAATAAGCACTGGTAACTTGTTATAGATTGGGGCTGGATGACTCAGTTGGCTGGGTGTAGGACTGGAAACCAGGGTTCAATTCCCCGGAGGGCGCAATGAGCTGAATCCAGTGTGGGTCTTTAGGCAAGGCTCTCCACGCCGCTGCCTAACTAACAGCAGGACCCAAGTCTGGGTCTCCCTGTGCTGATCCCCAGCCCAAATAAACTACAAGGTTGTGTCAGGAGGGGCATCCGACGCAAAAATCTCTGCCAACCCACCTGCAGTGAAAGGATTTGCTGTGGTGACCCCTGGCGGGAAGTGTCAAAGGTGAACAACAACTGCTGTTATAAAAACGTTACATAACATTATCAAGTATCTTTTGTTAACACTGATTATTTTTTCCCGGATTTGTGGCGGCCTCTGGAGGCTTTGTCATCCATTTGCTTGTGTTGATCTTCCTTAGTAACCAGTGGAGCCCCGCCCACAGCATTAGCATGGTAGCTTGAAATGCTATTTGGAGGTGTTTGGACAGAGACGTTCATCCTCTGAGGATGTGACTCGTGTCAGAAGATCGACAAACGTCGTGTTCTAAAGAAAGATTCCCATTAAGAACTGGGTTTTCTTCAGAGCTTCACCCGTTTCATAAAAACATCTGACACCTCTGACACCCCCCCCCCCCCCCCCCCCCCCCCCCCCGTTCCAAGCCTGGATGATCCACAAATGTTATTTTTACTGATAATCTGTGAAACCTTCATCCTGTATTGAGTTTTCTGCCTCACTATCAGGCAGAACACGGTTCTGAGGGAAACATGTCAGCAACTCCACCAGTCAAATGAAGCAACTTCACCGTTTATAAGCAAATGCTTATAAACATTATTATATATTAAAATATGGACTTAAATGTTTGCTCAATGACACTGTGGCTGTAGAAAAAGGCAATTTAACTCTAGATCAACTGATAAGAGGCTTTCCTGACAAGACTCTGAGCCCGCTTCAGGATGAATCCTTGGATCATTTTTCAGAATGAAATCTTTTGACTGCATTTCTCCAGACAAAAACACAGAAAACATCAGAGGTTCTGCTGGTTCTGCTCAGGCACTCAGTGAGAAGTAAACTGTAAACGCTGAACGTCTTGAAGTGGAGAAGAAGAACAACAGTTGAGTCTGGAGTCTGATGGACAGACAAGAATTCAAAGAATTTCTGCTTTTTCATTCCTGTTCTCACACAGACATAAACAAACGAAAGGAAACATCACAGCAGAAACCACAGAAACTGAAAGCCAGCGAGGTTCTGATGGATTTCTGGTGGATCAAGGAGTCAGGATCACCTGCTGTTTCATCATGTGGAACATCAGGGGTGTTGCAGGGTGAGGAGGACCAAACCCTGAAGGACTTGGGCTCGCTTTCCGGTTCTGAGCAGCAACTGAAGAAATCGCAGACTTCTATTGTTGTTCCTAGTTATTCTTCATTTACTCGTTCCTTTCCTCTCAGACCCCAACTGGTCCAGGACACCCCCACTCCCCCACTAAGCCTGGTTGAACTTTTCCATTAAGTCACCCACAGCTGATGCCAAATAAAAAGTCTTTAATTGAAAGTTCTCTCAGTTCTCAGCGGTTTGGTCGTGTGAAGTGTGTCAGATAGTGATGGACGGGGACAGTCCCGTGGACTCTGCAGGAATGAACGATCGTGATGGACTTGTTATCAACACATGGAACTCTCGTGAAGAACAAAGAAATGCAGCAAACTAGACTGTCTGGAAAAATCCTGCAATTCTTACAGCTGCTCTTCATCGTTCCTGATTCTTCAGATTCACACGTTGACCGTTTGTTTCTCCTCCAAACACACGGAGCTTCCAGCACCTCCTCTCTTTGGTCTGTCTGCGTTCACACTGAAGTGAACCGTCCCAGAGTTCATCTGCAGGAGAACCAGGAGTATCATCAGAGGAAGCACACATGATGTAGAGCAGAACCTGACCTAGATCAGACTAGGATGAAATCTTCCAGATGGAATTTTCCTCAAAAATTTCAGTTGAATCCTTGCTTGGATGTGATGATGTTTCTTAGTTTTATTGTTTCAGTGGCGCTGTTGACATGAACTCAAATTAGTTCTGTGATTGGTTGTATTCCTGACCATCGGTTCACAGCTGAAGTTATGAATGTTTGAACTCTCGATTTGCATCATTTTTAAAGCACAAAGTCCTGAATTTGGTATGAAAACGAGATGCAGGATTTCCAAAATGTTAAGACGCAGCAGTCCTGGAGAGTTAATCACAGAGCTTCATTCATCACACACCCACACGCTCCACGCGGCGTGACGGGACAGGATCTGCCGCTGACAGGCTCACCTTTCAACACCCACACTGTTTACAGAGACACACACAGTCTGACGCTGCCTCAGGTGCTGAACCCCTTCACCTGGTCTCCCCAGGACTGGTTTCTGGAGCTGCAGCCACAGTAAAGATGCTGAAACGGTAAAACGCCAGAACCAGCATAACTTGTTGAAGGAGCTCTTTAGGCCATCCATGCCCAACCTGCAACTAGGGAGAAACTTCCTGATTGAAGCTGTTTAAAAGCAGAGTAACTGGAGCCAACTAGGGAACATATTACAAAATCAAGTCAGACTGGTTTGATTTAAAAGTCAGATGGTCTGCTTTCAGAACAATGGTCATTTTGATTCTGAATGTTTTCATCTCATAATTTTAGAGCAGATTTTCCTGTCATCATTATTGTGATTGAAGTTTGGTCGAAATGGGAACAGCTTTATAACTAACATGTCACTGTGGAAACCTTGCCTCCAAACCATCCTCGCCAGTGGGCGTGGCCTAATGACTCACAGTCATTTTTGCCACACATAATCAAAAAGTCAAAGGTTTGATGATGTTTTTCCTGTTGAAGTCAAGCCAATAATGAGTGACGTCACCACGGTCTATCTGCAGTTAGAGATTACCTTCAAATAAATCTCATTCATTCATTTTCTAAACCCGCTTTGTCCCTTTTGGGGTCATGGGGCTGCTCAAGCCTAACCCATCCACTTGTCGGCAAAGGCAGGATACACCCTGGACAGGTTTCCAGTAACAATCACACTCACACATCCACACCTAGGGACAATTTAGAGTGACCAATGAACCCATGAAGCATGTTTTTGGCCGGTGGAAGGAAGCCGAAGTCACCAGAGAAACCCACACATGCATGGGGAGAATGTGCACACTCCACACTGAAATGTGTCCATTGGTGATGTCATTTCTGGTTCCCCAGCCGGGATTTGAACCGGGGACCTTCTTGCTGTAAGGAAGGAGCGCTACCCACTGCCCCACTGTAATAAAGACAAATAAATTATTCATTTAATAAAAAAACATTAAGGTAATAGATTTTTAAAAAATCAGTCAAGTGCATTAAGTTTATAGAAAAAACAATTTTCTACTTCCATGCAATTAACCCATATGATCTCAAATGATAAAACAATATAATTCTTTCCTAAATCATCTTTAATTGCACATTTTTTATGACTTTTAGACAAATACAAATCTGATTCCATGTTTTGTCCCTTTCAACACCCCCTGGAGAAACCTCTAGAACAGAAAACCGCCTTCGGTGTTGCAGGTGGAGCTGTGAATCAGAGCAGTGAGAAAAAGGAAAACAAGCCAAAAGTGGACGTGCTCGTCTTGAGAATCGAACAGACACTGACGCAGCGTTTTCCAGCGCGGGATGCTGAGCTGATAATCAATGCGCTGTACTTTAGCCCCACGAATATTGGTCAATTTGTGTGTGTGTGTGGGGGGGGGCAGTGGAACATGTCAATGAAGAGCACAAGTGAACAGGTACTGAGGGTAGGCGAGGCCTAAGCGTTTATTCCATATTTACCACAGTTCAAAACAAACACACACCCATTCCCCACATGCCGGGGAATGACAGCGGCTGGAGGCGGAGACTCCACCAAACTCAATCCATGTTTAGTTCTTAGTGTGTGTGTATGTATGTGTGTATTTGTGCGTGTGTGTGTGTGATTCTTGAGGTCAGGAATGTTTCTGCCACGCCCACCCTAAGGTAGTAAGGTAGTAATAGAGTGACACCTGGAAGATCTCACTAAGGTTACTTTTTACTAACTTTAACAGGAGTTCTGCTTATTAAAAACATTTGTTTTCAGGAGAAATCAAATACTGTTTTATTTCAGATGACTTTGATTGATGTTACATGACTTCATCAGGCTTAACTTCTGCTGAAAACTAGATCTGCATTTCTAAACAAACCAAAACAATGAACTTCACGAGAACTTTTCAGCTTTAAAGGTATTTTTTTAACTATGTCAGTTATTTTCAACTTGGTCCCCTTTGTCTTCCTTCAAAGATCCACTCCAAAAAATATTGTTTGTTTGGTGTTTTCAACATGTTCTTGAAGCACTTTTCTCTTGGTGGAGGACAGAGATAAAACTATTTATGATTAAAACTTAGTTTCTGACTATTTCTATATCCAAATTATGATGGATCAGGAGCAGATGAAAACCTGCAGTTTGAAAAAGTCTCCTTGTTCGGCTCGTAAGATGAACAGAGCGGTGTTTTGTTGTTGGACTTCTGCACTCGTCACAGTTTGTCCATAACAAACACCATGTTTGAGCACAAGTGTGTCCAATAATACACGTGGCATCAGGACACCCTCGGCAGGAGATCTATGATTGACTTTGTAGTCATTTCAGGCTCACCTGGTGGTGAGTTGGATTTGTTGGCAGGGAAGAAGGCCGGAAAAACTTGGCAGACCCAAACGTACTGTGAGGGTCTGTTGGGAAGGTCTAGCTGAGCCCGCCGTCAGGGCTGTCTTTAACTCCAACATCTGTGAGAGCTTCAAACAGGTACAGAAGGAGGCTTTAACCAAAACTTTGATCAACTTAATGTAAAGGTGATGCCTTAGATCTGAGTCACATCGTTGAAATAGATCAGCATCATCAAAGAAAGCCAACTCAGCTAAAAAATGTGGACTTTCTCCACTTTGTCTAACATTAACAGTTTCAAACTAGACTTCCAAACTGGGAACACCAAAAACTAATTTCAAGAAATCTTGTTTTTCTTCAGTTAAAAAAATCTATCTATCTATATGATTTTATCCAAAATGTAAGGTGTCATACAGAGGGACGCATTGACCTTCATGATCTTAGCCCCGAAGAAGTGACTGACAGGCTGTTCAACCAATAAGCAACAACTAGGTTCTAAGGAACTCTATGGTTCTCAGGACTAACTGAAATACATTTGGTGTCCTGTACTTCTGGAGACAAGAATTTTACAGTTTCCAAAAAGCATTTACACTAATTCAGATAGAAAAAGGCTTGCTACTTTGCTATTAAAATTACATAGACAAAGTACATTCCCTGTCAACAAATACCATAAAGAAACATATCCAAACTAACATCTCTGCTTCTGGTATTGTCTGTTCTTCTTTTGGAAAAACATTTTACCAGTTTGACAAAGAACCATGAATTTGACTTAAAACGCAGAATAGAAGTCCTCATAATGGACAACAATATCAAGAGTCCTCTCAACTACACACAGATACAAACACACTAACAGATACACACAAACACACACAACCCCTGCAGTTGTTGCTCTAAGGACTGACTCAGCCCTGATTCTCTGTTTGAAGCTTAACTGTTACCAGTTGATGAACCACATGTGGCATTAGAACTGGTGGTCCCCATTAGGATTTTGGTTCTAACAAAGGTGGTGATTATACCAGATTAGGGTCCTGTTAAGGCATAAAAGCAGGACTACACACAGACTCTGCAGTGGTGGCTCTGTCTCACCCCCGGACATCATGTGGTCCCCTGTCAGGCCTCTGACTGTAGTCGGTGTGGACATGTGGTGACCTGTCAATTCCAGTGTTAACAGCGTGGTTGCATCGCCATGGCATTGTTATCAGTTTTCACTCTGCAGAGCCCACAGTGGCCGTGTGGCCAAACCGCTGCTGATTTAGAAAATGAGTTTAAAACAAGCTAAAAATAATTCGTAAAAATAGTGAAGCAGCTCTCAGGAAAAGCAGTCCAGATGTTTGTGTTGGAGAGCAGTGTGGGATCGTTCTTTCTGGACAGCTCTCCAAACCACCCACGAGTGTGTGAGTGAGACCATGTAGGGTGAGTGGACATACATACGGTGGAAATGATCATCGAAAGCCTGTTTGTCGGTTCTACATTTGTTGCTGATGTTGGTCGAAGAGGCTGTTGATGCATGATGGGAGTGGGAACCTTACAGGTAAAATAAACATGTTTTTTGCACAAAACACTGGTGTGGATCATTTCTCCTCAGTGACTCATATTAACCCCAGTATGGCTGGTAGGTAGCTGAGTTAGCATATAGCCCACATTCTACCCTACCATGATAATGGGCAGACATCGCAACCACACAAGTTGATGAAAAAAGGGGATCACAGGTAGCAAACATAAAAAAAAGGTGCAATTCCAAATGAAATTCCACTCTCATGAAGAGCACCACCATCAGGAAAAGTGTGGCATCAGAGCATGAAGTCACCATTACTGTCCTCCTCACATGACAAACTCAATGATTTGTTATGTGAGGCATCACCATTCACATGTTTACTTTACAGGACAGACAATCTTTAGGTTCAGATGCAAACGATGCTCTTCTCCTGGAAAACGAAGGACCTGTGATGATCAGTTAGGCTGCTTGGGACCCAGAGGCTGCAGCAGTCCTGGACCCAAAACAAACCAATGTTTCTGGCAGTGCCCATCATGTGAGCTGAGGCGGCCGCAGCTCTCGTCGACCTGATGCTCTGCCGGCTCTCCTCCCCACTGTGTCAGTTGTAATCCGAGTGGAGCTGATGACATGACGGTCTGCGGTGGTGGAGCCAGAGGCCCGTTAGCGGAGCAGGAACTGCTGGAGTGTGTAAACTCTGAGGTTTGCTGAAACAACAGGCGCGGGGTCTGCTGGGAGCCCGCAGTTTGACCGCAGGGAGGCTTTAATGATACTGTCCAGGAGTCCATTCAAACCAGAGACAGGGGGGCAGTGGGAGGAGCAGCATGTGGGGGGGCAGATGAGACAAACCTTGGCGGGATGAACTGAAGGCTCACGTGCAGTGTTCCTGTCAGGTGGAACAACGATAGCCTAATGCTGATGGGTCCAACAGACCCCACCCACCCCACCGGCCACCACCAGCGCTGAAGCCAGGCTCCGTAGGCGTACCCGGTTTGTGTTTCTGTCCTCGCTGGGATGCTCTGGGAGCGCTGCCATCAAACACACAGTGTTCCTCTGCATTTACACAGGTCCACACAGGAGCTCGGGTTACAGTTCTTACATAACGGAGGAGATGAGGAGTAAAGGAGACGCATTTATCAGGAGGAGTGGAGTCGTCCTCACAGCTGAGCGCTTCAGGTTCAAACCAGAGGCAACCTTCACTGAACTTCTGCTGAGTCAGCAGAAATATGGTAAACATGACAACAAACAGCGTATATGTGCTTCTTGGAGAAGATGTATCCATCTGTCGCTCGGATTTAGATTCATAGTCCTTAGTTGTAGCATCTTCTACTTCAAACTTTCTGTCACGAACATCCTGTGAAAACAGTGTCCACCCCACGACCGGAAGGTCATGAGTTCAAATCCAGGCCAAGTCTTCCCATAGACATGAAAATGGGGCCAAATGCCTTCCTGCTTGACACTAAGCATAAAGTGGTTGGATTGGGGGTTTAAAAACACAATATAGTTCCTAAGTGCGCCTGTGTCTGCAGCTCACCACTCCCCCAGGGGATGGGTCAGATGTGGAGAATAGATTTCACACACCAAGGTGTGTGACGGCTAACGTGGCTTTAACTTTTTTCAGGGGGAGATACCAACAGAGGAGACTGTTCCATCTAGAGAAGCATTGGTAGACATGCAAACATACTAACATATGCACACTCACGTACACACAAATACATACTAGCATCATCAAACCATTGCTACACAAACTGAGAGCGGTAAAAAATTCAGAGCTAAATTTCATAAATGAAACAGTTTTCAGGAAGAACTGAACCCATCTCTAGTTCTTCTGCTTCCAATTCAGCTGTCTGTGGGAGGGGCTGAGTCACTGCTGTAGCAGTAACTCTTTGAATTACCATGAATCAACAACATTTCTACGGATTCTAATAATTAAGAAAAGTAGCTTTGTGCTGATAAGAAATATTTAATTTTTGTAAAGCTTAAAGCTGCTTTTCTATGCGTTAGAATCAGTTGGAACTAATGGATGACATGAATGAAATGGTTGAAGAATCAGTGTGACCAGAACTGTCACAGGGGACAGCTCTGGTATTAAAGGGTTAATGAGAAGAAAAGATTACAGTGTTCCCTCGTTTATTGCCGGAGTTACGTTCAAAAAATAACCCGGGAAAGGTGAAATCTGAGAAGTAGAATCACAGATGTTTTAAGTCGGGAAAACTTCTCACTACACACTTTCTTCACTTTTCTCAGACAGACATGAACATTTCCACACTTTTCCGTTCTGTTTAAACTCTCAAACTTCAAACCTTCTTAGAAAAATAAGTCCAGGATTATGGAATGAAAACAAAAATCTCTCATCTGGAGTTTCAGAGAAAACATCTTTAAATATCTCAGACGTCTTTGTGCAATCATCCTAAAACTTCTCACCACCAGGAAGCGAGTTCCTCATCCCAAATTATAATTCTGTTTTTTTGTTTCTCTTTGTCCAAACCAGGAGGCAACACTTTCACTTTACTGCTAAAATAAATCCAGAACAAGACCGTCTCTGCAGGCAACCACCAGGCTAGTTACAGAAGTTCCGTCTGTCCTGGTCTGTGGATCTGCGGTAACTGCATGAACTAATATGAATTATTAAGTTCAGGAAAGGACTGAAGGAATCTGCCAGAAAGTTCTGGATCATCACCAGAGTTCTGTGAGATGGTAACGGATCAGAACATGGTGCTGAACCCGCCTGCTCCTCTTCTGCACTGATCCCTTATCTTTTCATCGCACAGCTTTCACCCCGTCATGTCAAAACACAGAAACATCTGGACCCGGTGGTTCCACACAAAACGCACACACCTGCATGCACGTGCAGAGGCAGAAACCTGCACAGAGACGTGCACAGACATGTAACACACACATATACCTGTGTGAAGGTCGTCTTGGTCTCCTCATCCTTCAGTTTCTGTGGTTCATCAAGAGTTTAGCGCTCAGGTGAAGCTCCGCCCTCAGCTTACACATCACCTTCCATTTCTCTCTCAGCAGATTCTCTGTCAGGATCAAGACCTCGTCAGTCTGGATTCAGCCAGAACCACTTCACGATCAGACAGCAGATCCAGACACAAAGAACTTCCCATCAGACAAAGTCTCTGCAGCTCCACTGAACGCAAAACCCCAACCTTCAGGGCCTCAAGGCCGCGGCCCAAATCCTGATCCTGATTCTGCTAAGCGGGGATCAGGATCAGACAAACTTTAGTTGAACATCAAAAGAGACCTGCAGCCTTCAGGTACGAGTTTCTGCTCTTTCCACCAAATCTTTCTGCTTGAGCAGACGGCGTGCATGCTCCAGAGCAGCTCAGAGTCTGAAGACTGTCATCCGGAGGAGAACCTCATCTTCATCTCTCCCCTCTTCATCAGAGAGCACGCCAGCAATTGCGAGAGTTTGTGTTTGTCTGAGTGCATGTCGGTGAACACAGGAACAGAGGTACTGACCCACTGGAATGTGAGTGTGCAGATGTGTAGATGTGGATGCGTGCATGTTTGCGCATACAGCAGGAGGAGGCCATGCAGATGGGAGTCCGAGTGAATGTTTGTGAGACTTCTGAGAACGTGCTGACGCTGAAACATCTGCCTCCTTTCACTTCTGGTTTTCACCATCTGCCAGGCTCGGCCTCGCACGGCATTGTGGGATGTGGACAGTGGTTTGCAAGTCAGCAGAAAGCGAGCAGTGAGTAACGCTTTCTAATGATGCGCTGCTGGGGTCACGGCTGCTGGTGTGCTGCCTGGGTACACGTCTGGGCTGAGAGGAGAACTTTGGAACCACGAGAACCTTTCTGGACTTAGAAACTCAGCTAATCTCATCCATGTATTGTGAGTGTAAAGGTGTGGGCGGGGCTAAAATCACTGTTTTTTTTCAGATTTTAAAAGCATGTTACTCATGAAGATCAAATTCTGGATAAAAACAAAGTTGTTAAATCATCTCCTTTTCTTATGATAGATGGATCTGAAGAGGAGTTCCTGCTGAGTCAAAGGATTCTTATCATCATTCAAAGAAGCAGCAGCAACATTCTGAACTTCAGAGCAGCTGAAGATCCACAGATGAAGACTCTGGATGAAGATGTTTCAAAATCGAAGCAGCATGAAGCTCCGTTGGCCTCATGGATGCTGGTTGATCCTCATCTGGATCCTTGTTTCCACAAGTTTCTTTAGTTTGTAGCAGTAACTAAAGTAGTAACATTTACAACTCTGTGCTGAATCTTGAAACTTGACCACCGTGGCCGGAGGCCGGCTAAGCTAACCGGTTAGTCTTTAGAACAGAGGATCCCCACGGCACAAATCTTTGTCAAATCCTCCATAGTTTTGCTTTATCTACACCAAAGACCCAAACTTGGCAAGGCAAATGTTCAAAACAAAAACAGGAGAGAAAAGGGGCGGAGCTATGTAGGGGGAATTGAGACTCTCACTCTGTATCACAGCATTCTTTTTTTTTTTCTTTTTCTCTGGGTGGCAGCCGTCATGTATGCTGAAGCTCAAGTTAGTAAGGACGTCTTCCTGTTTTGAGAACGTGTGTACACATCTCACTTCTGCAGTTGGTGTTTTAACTGGCAGTGTTGTCATAGCAACATTGTAAAATAAGGCAAAGTTAAAGGTTAACTGAACAGTAAATCAACTCTTTCTGACTGTTGATCTGTATAAATGGGCTTTAACAGTGCTGACTGTTGGTCTTTGCCAAATATTTGTCCATTTCAAATAAACTTTTTAATTTTTGAAATGTAGTCCAAAAACATCTGTGTGCTGCCCCCATAGGTTGAAATGAGGTAGTACAGTTGGGTTTTGTGATTGCTCAACGGGTGTAAGTTTCAGAAGTTTTATGTCCTCATGCTCTGCAGCTCCAGTATAAAGCCCCGCCCCTCTTTTGAATGTGTAACTGTCTGTCATTATCGTGTTAGCTTTAGCATGGCTCGTAGGTATATTACCTTTACCCGTTAGAAACCTTCTGGCTTGCACAACTTTCCAGTGGAATTGGAAGTTAGACAACAGTGGTTGGGAGCAGTTGGGATTGAATCCAGCAAACTCTGCCCTGTTGATGGGATTTGTAATCAACATTTCACTTAGGATTCTTTGCGTAATACATTAGCCTTCATTAGCTATGATGCTAGCACCATTTTGCCACTCAGACATGGGTCTCTTTCAGCCCTGCAAACCCTCAGCTGTCCTCGGTGATGTACCACGATACAGTGTGTGTCCCCTGTCCCTAGGATCGTTCATATGTTTCACGACACTCCTATTTCAGTCCTGCCATTGGGCATCGCTGAGGCCGTGTCTGGAGCTCAAAACAATAAGGTTCTGGACCATGAGTGCCTCAGGAGAAGGTGGAGGAGAAAAATCCCAAACCTCCACAGAGAGTTCTGTGGTGAAACTGGAATCACTTGGCTTTGTATCACTCTCCATTATTAAAGAGTCAGTGTATGTAACCTCAAGCTAACCTCACTGACAATCACAGATACAGACTACGTCTTCCCTCGCTCAGCCCACCTGCCCTAGTAACGCCCCTTTTTTGCATTTTTCAATCTGGGCTGAGAGTGGAATCGGCCTCCAACTGTCCTGCTGTTTTACCCTTCAAGAAGATCCAGCATTGTTTCAGAGTTAAACTGTAGTTTTCAGAGAAAACTGGCGACTCCTTAAGATGCTGCTGATCTGCAGCGGCTTTGGCCAGCATGACTCAGCACTTTGTGAGAATGCAGACTTGTGTGCGCATCGTCTGCAGCCTGTTTACAGTGAGAGCTGCAGACTATTTAAAGTTTTGCTGTATTTGTGTCAGGCGTACACAGAGCGCAGGAGCCGGCGGGGCCCCAGCCGCCACTTGCGGTTCTCTCCGGGTCACTTCAGGCTGCAGGAGTTTGCTGAAAAAAGAAACAATAACAGGTCAGGCTGTGGCATCATCAGCGCCAAGAGCCAACCGATGTCTGACCCCGCAGGGACCGCAGAGGCTCCATCCATCACAGCTTTTGTTCAGATCACCAACAAAAGGCTGAGAGGAGCAGAAGACACCGGTGAAGTTCTCGATGTCGCAAAATGTAACAAAAATGTAAAAAAGAAATCTACAACTACAGTCTCAGCACTTCATGGTCAGCATTGATGGTTGGAAACCTAAATCTTCTTGTTCTTCTGTATTTTTTAGCTCCTTTGAAAGTCTTCATGCATTTCATTATTTGAACCATTTTAGAGTCAAAATGTTCATGATCTTCAGATGGTTCTTGCTTTTTCCTTTGGTTTCTCTCACTTTTTCACTTGTTTTTGAAGAATCAAACTGTTTAACATCATCTGAAAATGAAGGAAATTGCTTCCGGATCCAAAGATCATTAAGACTTTTTAAAAACTCTTTAAAAATATGAACTTCTTTTCTTCAACCATTTCCTGAAATGTTATGATTTTCAGGGTTTATATGGGTCCCTGTTTCTAGAATTTAAGAAGATAAAAAAAAAAAAGAAGAAAATATGATATTTGACAGACACCTGATCCAGTTATCTGAACTGTGTTTTAGCTTTTTATTTTTATTTTAGCATTTATAAGTATATTGGTGTCATATTTAGCTTCTTTAGCATTTGCAGTCTCTTTAGCAACTTCAGCATCTTCAGCGTCTCAAGTGTGTTCAAACATCTACAGCAATCTTAATTATCAGCATACTCATTAATACATGTCCCACATGCTGCTTCTGTTACAAATGATCGTGTCATCAGCATAACTGTTTCATTTGAGGATTGGCCTGAACAGAAACATTTCATGACAAATATGATGCAGACAATTTCCTTATCAGTCAAATATCCCTGGAAGTGTCATCACCATGGCAACAGCTGCTTCCTCTGCAGAAAACCCCTCAAGTTGTGATACAACAGACCCCCCCTCCCACAAACTTAAGAGTGTTGGTTTTATCAGGAGCTTTTGGTCTTCACTGTGCAGCGTCTCCTGTAATCATTCCTGAAAATCACTTCATCATCAGCAAACATGAGGATTTTCTTTGTGTTTCTCTGCACCAAACTCTACAAACGTGCTGTTCAATCATGTTATACATTTAGTGTTTAAAGGAGAATAGAAGAAAAAACATAAACCAACAATGTAATCAGTTAATTAATAACCTTAATGCTACTTTACACAGTTTAGAGCAGAACTCATTCATCTCTCAGGCTTGCTGTTGAAGCAGAAAAGCTGCATCACTTTGACGTTTTTTGCCAATTTGACATGAAAAAGCTTAAGTTCGAGTCTGATTGTTATCCATCATGACGTGCATGTGCAGAGTATGCATGTCCTACTGCAGCTTCCCTCTGAGCTCAGGTGGAACAGAACTGAGGCCGTGTTTGCTCCATTCATTCTTCATACAGACTTTTACATAAGAGCAGCTCAAAGGCTGAGGCAGAGCCTGAGCAGGGCAAGGTCCACACTGCCCAGCAAGCAGGATTTATCAGAACAGACTTTAAAACCGACCCGTTACTGATCAACCTGCAGCACGCTGACGCCATCTCTAACCCCATCAGAATACTAGCTGCCAGAATGCCACAGTGAGCCTGTTCTTCCTCAGCCACTGACTACAGCATCAAACGTGTGAAAAACCTTCAGCTTGATTCTGACATTCTTGGCTTTGGTGTCTACTTTTGATCCGCTGGTTTACTTTTAAACAAATGGAGGAAAACCTGAATTCTTCAGGATATTCTTCAGCAAAGATTCAGAAAAATTCAAACTTTGTCCTGGAGAAACCGAATGCAGAGACCAGAGCTAGAAATTAACAGAAACACCTTCAAAACAAAGAAAAATGACAAATACTGAATGAACTGAAACATGACTGCAGTCACGAAAGGATCTGAATCCCAGTTTGAACTCTTAATCTACTGAAGAACAACAGTAATCAGCTGCAGTCATGAGAGGCTTCACTCACCCTGGTGGAATTCTGACCCTAAGAGCAGAAACTGAACCCAAAGCAATTGAAAACCTATGAAAAACAGTCAAAAAGTCATTACAAAGACTTAATAGCTCAAATCAAATAGTCTGACATTATGTTGCTAAACATATTGAACAGAATATTTCTGTGTGTGATCCAGATTTTTCACATATTTAAAGTTAAACTAAAGATTTAATTCCTGCTAAAATCTAAGTTATAGCAAAAAGCGTTTTGGGAAAACTGTTTCGGTCGTCTCACACTAACTTCTGCTGTTGAGCCTTTAGTTTCAAAGTCAAGAATTAAACATCTTCAGTACTTATCGCAACACAGTTTTCTGTTCACTGTTAAACTATTTTTACATCAACCAGTGAAGTTTTCCACCATTTCTATTACAACCTGTACTTTATGTAATGCTTATAATCTGGAACTTTTTTTCTGTATTGTGGTCTTTTAAGTTTAACGCTACATTATTGGAATTAAACCTCAACAGTTAACCTTTTGTCTTTTACTTAATTTCTTTTAGGATGTTTTACATCACAATCAGTTAAGAGTTAGCAACTAATGTGATGTTGGCATTGTTTTGCTCATTTCCTTTTAACTTTAATTTACAGAGTTCAGACTTTAATTCAGTAGATCAGGAATCTTTTGAGAAGCCTCCTTCGGTCATGCTAATTTGCAGTTTAGCTAATTAGCATGCTAGTTAGTTTAATACAGCATTTTTAGTCTTTATTTTTTATTGTCCTAACATTTTCTTTAGCAAATTACAATTTACCAGTATTGTAGTTCGTGTCTTGTTTGTATTGGATGTTAATGCTGATTTCTGGTTTAGTCTCTTTACAGGTTGGCTGTGGCTCCTCCCATGTGGACCTCCTCGGAGTTCGCTTTGGGTGTATCTCAGCTGCTAGTCTTGGTTTTGGTATGCTTCGTTGAGGTGTTTTCACCCTCTGTTTTCAGTTTTTCTTTTTGTGTTTTTGGGGTTTCTTCACACCGTGTGCTGACTTTTTGCTAGTCCTTTCAAGTGGGAAAGAGGAAGGATGAATTGTGGGCGGAGTCAGGTGAGTACAGCCCGACTGGACTTGTGTTTTTCTGGGTTTGGTTTTGATGAGTTGTTGTGAAAAAAATGGGACATGTGGGTATTAGTTGTGTTCTGGGTAGATAGAGAAACAATTTGTGTTGTTTCTTGTTTAATTCACCCCATGGTTTATTTAAAAAAGAGATTTTTAATCTCAATAGGACTTCCTTGATAAAATAAAGGTAAATAAATAGATAAATAAAATTATTGTCCTAAGTTTGCTGTCTACCTGCTTACGGTTTCCTCTTCTCAGGGATGCTGTCTTTGCCAACAAGCCCAAACTGTCCTGGAGGGAGTCCATCCTGTCTTCTTTTCTTGGTTAAATCCTCCTTTTTGTTTGAGGCTGTTATTCAGTGAAATGGTTCACTTTAACTGCTTGATCGTGTTGTGATTATTTGTTTGCAAGACAAGTGACAGTTTAGCTGGAGGTCTTTGAGTTCATCTGATGGGTTCAGATGTTCTGGCGTCTCCTGAATTGCTCGTTTTTTTTGGTTTTATTTGGTTACTGGCAGATTGCCGTTTGTATTTTAGCTAAAAGCCAAATGGAAATAAAATCCATCTGTTGACCAAAAAGACATCAGAAGCAAACTGTGAAGCTGAAATCCAGGAGAACCAGATTGAGCTCCTGGCTGTGTGTGTGGCGGCGGCGGATTCAGAAGTACCAATCATCTCAGCTTTAATAAAGTAACCAGTTTGGGTTCCTTAATACGGGTTGGGGGTCCATCAGCTGTGGTGGGGAGTGTCAAACAGGAATCCAGACTCACTGATCTTTGGAAGAACATCAGCCTTTTCAATGACCTACATTTCAACTGGTAGAGTACAAAGTTCTGGAAGAGGAGGTGGGACGGTCAGCTGTCAGACCGACACTCATCTCTGATTGGTCCCATTTCACCGTCTGAGTAACACAGGAATAACGTGTGAGACTCTGAAGGAGAACGATCACTCCTCTGCTGCTGGTCATAGAGTCGCAGTCGAACCGCAAATTATTAACTGAAGTGACGCTAAAAACTTCCCGGAGAAGAAAACGAGCCGCGTTTTGAAGAACACGTCTGAGGATGGAAACTTACAGCAGAGCTGAAGATCTATTTTCTGACATTCAGGAACATTTTCACCAAGTATTACTTTCATTTATTCCTGGATGTTCTTAGCATTTCTGTAACAAAGATTTCACTTTCTTTAATATATTTTTCAAAAGTCTACATTTTCTTCATATTGATTGAACATTTTTATACCTGGATTTAGATTAGCACCAAAAGCTACATGAATTACTTTAGACTAAATGACTTTGTACTGAACTGTGTAAAGATTTCAAAGATTAGATGGAAGTTGAATTAAAGCTCCGAACATGCAGCGAGTCAAAGAGTTTACAGAAGAATGTGAGGTTTAGCCTGGAATCACTCATTTGATATCATAGCTGTTAAGCTAGCATTAGCTTAGCAGAGGATGTACTTTGTGTTTTTGGAAGCTTCGATGCCTCGATGAAGTTAGGTTGTAGATGTCGGCTAACTTCCTGGGCTTAGTGAAGCCAAAACTGAAGTAATTGTGTTCTCTCCCAGTGGTCTAAAGGATCATGGTCTTGATCTCCTCTCACTGGCCCAGTTAGAACAGTCTGTGGTCCGTAACCTGCGAGTAAAACCTAATGCCGCCTTGAAACTGGACATCCAAAGACATGCTGGAACCAGGACCTGCTTCTTTCAGCTGCAGCGTTTGGCCAGGAACAAGTCTTTTTTATCTAAGTCAAATCTTGAAATTGTGACGCATGCTTTTTGTGTTGTCCAGACTGAATTATTGCAGCTCCTTACATGCCGGGTTGCCTGAGGCTTCAATAGCAAGGCTGCAGATGGTTCAAAATGCAGCAGCCAGAATTATTGTGTGGTGCAACTGGCCGCCTGTACAAAGATGCCTGCTTTTAAGTCATTGGCGGGCACGGCACCGTCTCACCTTTCTAATTTGCTTTTCAAATATTCCCCCTTAAGTCCCTGCGCTCTGTGGACCAGTGTTTGTTACTGGTTCTGAGAAGCAAATGTAAGTTTCGGGGGGACTGTGGTTCTGTGTTGGCTCCCAAACTGTGGAATGAATTACCACCATCTATCAGAGAGGTTACAATGTTGGAGAGTTTTAAAGCCAAACTGTTCCTCCATTACAGTGCTGCCTAACTACCTTTTTTATCTCATTTTATTAAGTTGGTTTTAATCTCTGTATTTAGTTTGTCTCTTTATCTTCTATGTTGTTTGATGTATTCTATTTTTCTTGTGTTCAGCACTTTGGGCCTCCTTAGAAATGAATAAATGCAAATGAAATGAAAGTTTTCAGTAATAAGTACAGCCAGGGCTCTAAATCTTTGGTTACTAGCCGGGGTGGTCAGTAACATCAAAGTCTACCAGCCACATGTGAACTCTACTAGCCAAACATTTCTCAGGAAAAATAATTTGTGCATTTCCAAGTAAAACAGTTATTCCCTTTATTTATAAAGTTTTATTTAATGATTATTCTCTCACAAAAAAAAATCACTAATATTAACTGAAAGTGTAGTCTTTTGTCATGTTTCTAACATTACAGAAATGTACTGTTATTTTAATAAAAGACACTTCTGATCTGTGAACTTTTTTATGAACTCAAACCTTTCTTTAAACCATTGATTTGATCTACAAACATTACACTGCAAACGTTGGGAAGTATTAAATATTGAACAATATAAACTGTTTTTTTATTTGGTTTGTGAGTCAAACCAAACGATAATATTGGGCACAAAGCAGTAAAGTCTGTGGGTGACCTGCTGGGCGCTTATGTTGTGGGTGTAGTCAACTTTGTTGTTTACAATCTGTTTATTTAAGATTTTTTCAATTATTTTTTTAGTTTAATTTTTAATAGAAGCGTTTTGCATTCAAATGAAAACAGAAGATCATCCTTATTTAATTGAAAGCTATATGCTTCCATAAAGATTAAAACTAGTGATAAACAATAAAATAATTACTTTTTTTTTTTTTTATGTCATGCAGGGAAAAACATGCATATATTGAAAAACGTGCAACATTTGCCTTACTGTGTGTGTACTTACAGATTCTTACATTCTGTGTTTATCTTGTGTTTTACTGTGAAGCACTTTGTGATCTTTTATCTTGAAAGGTGCTATATAAATAAAATGTATTATTATTATTATTACAGATCAGTGTGTTGCAGTTATGAATATTTGTCATTTCAAAAAGTAACAATGACATGGAGCAACAAGTGTGGGTTTGTGTTGGCTCAAAGATCAGTGTGAGCAGTTTTTCTACCCGCCAAAATAAAAGTTTTACTTGCATTTGGCATGTGTTCATGACTATATCTGTCAACATTTTTAGGTTTACAACTCATTTACTAAATAATTTTATAAAACCTTTTGTCTTAGCTTGAAAATGAAAAACTTTAAATTGTCTTTAACTTTATGAAAAAGATATCAAATCAAATTATTTTGAGATGACTCGTGAGTTAGCTACAAATCAAATTTAGATTTTTCACACATTTATTGTCCTGACTTTCTCTTGTAACGTTCATAAATAAAAATAAATGTTTTTTCGAAACAAAGTGATGTTTTTTTTTCTTTCTTTGTTGGCTATACTAGCTCATCATTCAGTAGCCTTAGTAAATGAATGAATTAGCTTTCCAGTTAGAAGTGAAAAAATAGAAGAAAAAGTTGTTGACATGCAGTGGCGGTTTGTGATATGGGCGAGGTGGGCGGTCGCCCAGGGCGGCACGGACAAGAGGAAAAAAAGATAATTCTGTCTTTAATATAAATAGCACAGTGCGACTGTTCTTGTTATCTGAAGGTTAACTTAAATGTCAATGTCACCTCATTACGGTACAATTCAAAAATGCACGAGGGGGGCGCAATTCACCGGTGGCTGGGTGGGTCACACAGGTAATTGGGAATATTTTTCAGTCAAACAGCCATCTCAATCTTAAAATATTTACAACTCAAACCAATTTAATTCATCACACCAAATTACAGATTACATTCACCATGAATGTAATTTCACAACTCAATTCCAGCCTCTCAAATAAAATATAACAAGTATTGGTTTAGTCCGAGGCCAAGCTGATGCGATGCTAAGCGGTAGTTGGTGTCAGAGGATGCGAACTCTCAATAAAAAGAAAAGGACAAAACTATCCGGTGCCCAATTTAGAAAAAAGAGGAAAGAAGACCAAGAGAAATGTGAAAAGAACAAAGGTATGATATTGTTAATGTCATTATTTAAGCCTAAGACAACTTTATTAAACATGCACAATAAAAGAAAAGTTAGGCTAAGACCATTGTTAGCTTGTACTTTCAGCGTTTAGTTAATCCAAACTCAATTTGTGCATTAAATGCAGCTAATTAAATACAATTTTATATTCACTCACATCCAACCAATTTAAATAATTCCTTCACTCATACTTTCATTAAAATAGCATAACATGACATGATGACCTGCTGTCATGTTATTTAGATATTTGTAATGACCTACAGTATATTCAGTACTTTGTTATTTTCAGTATTATTAGAATTACTTTGTGGTCAGTCCTCAGCTTGTTGCCAGAAATTGATTTTAAATTTACAGCTACAATCCTCTCTACTTTGGTCTAAATATTTAGTAAGAATGTTTAATTTTTCTATTCATAGTAGATGCACTTCTACAATATTTGTAGCACATTTTTAGTTTACACTAAGAGAAGCAGACCAAGTTTAAAGAGTTATTTCGAGTTTTTGCATTTTTAAACCTAAATTAAACTTATGTGTGATGTTTCCTCATAAAAGTTGCTATTTGTTTCATTTGTAGTCATTTAATGACAGCCTAATGAGCTATAAGTATTTTCAAGCTGTTCATTGCACTAGTTGTATATAATTTTCTTGAATCTTATAAAGGAGGTCATTATAAACTTCAAGCAAACACATGTGTGACGTTATCCTCATAAGAGTTACTCTTACATCTTGTCATTTTTATAACAGCCCTATAAGCTGTAAGAATTTATAAACTTCTAGAACTTTAGGTAATAAGTATTTATGAAATATCTGAACTGTACATTTGAGTCGTAAGGGGGGGAGCTGTAGAGGGGGGGCTGTGAAGGGGCGCAACTTATGTGGCTCACCCCGAGCATCATTTGTGCCAAACCACCACTGTTGGCATGTCAACTTACCAGGCTACTTCATGCTAAAATCACATGTTTATGTCTTATTTTCTTCTAATGGACATGCATTTAACCCTTTGACCCTGGAGCTGTCCCCACTTTGGGGCTAACTGACCGTTATTCTTTGACTACTCTACACGTTTGCATTTGGTGCGGATGGAGCAGCTTTTCTCAACTTTAGAATTATTGGAATTACGTTAATTGCATAAACAGTTGAAGAGTTACCGTAAATCATAGGTTGTGTTTGAATTCCCTCACTCGTTAACTAATCGAGCAGTCGCCACTTTGTGGCCGTATCCAAATCTGTAATTCCCAAAATCCAGTGCCTTGAAAATTTCCCGAAGTCTCTGTGAGTATCAATGCTTAAAGATTGACCAATAAAACCACAATGCACTGGGTTTCAATTATTTTGTCATTTGGAAAAAAAAGTGTGTAAATGTATTTTTTATAAATCCTCCAAGTTTTATCATCAGAACACTCTGAATTTATAGTCTTTGTAAAATGTTCACATTTATTAGGTTTTTACTTCAGGAAATGAGTGATGTCATGTTTGCTGTTGAAAAAAAGTAGTGAACATGGTGTCTGAATTGCACTACAGTGTAGGGCACTGGACACGCCCACAATTTAAGTTTTTTATTAGGGGAAAGGAAATAGTGAAAGCGTGTCAAAGAAGGTGTTAATGAAGGAAGGAGTCCTGAGTCCACCCAACAGAAGCATTAGTTCTCCACCACATCATACAGTAACAAAGGAAAGAAAAACAATGATCATTGCTGCAATCCTCTTTTCCTCCATCACCCAAGTATCAAGGAGACAAACTGACAAATGTCCTCTAAAAGTCAACATTTTTGTCACCCCTACCACCATTAAAGCACCACTCCATTTATCTTTTCAAAGCGTTCCTAGTTTGGTCTTGTCTGTTAATATGATTATGCAGTTTTTAGACAAAATCTAAAAGTCTGTGTTTCTAGGACATAGTGTCTGCAGAGCAGCAGGAGTTCATTCACCTCTGAGTGTGGGTGGGACTGTTGGTGTGAGCAACCTTGTGGAGCCTCCTCTTCACCTCCTTGTTGCTGAGAGCACAGAGCAGGGAGTTATGGCCCGCCAGAGTATTTTCTACGCCATAAACAGGATTTTCTTTCAAAAAGCATTTTTCGTCTGCTTCTGATTTACAATAAACTAAGAAATACTCAGAAATGCAGTTTTAAGCTTAATTTTCTTTCTACATGTCCGTCATCATCAGAAAAATTCCACAATTCAAAGTTACAAATAACAAAAATAACAAAATCATTTTTATCAGAGTGGGCCTCAAATGTCTGATCTTTGTAAAAGATTTATTGGAATATTTGCTAATTCACACATTGTAAAACTTTCTTTTTTAAAAGAATACATGTAGTCAGAATAGAACACAGCATTTGTGCTTCTTGTTTGAAACAACCCGCAAGGAAAAAAATGGCGACGCACCGGCTCAGAGCCATCTCTGAAGAATTGGAAAATATAGCCTCTTA
>BOLG01001351.1:0-34561 GCA_016861445.1 Oryzias woworae | reverse complement strand
CCTGCCAGCTGCTGTTGTGGCTTTAACTTCCCAAAAATATCAAGGTAATATTTTTTTAGGAAGAAATAGCAAATATAAAGACACATTATTATTTTTGAACCATTTTTTTATGTTTGATAGTCTTTTTTCAGATGGCTTCATCAGTGCAGCATGTTGATTTGCAGTGGAGACTGGCTCCAGCCAGGTTCCCTTCTCGCAGGCAGTGCCTTAAGACTGCCTCCATCAGCTTGGATCCAATGGAAGCCCACCCTGCAGCCCCAAACCCTTAAACACATTAAAATGACACACAAAACCCCACAAAGATCCATAAAAACAGAGAGATCACTCTGACAGAAATAAAATACACAATATAAAGAAAAAAAACAAATCCAAATACGGCTGGGGCCGTAACACCTACAAACTAAATGAAGTGATTTTTGCAAGCATGTCTCTAAAAGACTCCACAGGAGCTTTGGTCCAATCATATCTCATGCAATCTCAACTTGGAAAAAGGCTGAAAATACATCTGCTATTGCAGATCGATGGAACCCACTTTCACCCAAATTTAATTTTATTTCATATTTAAGAATAACTTTAACGCGTATGCACAGTTTGAAGAATTGATGCTCCAGGACTCACTGTTTATGCCTGTGACCCCATGACGTATTTTGACAGTGCTTTAACTGGAGAAATGTGTATTCAAGACAAAGAAAAGTCGTATTCAAAACAAAGACAAATCATGTTCAAGATATACATTTGTGCACAACTTTGTATTTATGAATACAGCTTTTTCTTTATGAATGAATGACGTTTCTTTTTGACTGCTATCTTACCTCACATATAACTGTTCTACTTTCTTTTTCTACTTGCAGTTGCGAACCGCAATGAAAACATATGTACAATGGAAATCACCCTTTGTAGATCATCCGTTTCTTAGCTTCTGAATGACTCTTGTGGAGGCAGAGGAACTGCTTCGAAATTACACAAACAATTTGACAGTCTCTTATCTCCCACTGAAGCTAGCTATGCTGTGTATTTCTTTCCTCTTCTTTGTTACTTCTGAATAACCAAAACAGTTAAACCTTAAAAAGCTACAGAAACACAACTTTCTCACCAGTTTAACAGCTTCAAAAACTTGATTGCAACCAGGTGGAGGCAGTGATCTCTCCTAAGTCAGAGACACTGGCTCCTCTCATTTATTGATTTTGGGTATCTTGAAATGTCCACCGCACGTATCCACGGTGCACATGAGAAAACGATCAAGGTGTGGACTACTATGATTATAAAGCTCAAGGCGTTTCTGGAAGAATCTTGGTGACTTGCCAGTTTTGTTTATGTAGTTATTCATTTATCTTCCCCTTATATTTTTCATTTTATGGAGCTTGTTCACTGTATTTTGGTTGTTGTTTTCATTATAAAAGGTATACAAGGCAAACAAGCCCAGTCACTCCTTGACGGATTGTAAATGTTTTGTAAACTTTTCTGAAAAAAAATAAAAATGAATCACACACGCACAAAAAATGCTAATAAGTTGCCGGTTCATCTCCCAAAACATATAACAAAATCTGTCCTTCCATTGTAATCCTTTCTAATAGTAAATCCATCTTTGTCAGTCATCTCTTTCTCAGAGATACTGTCTCTAAACTAACAAAATGCTGGTTTCACCATTCTTTCACCCTCTTCAAGTCTTTCCAGCACTCTCCATTGCTCTTGAAAGTTGGCTCTGAGTACTCTAAGCCCTTCACCTTCTCCATCTCTGCTCCCTGTATCCTCACCATTCCATTGAGGTTGTTGGTGTAACAATTCATTTTGTCGACAATTCAGTTCCAATTAGAATTTCTGGTTGCTGATATGGTTCACAGTTGACAATGGTTCATTTTGAATGTCTCAATTTGATCTAATAACTGACCTAAAATGGATCCAGGACATCTTTAGCCGAAACTTAAACCAGTGTGACTCAGAGATAAATACCTGGGTACTGAACAGCTCATGTGAGGTTTTACAGATTCCTGTATTTCTGCAAAATAATCAAAAAAGATTACAGACCCTTTCCAAAAAATAGAAAACATGGAAAATTGTATTCATGTCCATACATTTGCAGAAGATAGATTTATTGCCCACTGTCTAATTCATTTGAAGTAATTGTTAGGTTTTTTTTTGTTTTTGTTTTTTTTTTTTTTACAAAAATTCAGATTCCAGCTCATAATACCCACAAAAACAGGATAAAAAATACTAGAATACATTGGAGAACTCCAAATTTTGCAGGGCATGAGTGTTTGAACCTAGTTGCAACAACTCATCATACTGAACTCTAAATCACCTACACAGGTCTCCCAGATGTCATTAAATGTGTTGCATTTACATTATTTCGGTTATCTATTTAGAAACATCTAATTCGATGCCCATGCCATCACAGTGCTTGGCTGGCCTGCCTACTCTCCAGACCTAACCCCATTGAAAATATGGAGAAAACATAAGCTTGAAATAAACTATCAACTATACCAAAATCAACTAAAACTATACAACCAGACTGTAAAACAGACCAGGAACTCATACTTTCCGAACATCATCTCTGAAAAAAAAATAATCCCAGAATCCTCTTCAGCACAATAGAATCCTTCTTGAACTCGGACATGAATAAGACCACAAGCCAGCTTCTGCTGCATTGTGTGAGGACTTTGCTGACCACTTCAGGAGCAAAACTGCTTATGTACGATCTAGTATCTTGGATGGAACAAAGAAGCAATTGTAATCAAAATGATGACTTGACCTTACCCGAGGAAGCTCTGGACAGTTTTGACCTGGTTGAAGCTGCAACACTTGGTCGAGTTTTCTCCCAAGTCAACCAACAACCTGTTTTTTAGATCCCATCCCCACATCACTTTTTAAATCATTTTATGGATCTTGGAGAGCGAGATTTTAAACATCAAAACTCCTCTCTACAAACGGGTATTTTCCCACTGCTTTTAAAACTGCAGTGGTGAAACCGTTACTAAAGAAAAGCAATGTAGATCTTATGGTTTTTAATAACTACAGACCAGTATCCAACTTGCCATTTTTAAGCAAGATTCTGGAAAAAAATTGTTTTATTCAGCTAAATGAGTTTCTCTTACACAATAACAATTTGAGGTGAACCAGTCTGGTTTTAGAACGAACCACAGCACTGTTAAAGATCATTAATGATGTTAGATGTGCCTCAGATTCAGGTCAGATCACAGTATTAGTACTACTGGATCTAAGTGCTGCTTTTGATACTGTTGATCACCTGTTAAACAGACATATATTTTTATGGTTGTGCTTGTTTTTTTTAATCTGTTTTATTTTAATGTAAAGCATTTTGCGTTATGCTTCATAGGAAAAGTGCTATACAAATAAAGTTTGATTTGATTAAGTAGAAAATGAGGAGCACAAGACCACAAAACAGAGAAGAGATGACGGCAAGCATCAAGGAAATCAAGGTTTTCCAAAAACTCTCACGCAATACCACAAGCTGAACAAATCAATTCCACGACACATAAAAGCAATAATAAGGAAAATGGATTCTCAATCTAGTATTGGAGATAGACCAATTATTGAAGATGAAAATAAACTATACCCTCAAATGTTAAGGGAAAATCAGACGACAACTTGAGTCCCCTACAGACCAGTCTGTGAAAACATTCTCTGACATGCAAGATATTTTATTAATCCTGGGGAGAGGAACTTAGGTGGGCAACACTGGCCTGAAAAAGGTTGTGGGCCACTAACTGCAGTGTAGAATATTTCAGCAATACAAATAAACATAGACAACAACATGGCAATAATGAGAAATCAATGTTTTAAAGGAAAAAAAAAAAATGCTATGTATGCAGCGGGCTGAACCTGAATATGAAGCATCACCCTTTAACACCCTCAGCTGTCCCGAATGAAATTGAGTTGAGTTCAAACATGAGTTTCACAAAACAAAACAGAAACTTAATGCAGCATTTTTTTGCTGTTGATACTGAAGTGATGAAGGCAGTGGAGGTTAGTATAACTGTTTTTTTTTAAACTCTTTATGTGGATGATGTGAGCACAATGTTGTCTCTTCACACCATACTCAAGCAAAGCTTCAGATCCTTATCGCGATCATTCAAACCACCAGAGCCCTGTGTGAGTCCCCTATGAAACTGTGTCTTTGTTCCTAAAATATCCAGACTGACGCAGTTGAAAAAAAACTGAGCTTTATTACATGAGTCATACAGAGCAGCAAGTCTATCTTCTCAGAGAATACATCACACAGGTCTCCAACTCTCTGCTTTCTGCAGGTTGTCCACTTCTTTGGGATTTTGGTAACATCAGAGCTGCAGAGTTTAGGTCAGAAGAGCCTGGAGTCTGAAATACAGATAATCAGAATTAAAAATTAACCTCACCAGAAAACTAATGAAGAGCCACAGCCTAAAAACAAAAAGTTTTACCTTCATGCTGTCAGTGTGCAGTTTTTCCTTTGCTTCAAAATGGGATATAAAGTTTCAGTACAAATTGACACATTGAAAAAATATTTGCCAAACATTTGCCTGAAACTCTCTTGCTGATCATACCTGCACAACAGTGTCTAAAACAACAACCAAACTAAGAGCAGCCGCCATGAAAAACGCCATCAGAGCAGCAGGAATCCCAGTCCGGACGTTGCTGAAATGTGTATAAACCGTCAAATCTGTAAAGTCAGAAAAGTTCATTAAGTTCTGTTTTATATTACAATTTTTACAGTTTTTAAGTATATTTTTTTAGCCCTCAGATAATTAAAGTTAAATCAGGGAAATATTTAAAGGCTAAGACAAGACCTATGAAAGGCTTAAAGACCCAGAGAAAATTGTGCTTTAGATGATGATCACAGTAAAAAGATCATCATTTTTTGAGGTGAGGAACAGGATCTTACTGAAGACTTACCCTTCACTTTATCATTGGACTCATCATCCCTGTAAAGCAAACACATAATGGAAGTTCTTCAATTCATAAACAGGAAGAAATCAGAAATGATCATGATCTTACCTTTAACGATCAACTGGTAACATCTCCAAGGACTGTATGTCTTTTTATGTAGAATCCACAGAAGTACAGCCCAGAGTCAGACTCATTTACTCCACTGATTTTCAGAGACACAAAGCTGCTGTTGGAGCTCATCGCAAATTTTCCATCTTCAAATCCAGGACAGAAGGAAGGATCACCATCAGATGCAAACATGGAGGAGATACAGCTGACTTTGGAGCTGTTGACCACTCTGAACTAGTCAGTCTGCCTCTGTTTGTGGTGGTAAAGTCAGAACAGAGCAGAGTGGCGTTCTCTCCAGACTGGACCTCAACAGTCTGAAAAACACTGATGCAGCCTGAAACCAGACAGCAGACACGACATGAGACTCACTGTAAATAAATATTCTTTATTTAAAAGAAATAGCAGCTTTTTCTGCTGCAGACTTAATCAGAGTACTTACTGCGGCTGCAGAGAAGAACAGTTGTTATTACGATGAGGCTGAGGCTCCTCATTCTGTGTTGAACAAGATTTCACAATCGAGACACTTTATAGTCAAGAGGGCGTTTCTACTGGGCGTGGTATTTCATAATCTACAACATATCAAATGCACATTTGAAAGATGTATGTGGTATGAGAGCTTTGAAGAGATCTTTGATGTTTTCCTCTTGCTGCCCTTTCTCTTTATATTTGCAGTTAGAAATCCTTTGTCCTGCTTGTGAAGTTTGCTGCTGCTGTGTAGTGCTGTCAAACTGCTGCTTCAGTCCTCATTTTCAAAAACAAAAGATAATGTTATCACCAACTCTTCTTTTCAGGCTTGTTGATGGCCTGCGGTCTTGACGTACAGAGTTCAAACTGCTCTTTGCACTACACACTTAAAACCCAAATAACCTCCTTGTGTTGTGAAGAGATTATGATGAAAAGCAAAGTGCAACATTATAGAATAAAGTCACTTTTTCTCCTTGTCTTTTGTTTGCACGTGGGCCATCTGATATAGCACTATCACATTTTACATGAAATCATCTCTGGCAGCTTTTTTTTTCCAAGGAAGCATTCACAAAGCGGCACACAAAGCCTGCTTTCAGAGAGGAACTGAATCCTCCCATTAACTGTCTTTGAATATGGAAGAATTGCTGGTACATCTCAACCATCACTCAGTTTAAGTTTTTCCTTTTAATTCTTTGCATTCTCAGGAAAGAACAAAAAAAAACTGCAGCAGATCAAACCTCCTGGAAAAAAATCCTGCAGTTCCACCACCTGCTCATTAGGGGTCTGTCAGCCTCCACAGCCATGACACGGAAAGAAAAAGAATCAGGAGGAAGAAAACCATTGTCAGACTGAGTAGGTAAGGAGTTGGACCCCAAAGGTAACAAATCAGTGCAGAGGGTGGAAAGACTTTGTTGTTCTAGTCAAGGGGTGCCAAATCCACCCCTCGATGGCCGTCCTCCTGCTGGTTTTCCAGAAACCCTGCCTTATCTGCTGTTGATTGCCTGGATTGGGTGTGTTTAACTACCAAGGAGCTTCAATAGCAGGTTGGTTGGGAAACATGGTGGACACAGGCCTCGAGACCTGGATTTTGGCACCCCTGCTCTAGTCTATTGAGAATTGGATAGGTACAGTCTGCACTCCAAACAACAGTTGGTAATAATAAGTGCTAAACGTTGAGAGGAGGCTGGAAGCAGTAAACGAATAAGGAGGCAAAACCGTCTGTAGCTGAGCGACTCACTCTCACCGGAATTTGACATGGCGCTCTCCAGAGCTGCTCAGTAGAATAGTGTGCAAAAACACATGTTCCAACATGATCATGTCCTTGCAAAGGGAAGCTTGGGCAGTAGAAAAAAATGAGCCACCTTAGAGAACGTGTCAACCATATTGTGTACAGTGGTGTGACCCAGATATGTGGTGTTTCTGTGACAAAGTCCACCTAGATCTGCAACCGTGGTCTTCTGGGAAAGAAGTAGCGTATGCACCTGACCTGAGGTTGGTCTATGGGAAGGTTTGAATTGGTTATGCACTTGGATGTCTTGGTCCATAGTGGGGCCCCAGAAGTGCTGCTTAACCACATATAAGGTGAGAAGAGTGCCAGTGTGGCATGTAAGTTTAGAATTGTGACACTACTGCTAAGTTGTCGGGGACAATTTCAGACAATTATCAGCTTCTCTGGGAGTCAGGCTGAGGGAGCTGTATTAACCCCAAATGCATGGGCTGGTTTATCATTTATATTTATGTGCTGATGTTCAAAAGGGAATCAGATTTTGGGGTTGTCCTCAGTCTGGAGAGGCAAGAACCAGAAATGTGGTAGACATGGTGTGAAATTCACATTTCCCAGCCCTGACTCATTGTGCAGCGATAAGCTGATGCTGATCACCTGTGTGCTCTCCTACTGAAGACACTGCCACACCACTCTCTGGACCAGAAAGTGGTCATTTCTCCCTTGTCATCTAGAGTACCTTTTTTCTTGCCTTGTCTGATCCTGCTGATGACTTGGACCTTTAGACCTGCCTTTGGCCCTTCGGTACTGCTGCCTCCGACCCACGCCTCCATTGTCTATTATTGATTTCTGCCAAACAGAAACTGTGCAGATGCAGCCACATTACTGGGACAGGACAACCCGAAGTCACAGTGACCAATCCCTTCAGAAAGCAGTCCTGTTTTATAATCTGCTCCACACCATCCTCGCAATCAGGACTATTACCAACATCCGTGCAGCAGGTGAACCCAATTATCCTGCTACACATGCAATGACAAAGCTCCCTGTATTTTTTTTCACAACGAAAACATTGCTTGCCCCATAAGAGACAAGGATGGATGAAAGAGTCCAACCGCTAAAGAGCTGTTGATAATATAATTGTTGTTTATTAAAGTTGGACAGTTTATAACTAGAATAACTTACACTAGAGAAAAAAAATGATTAAAAAGAAAATTAGGATTAGCAAGAAGATAGTAGAGCAAAAAAGTATCAGAGAAGAATGGTTATTTTGACAATTATAATGATTGGATAAAAGCTGTTTATTTTTCTGTACAAGTCTGAGGATTTGGCATGTTGGAAATCCAGGGATGGCGATCACTTATGAAGGGTTGGCACCAGCATCTTTGTGACCATGAAAGGTAACATATGTAATAATCAGATTGTTATTTGGAAGGGTTTCCAGTGTGATTCCTGTAGTGTGAGAACAAAAGGGGACTGTGGAGAAAAAACTACTTTTTAAATGTAGGATTAAGAAGAAACATCAAGAACCGGACTCAGTCTGGGTGACATCTCAGGGGTCTGAGAGATCCTGAAAGAGACAAAGACCTAAAATACTGAAACATAAAACAGACATCTGAGGGGTAAATACAGAAATTTGAGAAAAAGGAGCAGAGAAACACACAAAATCAAACAATCAAAAACTTTTTCTTGCTTTTATCTTATGAAAATCTAAAATAAAGTATTTTTTTATTTATTGATTTCACAGAAACACACAATAATTCCAAATTAAAGCATTACAACACACATTTGTAGGGAAAAAAAACTGCAGCATACATGTTGTTCCACCAGCAGTCATTCAGTTATTCCATCTGTTCATGTTCTTTACCCACTAATTCAAGTTTAAAGTCACACACCAGCGTACATCCTGCCAGACAATCCCAGGGGCATTATTCAATTTTTAGCCCTGTAAAACCTGAACCTTTAAATATTTGACAGAAAATTCAAATTCTTTGATTCTGAAGCCTTTCTAGGTCTCTTTGAACAAATGAGAAAAAAAAAGAATTATGTTTGCATTTCAGTTAGTATCACATTTGATACATCAAGTCACACAATTCAAAGATTTCTTTTTCCTGAGTAAACAAAAACATTCTAAGACCCCAAAAATATGATTACATTTAGCTTTAAAAGAGTTAAATATTCAGAAACATCGTTAGTTAAGTCCTTCAGAGTGTCTTCCTTTCTGCAAATGCTTTCCATAGAAAATATGATTCCGTGTCTTTTCGAAGCCTATTTGGGAGTTCAGAGGTTATAAATAACACAAAAAAAGTTCAAAAAAGAAAAAAAAAATGGTTAAACAAGGTTTTGACGCAACGGATAGAAGAAAGAGATCAAACCTCTTCATTGACTGAAAGGTTCAGTTCTGTTGTTTCACACTGGCATAACACAAGACCGTGTTGGAGCCGTTCTTTCTGTCTTCTAGATCTATTGGACTTCTTAACATTTACAGCAGCATAATGGAGGGTTTCTGTGTCTTTGTTCTCAGCCTGAAACCAAATTCACAGAGAGAATCACAGTGAGAACTTTGTGGGAATCCAAGATTAACACGCAAAACTGAAGAGAGTTGAGTCTCACCTCTGAACTTCCAAAGGAGGCAGCAGAAGATCTTTTATCTAAATATTAAACACAAAAAAATAGCTTTACTCCAAGAACACATTTGATAAAAAATGAAAGAAGTGTTGGTTGTACCTGTGGAGGTGCAGTTGTTGCTCTTGTTGATCTTCCACAGCAGAAAAAGCAGAAAAACAGCGATGACGCTCATGATGGTCAATAATCCAACCAAAGTGTGTAGAATCACAGAGTTTAGTGGAGCTGCAGAGTTTGGGATCAGAAAAATATTATTTAATTGTAATTAGTCTGAATTTAGCTTAATCCACAAATTTGATTCTTCCAAGGTAAAACTTACTCTTGAGGTCCAGTTTGGTCCCGTTTCCAAACAGTATGTGTCCACATGAGGAAACAGCACAGTAATAGATTCCAGAATGAGATTCATCCACATTCTCCATGTGCAGCTTGTAGACACAGCTGTGTGTTTGTGTGTTGTTCTTCTCTCACACTGATCATTTCTGCCTCCATGAGTGTAAATGAGTCCTGGATGAGAGTCTTCAGAGTCTTTGAACCAGTAAACTCTGTGTTCTCCATCACAGCTCCCAGTGTGTACTGTACAGTTCAGAGTCACAGAGTCTCCTGCATGGATGTTCTTAGAGGACGACTGAACCACTGAAGCCTCGATGTAAGAAGGATCCCTCACATGGACACTAAACCTCTCCAAAAATGTAACTGAGAACGAATCAGAAATTATGCAATGATAGGTAGCTGAGTCTGAAACTTGCATATTAAAAATCTTCAAGTGATAATTTTGATTTTCTGTATCCAGTTCAAGACGTGGGTTCTTCTCAATTTCAACAAAAACGGCCCCCTTTGAAACCGTACCCATAGAAACTGGACATAAGTTCAGGCTTTAGTCCCAAACTTTGCTTGTACCAGAACATCTGAACTATATCAGGACCTTCATAAGAACATTCTAAAGTAACATTTTCACCAACGCAGACAGACAGGAAACCTTTGCCTTTCTCCTTTCTCTGAACAGAGGAGGATGATTTTGGATAAGTTGTCTGTCCTGAAGTAAAATAAAAAACGTATTACATCTAAGAAGCACAAATAATGTAAACTAAAATTATCTAAAGATACTCAGATATACATATACATGATAAAACCACAACTCACCGTTTGCTCCAACAAACAAGCATGCCAGAAAAAAACAAAGAGCGTAGAATCATCATGTCTGGATTCTCGTGCCGAATGAAAATGCAACTGACGGTTTTTTCACATTTATAGTGATAAGACAGCATGCGATTGGTTCTCTGAAGTGACAACAGCGTTAGGAAACATGATCACATGATCAAAGCCACAACCAGGTTGTGTGTCTATACAAATGTGATGGGAGTGTCTACCTGCACACAATAAAAGGCTGAGTTCTGCTCACTCTCCAACATCATTTTAAACAAGTAAATATCAGATACAGAAAACTTTGAAGAGGTTTTTAGCAGAAGACTAAATAGTGAAACAAGCACATGTTGCCCAAGTATTTTTATTTTGGATGGTATGTTTTGTGTGCATTTAAATTTCTTGAGTTCTTCTTCCAGGTACCTTGAGGTGACTAAGGGTTGAGCTTCAATTTGTGCTGGAGATTCAAGGAAATGACCCTGCCACTGCATCTAAGGACGCAACAGGAAACCTTAATTTGGTCACTTTGTTCGTACAATTTCATGGACTGGATCATCAGGCAGTCCTCTTTGACCACTTTGACCAATCAGGGATTCCGGTTTGGTAGTGACATATGAGTGGCATCTTTTTTTTAATTCACAAAAGTGCCAACCATTTAAAAATTGATCATGGAGGAAATAAATGTTAATTGTGAATTGTGTAACACCAACTCTGTCATAGAACGGAATAGAGCTGTTAATGAAAAAGCCTGGACCAAGACTTATGTGATTTGCACCACTTGGATATTTTTGCAACAACTCTCTCACAGCTGTAGGTGGTGGACATGCACTAGTACCAGGTAATGACAGCCCAGTTTGAACACCATATTCTGAAAGCGCATGTAATGCAAGCATAAACATATAATAGGTTTGGACTGCTAACCTTTCCAAAATGTACCTCATCTTCACCCCAACAGTAGCTGGGTAGACTCCAGCCAATTTGTGACCCCAAACGGGACCAAATAGATTTAGAAAATGGTTGGATTAACATGTATAAGGACTTCTAAGAGAACTTGCAGGAATCAACATCAATGCTTGAAGACGTGTGAGGCCGAAGTGTGGTCTTGATCTGTTTGACAGTGAGGTTAGCTTGAGGTAACGTACGCTGGGTCTTCAACTTTGGAGAGAAGTACAGAGCAAAGTGGCAAAGTTAGAGATTTTTCTCCTCCACCTTCTCCTGAGGCAGCTTTCATAGTCCAGAACCTCATTGTTTCCAGCCGCTGGCTCAAGACGCTGCGTCAGCAATGCCTGACGACGTTTGCTGCAATATGAGTGTCACAACAAATCAATGGGGCCAGAAATAGGAGATACAAATTCTGGCAGGGGGTATATCTTGGCACAGCACCCGACACAGCTGAGGGTTTGCAGGGCCGAAGGTGCCTGAATGGTAAAATGTCTGATTATCTGATAACATGACAATCGTTGCTTTGCATTTGTCTACGGTTCATCTGTCTAATTCCTACTCCTTTTACATTCTGTAATGATTGGCTACGTTTGCCGTTTTGGTCCAGTTGGTACGCTCCGGTATTTATTGTATTCAGAAAGAGGAATCTCAGACCCGAATCAAACCTCAGTCCGATTGGAGTCGAACTGAGACCACCTCAAAAAAATGGGTCAGAGAACGCTTCCTGGTCCACTTGGGTGTATTCAGACTGCACATTTGTTCAGGATTATCTGGGGAAACAAACTCTGGTTCACTTTAAACAAACTACTGAGTCCAGTCTGAATACACCAGAAGTCTTTCCCACTTTCTTGTTCCTCATTGACAAAATAATTAAATACTCTTGTCATCTAATTGGTGCATTCTGTGTCCACTTCCTCATCTTTCAGTATTTACATGAATAAATTCATAACCATAATAAACTGAGGATACTAACAATGTTTACTGAATTTTTGTGTGTGTTTGCTCATAAATTGTATGGCATTTTTCATTTTTTCGTCTGATAAAAATGTCAGCTTTTTAATGTTAGAGGTTATGTGTTAAGATGAGCAGCGTCAAGCTTTGGTAAGAAAGCTGAGCAGCTTCTATTAGATGTGGTTTTGCTGCAGTGAACCAAAGTGAGAGAAAAAATGCCCCTGCAATGGAAAATGGAGGGGTTAGAGGATCCTTTGTTCACTCTCTAGTGCATGCAAACATTTGCACATGATGCAGCAACATAAGGAGTTTCATAAACTGTCCAGCTTATGAAACTGGACAGTTTTCATAAACTGTCCATCTTTTAGTATGTCAGCTTGACCAGGCCTTCAAAGAAAATGAACTAAAGACTCATTTAAGAATTACTGAAGTCTTTTATTTAAACCAAAATCTCTGTTACTAAGGAAAGGTCATATCTTTAACACAGTGGAGTAGCAGGTACAATTACAGTATTTTTGAACATTCAAATAGGCTGATTTTAACATCCAAACCTCTTTTTAAGCAGCATTGATGCTGTTGGTAGCATGACGTCACAGACTGTAGCTTCAACCACAGGCTGCTGCTCCTGTTCAGACAACATCACAGATCATTTAGTGTTAAGGGCAGAATATGAACTCAAAGAAAATTGTAACATAAACTCTGTTGGAGTTTTTATTAAATCACAAAATCTTCCCAGACAACTCATCTATTTGTATTTGAAGCTGATAAAAAACTCGACTGACTGATCAAAACATTGGAGATCTTTTCAACTTCAACTAAAATAAAACATAACTAAGACCTTCATGACTTTATTTAAACCTCGTGGTTTGTAGAGTTTTGAAAAGTTAACTTTTTATGTAAAAGAACTTCTAATTTAGATGTTATGAACATGATAATGATAACTTATGTAAAGAAAATAGGTAGAGACGGGGTGGAATTATATAAATTGCTTCCCCCTACTCCGTTTCAAGCAACCTACAATCTGATGCCGAATTCTCCCGTGTTCGATAAGTCTCTGTGTGTATTAAAACCTTTGTTGATTGTACTGTTTGATGTACTTTTTATTGCTTTGATTGCTTAAAATAAACCATTTCGAATCCAAAAGTTTATTCTGTTTGTTCAGAAAAATGTTTGTGGTCAGGACTGAAGTCTTCCTGTAGCAGAAACACAAAGAGCAGCTCAGTTCTTGCTGCCTCTTCTTTGCACTTCTCATTCTATTTTTGGATCCTGTTGATGCTGCTCAGACCACACTCCCCCATCTACCTTTCAGTATAACTGAATTTTTGAGTCACCAACGAACAAACATGCAAATGTTTCCACAGAAAAAGAGTTTAAAGCATCAAGATCCATGTCTCCATCTTCTTCCTGGACCTGCTTCTGTCTTTTTGAGAGATCTTCAAAGTTGCACAGTTCTGTATTGTGGAGATAAAACACTTAGACTGAAGCTAGAGTTCAGTCTGCACTCACCTCTGTGCATGAAGGTCTCTGTGGTTTCATCAAAGTCTGACAGAAGTTTGTCTCATCAGCCTCCACATCTGTGCTGCAGTTCTGAATGCAGCAGCTTGATGGATCATTCAGAAGCTCAGTCTCTGTTTCATGAACACAATGACACAGTCATATCGTCCAAACGCAGCTCCTCTGAGATGATCATGTTCATGAAGATGAGCTGCAGTTCCAGCAGTTTCCTGACTGGACCTGATGGCAGCATACTTCACATGTAATTGCAACGCTCTCTGATGGAAAATTGTTTCCTCTTAGATTACGGCCAGAAACTCATAGCGGTGTAGTTCAGATCATCTGACTCCAGAACTTTCAGAATAAACCTGAGTGTAAAAAAACAGTTTTCTGATCAGATAAAGGACTAAAAGGATAACATAATGAAGGAGTTTTAGAAGTGTTTTTGGTTCAACTTGTCTGGTAGAATTGTAAGTATCAGCTGTGCTCCACAGAAATACACAAAACTCAGTTCAGTCTTGGAAGCTGAAAGTGCGTTCTTTCTGGTTACCGGCTGGAGTCGTCTCCAGATTACTGACGGCACTCAGCCACCATCAACCCCAGCGCACAATGCCTCTTGATGCCTTCCCATCTGACTCTTATCAACAATCAGCTACAAGGATACTTAAGCACTGTCATCTGCACCTTCCAGGTCTTCTCCAGTTCTTTCCTGTGAGTTCCTGGTATTTCTTTAGTTTCTCATGTTCCTTCTTCCAATGTTTCCATAACTTGGTACTGCCACATCCACCACAAAAGCTTTACTCTGTTCTTTATCCACCACTACAATGTCTGGTTGAAGTGTTTCCCACTTTGGTTTGGGGGATTCCAGTTCATATTTCCCGACACATGCTCCTGTACACTTTTACTCTTGGTTGTGGTGCTCCATGTATGCTTTCCCTTCCAGCATCTTACACCCTGCAATTATGTGCTGGATTGTTCCAGGTGTCTCTTTGCACAGTCTACACCGTGCGTCTTGTCTGGTGTGGTAGATCTAGGGCACCGTCTTGCCAGAATGACTGATTCTGTGTTGTCCTATAGGCCAGCCCTTTCCATTGGCAGGACTTCTTGATATTGTTTACTTAAGTTATGGCCTTGTGGTAAATTCCATGGAGGGGCTTTTTCCTCCACAATAATCTGTCCTCCACGAAACAGCATCCTCTGCTGTTCATTGCCCTGAGACGTTTACCAAGCACACTGTCAGTTGGGACCTTGTGCTTGATGTATTTACAGATCTAGGATGTTTCGTCCTGGATAGTGGATTCTACACTCATTAGACCTCGGCCTCCGTCCATGCAGCAAACATACCTTGGTAAATTCCACATTTGATGAACACTGGTGCAAATGGCTTACCGGCTTAAAGAGAGATTCCACAACTTCATCGAGTTCACTATGAATGCTTTTATTTTCCTGTTGATGTTGTCCAGCTATGAACATTCAGTGATCCAGGTGTGTGTCATTGAGTCATTCTCTTTCTTGAAACGAATCCAGGCTTTGCACAGGTTGGTGACCTGCAGTCTTGAGCGAATGCTATGTCAACCAGGAGTTGGTTTCCTATTGGTTCATATTGTATAATCTGATTCGATCCAATTCATTGACCTAAAATCGATCCAGAACATCATGAGCCTAAAAATCAACCAGCCTGATTCAGTGTACTATCACATTTTCATTAGTGAGGACAGATATCACTCAGATCTATTCTATGATGTTCAGTCTTCAGAGCTGGAGTAAAAAAAAAATAAAATAAATAAAAGTAGCTTTTTATGAATGCTGGAAGAATGTGGATATATATTAATTTTTCATTTAGTTGGGTTTACTTTCACTCGTAGCGCTCTCAGGAAAGAACCAAAAACTGAAGCGGCTCAAACCTCAAGGAAAAATCCTGGTGGCAGTTAGCTCCCACAGCCCTGACAAGGAAAGAAAACTAAGCAGGAAGAAGAAAACAAGCTAGTGTTGAGATCATCATCCAAACCCTTGTGGTGTCACAGAGGTTCACACTGTAACACTGGTTTTTCCCATCTGTTTATTACACTTTCATCATTCATCATCTGCATCACTTCAGGACAGAATAATGTTCACTTTGACCTTTGATATGAAGTTGGATTGCTGTATATAAGATAGATAATCCTTTATTCTTCCCACAAAGTAGAAATTCCTGGTGGGCAACACATGCAGACATACATATAGCCTGGTGGTGGGCAGCAGCCACTGACGGCGCTAATCGCCCAGAAAAAACACACGAGGGAGGGAGGAATAAAGTGTCAAAAATCAGGCATCTTCAATCTGAGTCGCAGTAGAGCAGCATAATGTTCTTAAAGACAGTGCTTTGGAGTTTCTTGCATTCTGCAGATACTATTCTTTAGAAAAGTTGTCTCTGTTTGGTCTGTGGTTTGTGAGCTAAAATGTTATATTAATATCTTAAACAAGACTTAAAATGATGTGCTAAAATTATTGTGAAAAGTTACAAACCATTGAAAGCTAAACAACAGTAGATCCTTAAAATCCATGTTTGTCAATTTCTGCTTCTAATTATTTTATCAGAGATTTTTGTGACCTTCATGTAATAAAAGACACATTATTCACTTCTGAAGAAAAAAAAAGATAATTTGCAAAAATCCACATGCAAAACAAAAAGAAATATATATTTCTTTATAAAAATGAGACCATCAAAAAAATACTTTTTCTTTTTAACTGCAAATCACAGGGAAACAATCTCTTCAGTGACTTAATGGTTCAGTTCTGTTGCCTCACACTGGCATAAACACAGTCTGTGTTTGAGTCGTTCTTCTGTCTTCTTGATCTGTTGGACTTCTTAACATTTATGGCAGCGTAATGGAGACTTTCTGTGTCTTTGTTCTCAGCCTGAAACCAAATTCACAGAAGAGAATCACAGTGAGAACTTTGTGGGAATCCAAGATTAACACGAAAACTAAAGAGAGTTGAGTCTCACCTCTGAGCTTCTAAAGGAGGCAGCAGAAGGTCTTTCCTCTGGTTATTAAAACACAATAAATTAGCTTTACTTCAAGAAAACATTTGATAAACAAACAAAGAAGTGTTGTGTACCTGTGGAGGTGCAGTTGTTGCTCTTGTTGATCTTCCACAGCAAGAAAAAAGCAGAAAAAACAACGAGGATGCTCATGATGGTCAATAATCCAACCAAAGTGTGTAGAATCACAGAGTTCAGTGGAGCTCCAAAGTCTAGCACAAGAAAAAGAAAAAAAGAATTAAATTCATCAAGGTCACAAATTTGATCTTTCAAATGGAAATCTCACCTGCAATGTCCAGTTTGGTCCCGTTTCCAAACCAGTATGTGTCCACATGAAGCAACAGCACAGTAGTAGATTCCAGAATGAGACTCAGTCAGGTCGTCCATGTTCAGCTCATAGACACAGCTGTGTGTTTGTGTGTTGTTCTTTCTCTCACACTGATCATTCCCTGCCTCCATGAGTGTAAATGAGTCCTGGATGAGAGTCTGTAGAGTCTTTGAACCAGTAAACCTGTGTTCTCCATTACAGCTCCCAGTGTGTACTGTACAGTTCAGAGTCACAGAGTCTCCTGCATAGATGTTCTTAGAGGACGACTCTGATAACTGGATGTAAGAAGAAGAGTCCTTCACATGGACACTATAACTCTCTAAAAACAAAAGTGTGTAGGTATCATAAGTTATGCAGTTATACATAGCTGAGTCTGATAATTGCAAATCAAAAAATCTTCAAGTGATGATTTTGTTTCTGTATCCAGTTTGAAGCGTGAATTGCTCTTAAATTCATTAAAAAAATTCACCCGCTTTGCTAAATATATAGAAACTGGACACAAGTTCAGCCTTTCTCTCCCCCAAACGTTGCTTGTACCAGAAGATTCGTCTGGAATCAATGACTCTCATAATAACATTTTAAAGTAAGAGCTTCACCAACGTTGTACAGGAAAAAAAAACATCCCTCTGATGATGTAGAGAGGAGGATGATTTCGGAAAAGCTTCTGTCCTGAAGTAAAACAAAAAAACACAATCTATATCCAAAATCCCAAATAGAAGAAAGTCTCAAAGCTTCGTAACAAAGTTCTTGGGAATACATGTAAACAAAAAAAATCATAACTTACCATTTATACCTACAAGCAAACATGTCAGAAAGAAAACAAAGTGTTAGGAATCATCATGTCAGATTCTCGAGTTGAATGAAAACACAACTGACGATTTTTCACATTTATAGTGTCAAGACAGTTTTGATTGGTTGTCTGAGTGACACTGTTAGGAAACATGATGACATGGTCAAAGCCCCAACCAGGTTTGTGTCTGTACAACTGTGATGGGAGTGTCTACCTGCACACAGTTAAACAATGACTTCTACTCACTGTAATACTTTTTTTTTTACAATTAAATGTTATCAGATCCATACATTTTGAAGAGTTTATTTATTAGATGCCCTATTGGGTGCAAATGTTTTTTTTTTTTTTTGTTTTTTTTTTTAGACAGACATATGAGGATTGTGAACTCTGGTTTGGGTTTTGTTGTGATTTTTGAATTGTCCCTCAGTCACCAGTTTCAGGTTCATAATCAACAGCTGTTTTCCTTTCCGTTAATTACCCTCAGCCTATCTAAGCGTCTGGTTTTTAGTTCATTCTTTTCAGGTCATCTGTTCTTGTCTGCTACCTTGGTGTTTCTCATATGGTTTTTTGTTATGGATAAGTTTGTTTATTAAATGTTTACGTTTCCGCCACCAAGCCTGGCCTCCTGCATTCTGGGTCCTCCACCACAACTTCTGTGACAAGACAATGTTCCAGCATCCCAAACTCATCTTCTAGAATACATTTGGGTCTTTGAGACAAACCATCTATAAAGAAAGGGAAGCCTGCTGGGCTGAAGCAGAAACCTTTTTTTTTACAGAATTTTCTTTTACCTGTCTATTCCAGAGTACTAGAGAGGAAATATTGGTTAATAGTAAAACCTCAGATTCAGGAACAATAGTGTGATTTCCGTCCTGGTCATAGAACAGTAGACCACCAACAAGCTTCATATGGTGTTGGAGGGTACAAGGGAGTTTGCTTAACCAGTCCATAAATGCTGTAAGGATGTGGAGTAGGTGTGCAACCACTTAGTCATTTTTTCTCAGGGTAGCCTTACTGTAAGGTATCCAGTCCTTGTATGACCAGAGCAGGAGTTTGGTTTGTATATAAGGCAGTAAGTAGGACTTGTTTCTGGTGAGTGTAGGAGTGCCTGCTTTTATCAATTCTGTTTATGATCTTTACGGACAGAATATGAAGGCACAGTCAAGGCCGGGTTGGAAAGTCTGGTATGTGCACCACAGCATTTCCTCCCTGCTTTTTGCAGATGATGTTGTCTTGTTGACTTAATTTAGCTAAGACTTTCAGCTTCAGCTTTTATTGAAGAGTTTGCAGCTGAGAGAAATGTGAGACAAATGAGAGAAATTAGATAAAGAACTTAGACTAACTGATCAAAACATTGAAGAACTGAATTGAAGAGCATCTTGTTGCCTGTTGTTTTATGATTCTACCCTCCCCCCCGTAGTCATCTTCCAACGTCTGTAACCCAGCCTCTTCCGTTGTCTTTTGTGCCCCCCCCCCGCCCCCGGTCCAACAAAAAGAAGGATACAAACATAATTAATATAAATAGAGTTTAGTTTAAATACAAAAGAGGTTTATGCAAATATACACCTGTTTGTCCAATGATTTATTGTACCAGTAAAATCTGTCTAACACAAGAAGCTCTCAGCTCATATCTGTTTGCTCAGCTGTTGGACAGGACAAGTTAAAAAAAAAAAAAAAAAAAAAAAAAAAAAAAAAAAAAAAAAAAAAGAACATCTCACCTTAAACAAAAAATAAACATTACTAAAACCCTTATATGTAATTACATTGGTGTTTAGTTAGATCTAAAAAATAATATCAAATTCTTAAAAATCCTGGATCTAAAAGGGAGGGGCAGATCGATTATTGTGAAAGTGCTATAAAAAAGATTTGATCAGGTTACATAAAATCTACAACCCAGTTTGACGCTGTGAAGGTTTACAATATCACAGAATCAATTTGGGATGTTTGTTGTTGGTTAGTTTGCTGATAAGTTGTGATTGTTTTCTTCACGGGCTATAACAGACCTGCCTGAAAGGGTACGCCGGTCATTAGTCTAAGGATGTATAAAAGTTTGGAGTTTAAAAATCCACAATGCAGCACATGTTACAAAGTATGTAGTTCTATCTTGACGGTTCTCAACAGTGTGCACGGATCTCTTCTTTCATGACAAAATATAAGACTGCAAATAAGAAAGGACATACTTTTATTGAGGCATATCATTGGTCCCTTTATAACTTAAATAACTTGCAATAAAGAAAGAAAAACATGATGAAAAAGAGGATTAACAAGAAGATGTTAGGAAAAGATCGTAGATCAAGAAATGTTATTCTGTCAAAGTAACTTTATGTCTCCATAGAAGTCTATGGGACTTTGGGTTTCTTGGAGGTCAGCGGGTACTTCCTATTTGTAATGTGATTGGGAAGGGATTATTCAGTCCAGTTTTCTTGTACAGTCGATATAATCCACTACAGTTTAAATTATTCCAACACACCAGATTATCCTGTTTTACTAATCACAACCTTTAAGTGACTGATAGATTACAAGGAATGGTTGCGGCATAATCTTGGAATGAAAAGCAAAAGGTGTAAATAGAGAGGAAACTTCCCCTTAAATGAATGAATAGGAGGAAAAATCCAGCAGAAAAGGTGTCTGAGAGAACCAGAAAAAGACAAAATCCAACAATACTGGAGCACGTGAAGTAAGACAAATATGGTTTAGTACCTACAATAATTACAGAACAGGAAATAGAAGAGCAAACAGGTCATCTATGAAACATCTTTTCATTTTTTATTTTGTGAAATTGAATAGAACTTTTATTTCACATACACGTACAATAATTCTAAATTACAGTATTGTCAGAAGTCTTTGTAAAAGTAAACTGTAGCATGCTTGTTCTATCAGCAGCCTTTTATAGTTGCTCCACATGTAAATATTCATAATTTAGTCCTATTGTTTCCTCCCTTTCTGCAGATTTCTTCCCTAGAAAAATTAACTCTGTTTTGTTCCTTAGACAGTCTGTTGTTTGTGAGCTCAGATTATATTAATATATAAAATTAAATGTTCATTGATGTGCAAAAATGATTGAGAAAAATCTGACAGCTAAACAACAGAGGACCCTCATTTTTCATCAAGTTCCTGATTGATACACCAAGTACAGCCTGGACAGTTTTGCCAGTCTGTCTCAAGACAACATAACACACTTCTGTTCACACAAAGAGATAACTATATGAAACATAAATTTGGATTGTCAGAGGAACGTTGAGTGCCCATGAATGCATTAGGAGAACACAGAAAGTCCCAGCTAGGATTCAAACTTATTACTGTGAGTCAACGGTGCTAACCACTATCCACAGGGCAGGCCATAAAAACTCAAATGTAACATTTTTTTTGTTCATGTCTTTCTATCAGAGAAAAGGGTAGTTACGGTGTATAGCAAAAGTCTATTGACTTCAAAATTCAACCAAAAACAGAAGAAATCGGTTAAAAGTTGTTTAAACATATTTTATGTAAAAAAAATGAAACAATCTAAAGATTTAATGTTTCACAAGTATAAAAAAAAAACATTTTATAACTTTTATGCTTTGCAAAACAAAATTAATCTGCAGTGACTTAATGGTTCAGTTCTGTTGTCTCACACTGGAATAAACACAGTCTGTGTTTGAGTCGTTCTTCTGTCTTCTTGATCTGTTGGATTTCTTAACATTTATTGCAGCGTAATGGAGGCTTTCTGTGTCTTTGTTCTCAGCCTAAAACCAAATAAACAGAAGAGAATCACAGTGAGAACTTTGTGGGAATCCAAGATTAACACAATAACTGAAGAGAGTTGAGTCTCACCTCTGAGCTTCTTAAGGAGGCAGCAGAAGATCTTTTATCTAAATATTAAACACAAAAAAATAGCTTTACTTCAGGAAAACATTTGATGAACAGTGAAAGAAGTGTTGTGTACCAGTGGAGGTGCAGTTGTTGCTCTTGTTGATCTTCCACAGCAGAAAAAGCAGAAAAACAACGAGGACGCTCATGATGGTCAATAATCCAACCAAAGTGTGTAGAATCACAGAGTTCAGTGGAGCTGCAGTCAGGCAGAACAACAACAAAAAAGATATACCTTTAAATCAAGTCCACAAATGTTATTTTCAAAAACAGAAAACTGACCTGCAATGTCCAGTTTGGTCCCGTTTCCAAACAGTATGTGTCCACATGAGGCAACAGCACAGTAGTAGATTCCAGAATGAGACTCAGTCAGGTCGTCCATGTTCAGCTCATAGACACAGCTGTGTGTTTGTGTGTTGTTCTTTCTCTCACACTGATCATTTCTGCCTCCATGAGTGTAAATGAGTCCTGGATGAGAGTCTTCAGAGTCTTTGAACCAGTAACTCTGTGTTCTCCATCACAAGCTCCCAGTGTGTACTGTACAGTTCAGAGTCACAGAGTCTCCTGCATGGATGTTCTTAGAATATGGTTGACTCAATGAAGCCTGTATGTAAGAAGAAGGGTCCTTCACATGGACACTAAAGCGCTCCAAAAATGCAAGTATGTAAGAATCAGAACTAATACAGTGGTAGGTAGCTGTGTCTGAAACTTGCAAATTAAAAATGTTCAAGTGGTAATCTTGGTTTTCTGTGTCCAGTTTGTAGCGTGAATTGTTTTTTGAATTCATTAAAAAAGGTCAACATTGTCCTATATAAAAAAAAACTGGAAATAATTTGAGGTTTTTGTCCCAAACTTTGCTTGTACCAGAAGATTCGTTTTAATGTCTGACCTTTATAAGAACATTTAAAAGTAACGTCTTCACCAACGTTGACAGATAGAAAATCACCTTTCTGCTTTACAGAGGAAGACAATTTTGGATGAATCTCCTGTCCTGAAGTGAAACAAAAAACAACAATATTGTTTAAAAAAAAGTCATATAAAGAAGCTTAGAAATGCATGTAATAATAAAAGTATAATTTACCCATTTGCTCCCACAAAACAAAATGTGAAAAATAGAACAACAATCGTAGAAATCATCATGTCTGAATTCTAGTGTCGAATGAAAAAACAAGTGACGATTCTTCACATTTATAGTGACAAGACAGCTTTTGATTGGTCCTCTGATGTGACAACAGCGTTTAAGAAACATGATCACATGATCAAAGCCACAACCAGGTTTTTATCTGTACAAATGTTATGGAGTGTCCACCACCACACAGTAAACGGCTGAGCTCTGCTCACTCTCCCTCATCATTTTAACATCTAAATTGTATCGGATACAGACACTGTGAAGAGTTTATTTAGTAGAAGAGTAATATATGAAGCCTTCATAGTTTGTTCAGCTTTTTTTTTCTTTTTGGGTGTCTTTGTTTTGCATTCAGATTTCTTGAGTTCCGTTTCCTAGTTTTAATAGATGACTGATGGTGGAGTTTTCTACTCGGGCTGGAGATTCATTGAAGAACTCAGCCACTGGGGGTAGAGGACATGAACAGGAAATGTTATTTTTAATCATTTGTTGGTCTGTTTCCATTGACGTGTCTGTGAAGCACCCCCCCCCATCTTACCCTCTGCTGATCGTCACATGACAGCCAACAAAACAGATAAAAAAAATGATAATAAAATAGTAATAGTAATGATAAGTAATAGTTCTTCTTCCGGCACTTGTCCTTCTTGATCCAAAACTCACCAAGAGCGGACGCTTCTCTTTGAGCTCCCTTATCTTTCTCAGCCAAGGCTCTTTGTCTTGTCTTCCCCGTATCCAGGAAGCACTCTCTGTTTTTTTTCACTTTTAAAGAAAATAGATCTGATCAGTTGGGCTGCAAATGTTCATTCATTCATTTTCTGAACTGTGTTTATCCCTTTCGGGGTCACGGGGCTGCCCGGAGCCTAACTCGGCTACTCATGGGCAAAGGCAGAGGACTGGATTGGTCGCCAGTCTGTCGCAGGGGCCACAGTCACACACCCATGCATACTCACATCCACACCTAGGGACAATTTTAGAGTGACCAATTATCCTATGAAGCAAGAGAAAACCCACGCATGCACGGGTAGAACATGCAAACTCCACACAGAAAGGTCCCCCATTGGTGACACTGTTTCAAGTCCCCCAGCCAGGACTTGAACCGGGAACCTTCTTGCTGTGAGGCAAGAGCGCTAACCACTGCGCCACCAAATGGCGCAGCCCCAAATGTGATCGACAAAATCTTTTTCACCATGAAAAGTGCGACAGCGGACCGCACTTACCCAGGAGGTACGGATATGCGAATGACTCATGGGGCGAACTGAGAATTCTCTGCCTGTCGCAACTCTCCTCTGGAAGATGTTGAAGATGTCTACATCATTGGATTACTGATTGGATTACTGATTGGAACTGGTGTAATCTGGATGTATAGGAAACTTGGCGAAGTAATTTACAGCAAAAGGCAGGCTGGGAGTGCTTTGTGATGGGATACTTGGAACCGTAAAGACTCAAACTGATAAACTGCAGGGCTCGATGTTTGCAGAAAGCTAAAGACAGAGATTAAGATTATATCAATGCAATCAAAACAAAGTATTTTCAAAATAGAATGTCCATCTTCAATTCTTCAATAGTATGTGAAGAGGCCAGGTCCTTTTGGAAGAAATCTGCATCTCCATCCAGACCTTCCACAGAAAGAATCACAAAGTCCTCGAAAATATTCTGGTAGATAGTTGCAGTGATTCTGGATTGAAGAAAGCAGAGTTTACCAACAGCAGTGCTGGACATTGCAGCCTAAAAAAAAATGAATACATTTTTTTTAAATATTTTTTTCTTTTGGAAAGGGTCTCAGTTATTAAATAAATAAGTTGTCATGTCTCAACTTTAGTATTCAGGATCTGCACTTATTCCTGCTCACACCCTCACCTGAATTAGTCTAATTACACTCACTTAGTGCATCTGGATCCTGTATTGCGCATGCCTCCTCATTTTCTCCCCTTCTTTACCAGTTCATTGTTGCCTCTGCTCAAAAATGATCAAAACTTTGTTCAAAGTAGCTGCTTGTGCTGATTGGTAGATACAAAAAAGGGCGTGACCTCTTGCTTCACTCCCGCTCCTCATCTCAGTGGTTGCTTATTCCCAGCAGAAAGCAGATGTGTTTGTCAGCAGAGCTCAGCCGCTGTTTCAGAGTTTTCGTCTGCTGTTTGTTGATAAAATATTTGAGCACTCCTTATTTTGACTCATTCTCATCATCCATCTATTACTGTCTTTGTTCTAGTTTGTAGTAAACCAAGAAACGAGATGACTACATGCAGCATTAGCAGTAGCAGAAACCGACTCGGACAGGTGGTGCAGCAACTTCAATCCCTGTGTCCAGCCCAGAACATCTAGTTTTATCTAGTGTCGTAAGCATGGCTCCTGCTGTCCTAGTTGCTCCCAGCTCCCACTGCAGATAATGCAGATTTAGGCTGGAACACATTAGCACCATCACAACCACAGCTCTGGTTTTCCCCAATCGTAACTTTGGTAAGAACACACGGTCATTCTGCCCAGGCTGGTAACATGGGAGACCATGGCGCAAAATTCAGCTTGATGCATGCTTTTGTTTCCTGTGTCGTAAATTTGGGCAGAACTACGAAAAGGATTTGTTTTTCACAAAACAAGGATTTTATAGTTGGAAACAGCACTGGAAAAAGACAAGGGACTGACAAAGCATGCATCAAGTCAAGCTACATAAAAAATCTAACTTGGTCTGAAATGTTCCAAAGAGAGAGGCCACAGAGGAAACCATTAGTAATCTAATAGGGCCCACACAAACTGAAAAAATAAATATTATAGAAAAACAATTCAGTTTCTTGCAGCACATGAAGTTCCACTTCGTTGCAGTGTAGAAAGCTCAAATTAGGATTTCTCTGCAGGGCTGTTCTTAAAAATGGTTGACGACACACCTGGCAAAGGATCCCAAATTTAATAAAATAACACCAGTCATTGCAAAAAAGGCAGATCACTTCATAAAAAAACTACATGAATAAAATAGGATAACATATGTATAAACATCCATCCACACGTGCTTGAATCCATCTTCTGAACCCACGGAATCATTTTGGAAGTCAGGAGGCTGCTGGAGCTTGTGCTAGCTAATGTTGGGTAAAGTAAAGTACATCTTGGACAGATTGACAGTCCATCACAAGGGCATATGAATACTGAAAAGCAATTATTTTGGAGCTATATTACAACTGAAGTTACATGTACTTTCTGCTTATTGGATTTAAGGAGTTTGCTTTCTTTTTTATTTGATAATTGAATGTTACTTTAAATGCATTGGTGTGCCATAGAGATGCATTTAAACATACAATTAAGCGTAATCAAGTCCTTCATTACTTTAAATAAACTGTATTTCAGCGTTTATGTAGTTCCTGAAATAGAACTTTCATGTCAAAGTTCATTCTGTTTTTTTCATAAGAATGTTTGTGGTCGCGACTAAAGTCTTTCTGCAGCAAAAAAACACAGAATTGCTCAGTTTTTGCTGCCTCCTTTCTACACCTTACTCCTATTTTTGGATCCTGTTGATGTTGCTCAGACAACACTGATAAAATGAGTCAAAACAATCAAACAATATTTCTTCAATTTTGAAACTTAGGGATGGATTCATATCGGAAACATTTTAAAGAGAACCAGAGTTCCTTTTTCCTGATAATCCAGAACAAAATTTTTAGTCGTAATACACCCAAGTAGTGTCAGCGGTGAGGGGGGCTGGACCCAATAGCAGGCTAGAGACTGAGGGTAAGTTTGAAAACGAAGTTTATTATGTGCCAAGTCCTGTTGGAGAGTTCGGAACAGTTGGCTGCTTTGCTTGGGTGGAGGGTGAGCCGCTGGTCTGACGGAAAGTGGAGGTGACAGGCGTGATCAGGAGTCCGGGTTGGTTTGCCGTGGAAGGTTGTGAAGGCGTAGAAAATCCCTGAAGATGCAAAACAGGATAGGTCAGTATAGAATGTTTATACAAGAAAACAAGACATGAACTGTAGCTTGAGGCATAGCAGGGTCAGTAGACTCTACTGCATGAAGCAGACGGACTGACGGAGGCTGAAGGGCATGGAGGTCCATATGAAGCCTCCACGCTGATGAGGCAATGGGGTGCAGGTGAGCAGATAGAAGCCAGGTGTGTGGGGGAGGCGACCAGGATCCTGACAGGACCCCCCCCTTCAAGGGGCGCCACCCGGCCGAAACCGCTCCGGGTGCCGGCGACGAAAATCCCGCACCAGGGCAGGGTCCATGATGAAGGAACGAGGCACCCAACAGCGCTCCTCAGGGCCATAGCCCTCCCAGTCCACCAAGTACTGGAAACCACGGCCCCGGCGGCAAACATCCAGGAGGGCGACGAACAGCAAAACCGGATGCCAATCAATCAGCCGGGTGGGAGGAGGGGGAACGGTCGGAGGGTACAATGGACTGGCGACCAGGGGCTTGAGATGAGAAACATGGAAGACATGATAAACCCTCATAGAGCGAGGCAGGCGTAGCTTGGCGCAGGCGGGATTGATGATGGAGTCCACAACAAAAGGGCCAATCTAGCGGGGGGACAGTTTCCGGGATTCAGTACAGAGAGGAAGGTCTTTAGTCAACAGCCAAACCTTTTGGCCAGGAAAGTACGCAGGGGCCAGGGAGTGACGCCTGTCAGCAGTGGATTTAGTAGGTGAGAAGCACGGATTAGGGTCTGTCTAATAAGATCCCAGATCATACAACAGCCGTGGATATGGGCAGCAACTGATGAAACCGCCAACTCAGACTCTTCAGAGGGGAACAGAGGGGGCTGGTAACCTAAAGGGGCCTCTAATGGGGATCGTCCAGTGGCTGAGGAAACGAGGGAATTATGAGAGTACTCCACCCAAGTGAGATGGTCAGACCACAAGGTGGGGTTCCGGGAACAGACACAGCGAAGGGCTGACTCCAGATCTTGGTTTGTGCATTCAGTCTGACCGTTGGTCTGTGGATGGAAGCCAGAGGACAGGCTGGCAGTGGCCCCCAATGCCCGGCAGAAACACTTCCAGACCTGGGAGATGAACTGGGGGCCACGATCGTAAACAATGTCAGAGGGAATGCCATGGAGACGGAATACATGATCAATTAAGGCACTGGCAGACTCAGCAGTGGTAGGCAGCTTGGGCAAAGCCACAAAGTGAACAGCTTTGGAGAAACGGTCAACAATGGTCAAGATAACAGTCTTCCCCTTAGAGGCAGGTATTCCTGTAACAAGATCCACTGCAATATGCGCCCAAGGACGGGAAGGGATGGGTAATGGTCGGAGGAGACCAGCAGGAGCATGGTGGGTGGTTTTGCTGGTGGCACAAACGGAACAGGCAGCAATGTACATTCTTGTGTTAGAGACAATGGTGGGCCACCAATAGCGGCATTGGATCTGGAGTAAGATATGACGGAAACCAGGATGGCAAGAAAAAGAGGGAAGCATGGATCCACGTCAGCACCTGAGACGGAAGCCAGAACATATTGGCATTTGTTTGGCCCACTGCCGGGATTAGGATCAGTGGCCAGGGCATGACGAATGGCGGCGTCAATCTCCCAGGTGAGACTGGCAATGATACAGGACGATGGGAGGACTGGAACAGGGGGGGGTCTGGGTCATCAACGGTATGCAAGTGGGAGAAAGCATCGGACTTAAGGTTGCGTGACCCAGGACAAAATGAAACGGTTGAAGTTGAACCGACTGAAAAATAAGGCCCACCGGGCCTGACCAAGGATTGAGTCTCTTGGCTGAAACTTATGTACTGGAGATTCTTGTGATCCGTCCAGACTATAAAGGGATGGTCAGTCCCCTCCAACCAATGACGCCATTCTTCAAGGGCCAATTTAATGGCCAGTAGCTCCCTGTTTCCCACATCTTAGTTACTATGACAGTTTACGGGAGAAGAAGGCACTTGGGTGGAGTTTCCCATCCTCTTTGTGTTGTGAAAGGATGGCTCCCACCCCGGTATCAGATGCGTCCACCTCCACCACAAACTGACGAGTAGGGTCAGCTTTAGCCAATACGGGAGCAGTGGTGAAACTGCTCTTTAAGGTGGTTAAAAGGCGTCCTCTGCCTCCGGGCTCCATAGAAACGGGGTCTTGGGTGATGTCAGGCCTTTAAGGGAATGCACAATGCTACTGTAATTGCGCATGAAACAACTGTAAAAATTGGCAACCCAAGGAAACGCTGGAGGTCTTTGCGGGAGGTAGGTCGGGGCCTTTCCTTAATGGCGGCGGTTTTTGCTGGATCCATGTTTATGCGACCCTTTTCTATGAAGAACCCCAAGAATGTGACCTTGGAAACATGAAATTCACATTTCTCAGCTTAAAACCGTTTGTTCTTTAGGAGTCTCTGAAGGACCTGACAAACAAGGTTATAGTGGGATTCCAGCAAAGGGGAGAGTAGATGAGGATGTCATCCCAGATAGACAAACACAGAGCGGTTGAGGAAATCCCATAACACATCATTCACCAGTGCTTGAAAAACTGCTGGGGCGTTGGTTTAAACCGGATAGCATTGGTTGTGTTCACTCAGCCATGGGCTGCCCAAAATCAGCTGACAGGAAGTGGCCTGAAATAAGTAGACCCTGGTGTGGGACCAGGAACCTCTCTTGGACCCATCTTTTAAAGTGATCTCAGTTGGTTTGCAGTCGGATTGAGATTCAGGTTCATTAAAACAACTTCAAACATGATGCACATTGCTTCTCACACTGTTTTCCCAACAATTTATGTCATAAACACTTAGTACACCTCTTTATTATTTTCTCAGTAAGTGTCTCTTTGCCATGCCAAAGTAGCAGTAAAAAGTGTTGATACAGACGTTCAGAATTGGTCAGCAAAAAATAAAGTTAACCATTCCGGCAAGGATTGCAAAGCATAGGATTTCCATTATTTCTTCTCTGTTTGCTTTACCCCCACCCTCACAATTCCTGGCCAATAACTGAAGATATCTTTTGTCACGTGGTTTGCTTACAAGCTTTAGTTTGAAACAGAAATCTCCGGTAGACAAGAGTCTTCTGGACAAAGGGACATTTCCAGTCTGAATATACCCATACATTTAGGTCCATCGCTTGAAAGAACAAACAGCATTGGTATTAAGGTCTCCATCTTCTGTGGGTGTCTGCTTCTTCTGCTATTTTGAGGGAAGTTCAGAGCCGCAGAGTTCTGATTGTTGAAGATGAAACCTGTAGACTGAAACCAGAACCAAGTCTAGACTATACTCTGCAAACAAGGTACAGAAGTTTTTTCTCATTGGCTTACACATCTGTGCTGATGTCCTGAACGTAGTTGCTTCATTCAGAAGCTCAGGCTCATAAACACACTGTCACAACCCCATATTTATCTGCTTTGCTGTGGTTCTGGTTTGGTTTTGCCAAACTTGTATTGGACATGCCGGTGGTCCACTGAAAATTTTAAAGTCATCGTTTAATCAGTGAACACAGCGCAAAATTATTCATGCACATTTTTTCTACAGGTATGCTTCGGATGACATATCACAGTGAAGGGTAAGTAAGGGTGTAGTAGACACAGGATAACAAGGTCACAAGGATTTGGCCTTTATTTAACTTTCCCAAACCGCGCACTGCGGAGGGAGCCTGTTAATGCTGTTGACGTGAGAAGTAACGGCTCCTTGTGTGCTCTTTGCTTGCAGCCTGACTGTAAGAAATTAGACAATAAGAGAGTAATTTGTGTGGGCTTTCTTCAAGTGTTCTTTGGGCACCTACACCGGCACACCCTGTGCTCCTACAGCATTCGTGCGCCGTACTAAAGCACCTATGTGCTGCCATAGTAAGAATGAAATAATATGTTGTACCAGAAATAATGATAACGTATCCATTCAGTTTTCCTCAGTATACATATTTCTGAACAAAATCACACATTAGTTAATGTTACTGACTTCACAACTTTATCTCATTATTGTAACGTGTTGAATATCAGCCCAAAGCTGCTTTTGTCCACTTCTTACGCTAATTGGAGTGCTGGTGGTTAAATTTCAACAGTGGATCTATAGCTCCTGGGTCAATGTTTCCAGGACTGTATTGTAGAGAAATTGATGATTATTTTGATGCTTCTTTGCTTTTGTCATTTCTTGACTTCCAACACAGTGGCATGTTTGTTTACAGGAAAATGCTTTTTTAAAAAGATAAAAACCTCAAGTTTTGTGGAAACACTGTCACGGTTTCACTACTGATAGCAGACAGTTCTCAGATCTCTTGTGTCATCTTAGCTCAGCTGTTTGAGGTGAAAGAAACAAAACAAAGAAGTAATAGTGAGCTTTTTTGTGAATGTCTGGAAAATGCTGATGCATTTCAGTTCTTTGTTTGGTTTGCACTTTCTTGTAGTGATCTTAAGAGAGCCAAAAACCAAACTGAACCAAAAACGTCAACCAACAACTGAAGCGCAAACCTCCTGGAAACTGCACATACTGCTTACTCGTGACCATTCAGCCCCTACAATAATGTCAAGGAAATAAAAAAGAAGCAGAACACAACTTCTTCTTTATTCATTCACTCCAGATGTTCAAAGATGGGCCAAAATAACCCAAATCAGGAAAAACAGAGATTCATTTTTACACAAAAATCCTCACCACAGGCGTCTGCACTATGCTCTAAGTCCAGCTAAAGTCCCACCTCATGCCTACAGTGGAGCAAAAATTGTGAACCAAATCCAATCTGAGTCGTGATCCATCCATCATCTTGCAGCTCATTGTCAAACATTCACAACTTCATAAAGTGTTTGAAAGTTCTGTATAACATATTTAACAACAAACAGAAACAGCTAAAAAACCTATTAAAAAAGAAGGGATTAAAAATGTATTACATTTACAAAAAGTAAAATTATCTTTAGAATTCAGTGTTTCAGTGGCAATATCATAGCTCCAGTGACTTAAAGGTTTAGTTCTGCTCTCTCACACTGGCATAAACACAGTCTGTGTTTGAGTCGTTCTTCTGTCTTCTTGATCTGTTGGATTTCTTAACATTTACAGCAGCGTAATGGAGACTTTCTGTGTCTTTGTTCTCAGCCTGAAACAAAATTCACAGAAGAGAATCACAGTGAGAACTTTGTGAGAATCCAAGATTAACACGAAAACTGAAGAGAGTTGAGTCTCACCTCTGAGCTTCTAAAGGAGGCAGCAGAAGATCTTTTATCTAAATATTAACAAACAAAAAAAATAGCTTTACTCAGAACACATTTGATAAAACAATGAAAGAAGTGTTGTGTACCAGTGGAGGTGCAGTTGTTGCTCTTGTTGATCTTCCACAGCAGAAAAAGCAGAAAAACAACGAGGACGCTCATGATGGTCAATAATCCAACCAAAGTGTGTAGAATCACAGAGTTCAGTGGAGCTGCAGAGTTGGGATCAAAGAAAAAGAAATGAATTACTTTTAATTCATCTTGACACTGTTTTATCCACAAACTTGGTTCTATTAAAGTGAAAACTGACCTGCAACATCCAGTTTGGTCCCGTTTCCAAACAGTATGTGTCCACATGAGGCAACAGCACAGTAATAGATCCCAGAATGAGACTCAGTCAGGTTCTCCATGTTCAGCTCATAGACACAGCTGTGTGTTTGTGTTTGTTTTCTTTCTCTCACACTGATCATTCCTGCCTCCATGAGTGTAAATGAGTCCTGGATGAGAGTCTCCAGAGTCTTTGAACCGGTAAACTCTGTGTTCTCCATCACAGCTCCCAGTGTGTACTGTACAGTTCAGAGTCACAGAGTCTCCTGCATGGATGTTCTTAGAGGACGACTGAACTATGAAGCCTGGATGTAAGAAGAAGAGCCCTTCACATGGACACTAAAACTCTTCAAAAATGTAAGTGTGTAACTATCAGAATGGATGCAGTTATAAGTAGCCGAGTCTGAAACTTTCAAATTAAAAATCTTCAGTGATTACTATATATTTTTTTATCTAGTTTGAAGCGTGAAGTGTTCTTTAATTCATCAGAAAATGTCACTTCTGGGCTGTGCACATAGAAATTGCATATAAATTCAGGTTTTTGTCCCAAACTTTGCTGAACCAGAAGATTCGTTTTAATGTCTGACCTTCATAAGGACATTCTAAAGTAACAGTTTCACCAACGTTGACAGATTGAAAATCACTTTTCTGCTGTGCAGAGGAGGATTTAGATCCATTTTTTGACCTGGAGTAAAACAAAAACCACAACATTGTTAAAGAAAGTCATGAAGATGCTCAGAAATGTAAACCACAACTTACCATTTGCTCCAACAAACAAACATGTCAGAAAGAAAACAAAGAGCTTAGAAATCATCATGTCTGTATTCTCGTGTCGAATGGAAAAAAAACTGACCATTTTTCACATTTATACTGTCTAGACAGCACCTGATTGGTTCTCTGAACTGACAACAGCATTAGGAAACATGATCACATGATCAAAGCCACAACCAGGTTTGTGTCTGTCTAAATGTGATGGGAGTGTCCACCTCCACACAGGAAAAAAGACTGACTTCTGCTCACTTCTAACATTATTTAACAACTAAATATTATCAGATACAGGCATTTTGAACAGCTTATTTAGTAGAAGACTAATTTTTAAAGCTTTCATATTTTATGCAGTCATTTTGTTTTAGTCTTGTGTTTTCATTTATAATTAATTATTTGAGTTTCTTCTTCTGGTACTAGGTCACTGAGGGTGGGGCTTTTACCTGTGCTGGAAGGACCCAGACACTAGTGGCAGAAGAAGGAAGGACAGAAAAAATTACTTTGTTGGTTCCACGGACTGGACTGTTGAAGCCCCTAACCCGTTCGTCTGCACAAATCACATGACAACAGCCCCTAGTGATCCCTTCTGTGGCTAGTGTACAAGCAGGAAGGTAATTCTACATAGCTGAACGTAAGGGACTCGGGAGGACGCCCAGCCGCCTGGGCAGACTCTGCCAGACTGTTTCAGGTTCCTAAACTTAAGTTCTTGTTATCTAATTTTGAGACTTTTAAATAAGGAGGGAAAAGCTTGCAGGGCTGAGGCAGAGGAGAGGAAATGAGAAAATAGACACTGTCAGAATTTTCATTTATCAGTAAACAGGTTGAATGAAAGTTTTTTTTTTACTAAAAATCAGCCCGATGTGACCACTTATATCAGAGATGGGAAAACCCTTATTGCAGGAGCCACACTGACTTTTAAACTTCTATAAAAGGGTTGGGTCCACATGAGATTCATACATATTAAACACTGACCTGTCCAGGGTGTACCCCATCATTGGCTTTAAAAGTAGTGATGTAGGCTCCAGCAACCTGCGACACCCAAACAAGATCTAGTGGGTTTAGAAAATGGGTAGATTTATGGATGGATGAACATAAAAGGATCCATGATCCATGGAGCTCAGGAATCACCAGTGTGAGCAGTTGAAAAGGGAAAACTTGATCTCCGGGAAGAGATTGACTCATAAAGGGTTTAAAAATCGGCCTCAAAAAAAATTTTGCATCAGAGTAGAAAAATAATGAACTATGACCATCAGAATGTCTTTTGACAGTATTTTAAATATGCAGAAGAAATAATACTAGGAGAGATTTCGGGATTTTTTCTTATTGTCTGGAAGCCTTCATGATGTACCCAAACTCCTCCCGGATGTGAGACTCAACTCAACTTGGACTACCAAATAATGGGTTCCTACATACTTTTATGACAATCTAAGCACTTCCTAGCA
>BOLG01001350.1:0-321335 GCA_016861445.1 Oryzias woworae | reverse complement strand
CAGAAACATGTTCAGTTATTGAAGCAGAAATTATTCAGTAATTGAAGCAGAAACTTGTTCAGTAGTTGGAGATGAAACTTGCTCAGTAATTGAAGCAGTAACTGTTTAGTAATTGAAGCAGAAACCTGCTCAGTAATTGAAGCAGAACTTGCTCAGTAGTTGGAGCAGAAAACTTGTTCAGCAGTTGGAGGAAGAAACCTGCTCAGTATTGAAGCAGTAACTTGTTCAGTAGTTGAAGCAGTAACTTGTTTAGTAATTGAAGCAAAAACCTGCTCAGTAATGAAGCAGAGACTTGCTTATTAGTTGGAGCAGAAACATGTTCAGTTATTGAAGCAGTAACTTGTTAGTAATTGAAGCAAACCTGCTCAGTAATCGAAGCAGAAACTGCTCAGTAATTGAAGCAAAAAACTGTTCAGTAATTGAAGCAGTAACTTGTTCAGTAGTTGAAGCACAGTAACTTGTTAGTAATTGAAGCAGAAAACCTGCTCGGTAATTGAAGCAGAAACTTGTTCAGTAATTGAAGCGGAAAATTGTTCAGTAGTGGAGGATAAACTTGCTCAGCAGTTGGAGCAGAAAACTTGCTCAGTAATGATTGGAGCAAAAACTGTTCAGTAATTGAAGCAGAAACTTGCTCAGTAGTGGAGCAGAAAAACTTGTTATTTAGTTTAGTAATTCAAGCAGAAACTGCTCAGTAGTTGGAGCAGAAACTTGTTCAGCAGTTGGAGGAGAAACCTGCTCAGTAATTGAAGCAAAAACTTGTTCAGTAATTGAAGCAGAAACTTGTATACAGTAGTTGAAGCAGATACTTGTTCAGTAATTGAAGCAAAAACCTGCTCAGTAATTGAAGCAGAGACTTGCTCAGTAGTTGGAGCAGAAACATGTTCAGTCAATGAAGCAGAAACTTGTTCAGTAGTTGGAGGATAAACTTGCTCAGCAGTTGGAGCAGAAACTTGCTCAATAATTGAAGCAGTAACCTGTTCAGTAGTCGAAGCATTAACTTGTTTAGTAATTAAAGCAGAAACCTGCTCAGTAATTGAAGCAGAAACTTGTTCAGTAATTGAAGCAGAAACTTGTATACAGTAGTTGAAGCAGATACTTGTTCAGTAATTGAAACAGAGACTTGCTCAGTAGTTGGAGCAGAAACATGTTCAGTTATTGAAGCAGAAACGTATTCAGTAATTGAAGCAGAAAACTTGTTCAGTAGTTGGAGATGAAACTTGCTCAGTAATTGAAGCCAGTAACTTGTTTAGTAATTGAAGCAGAAACCTGCCTCAGTAATTGAAGCAGAAAACTTGCTCAGTAGTTGGAGCCAGAAACTTGTTCAGCAGTTGGAGGAGAGAAACCTGCTCAGTAATTGAAGCAGTAACTTGTTCAGTAGTTGAAGCAGTAACTTTGTTTAGTAATTGAAGCAAAAACCTGCTCAGTAATTGAAGCAGAGACTTGCTTATTAGTTGGAGCAAGAAACATGTTCAGTTATTGAAGCAGTAACTTGTTTAGTAATTGAAGCAGAACCTGCTCAGTAATTCGAAGCAGAAACTTGCTCAGTAATTGAAGCAAAAACTTGGTTCAGTAATTGAAGCAGTAACTTGTCAGTAGTGTTGAAGCAGTAACTTGTTTAGTAATTGAAGCAGAAACCTGCTCGGTATTGAAGCAGAAACTTGTTCAGTAATTGAAGCGGAAACTTGTTCAGTAGTTGGAGGATAAACTTGCTCAGCAGTTGGAGCAGAAACTTTGCTCAGTAATTGAAGCAGTACTTGTTTAGTAATTGAACGCAGAAACCTGCTCAGTAGTTGAAGCAGAAACTTGCTCAGTAGTTGGAGCAGGAAACCTGCTCAGTATTTGAAGCAGAAACTTGCTCGTAGTTGGAGCAGAAACTTGTTCAGCAGTTGGAGGAAGAAAACCTGCTCAGTAATTGACGCAGTAACTTGTTCAGTAGTTGAAGCAGTAACTTGTTTAGTAATGAAGCACAAACCTGCTCAGTAATTGAAGCAGTAACTTGTTCAGTTATTGAAGCAAATACTAGCTTAGCAGTTGGAGGAGAGACTTGCTCCGCTGTAGGAGCGGAAGGAAACCTGCTCAGTATTTGAAGAAGAAAACTTGCTCAGTATTTGAAGCAGAAACTTGCTCAGTATTTGAAGCAGAAACTTGCTTATTAGTTGGAGCCGAAACTTGTTCAGTAATTGAAGCAGAAACTTGCTCAGTAGTTGGAGTGGAACTTGCTCAGTAATTGAAGCAGAAACTTACTCAGTAGTTGAAGCAGAAACTTGTTCACTAATTGAAGCAGAAACTTGTGCAGTAGTTGGAGCAGAAACCTGTTCAGCAGTTGGAGGAGAAACTTGCTCAGTAATTGAAGCAGTAACTTGTTTAGTAATTGAAGCAGAAACCTGCTCAGTAATTGAAGCAAAAACTTGTTCAGTAGTTGAAGCAGTAACATGTTTAGTAATGAAGCAGAAACCTGCTCAGTAATTGAAGCAGAAACCTGCTCAGTAATTTAAGCAAAAACTTGTTCAGTAGTTGAAGCAGATACTTGTTCAGTAGTTGAAGCATTAACTTGTTTACTAATTAAAGCTGAAACCTGCTCAGTAATTGAAGCAGAAACTTGTTCAGTAGTTGGGAGCAGAAAACTTGCTCAGTAATTGAAGCAGTAACCTGTTCAGTAGTTGAAGCATTAACTTGTTAGTAATTAAAGCAGAACCTGCTCAGTAATTGAAGCAGAAACTTGTTCAGTAGTTGGAACAGAAACTTGTATACAGTAGTTGAAGCAAATACTTGTTCAGTAATTGAAGCAAAAACCTGCTCAGTAATTGAAGCAGAGACTTGCTCAGTAGTTGGAGCAGAAGAACATGTTCAGTCATTGAAGAAGAAACTTATTCAGTAATTGAAGCAGAAACTTGTTCAGTAGTTGGAGGATAAACTTGCTCAGCAGTTGGAGCAGAAACCTACTCAGTAATTGAAGCAGAAACTTGCTCAGTAGTTGGAGCAGAAACATGTTCAGTTATTGAAGCAGAAACGTATTCAGTAGTTGAAGCAGATACTTGTTCAGTAGTTGGAGGATAAACTTGCTCAGCAGTTGGAGCAGAAACTTGCTCAGTAATTGAAGCAAAAACTTGTTCAGTAATTGAAGCAGAAACTTGTTCAGTAATTGAAGCAGAAACTTGTTCAGTAGTTGGAGGATAAACTTGCTCAGCAGTTGGAGCAGAAACTTGCTCAATAATTGAAGCAGTAACCTGTTCAGTAGTCGAAGCATTAACTTGTTAGTAATTAAAGCAGGAAAACCTGCTCAGTAATTGAAGCAGAAACTTGTTTAGTAGTTGGAGAAGAAACTTGCTCAGTAATTGAAGCAAAAACCTGTTCAGTAATTGAAACAGAGACTTGCTCAGTAGTTTGAGCAGAGAAACATGTTCAGTTATTGAAGCAGAAACTTATTCAGTAATTGAAGCAGAAACTTGTTCAGTAGTTGGAGATGAAACTTGCTCAGTAATTGAAGCAGTAACTTGTTTAGTAATTGAAGCAGAAACCTGCTCAGTAATTGAAGCAGAAACTTGCTCAGTAGTTGGAGCAGAAACTTGTTCAGCAGTTGGAGGAGAAACCTGCTCAGTAATTGAAGCAGTAACTTGTTCAGTAGTTGAAGCAGTAACTTGTTTAGTAATTGAAGCAAAAACCTGCTCAGTAATTGAAGCAGAGACTTGCTTATTAGTTGGAGCAGAAACATGTTCAGTTATTGAAGCAGTAACTTGTTTAGTAATTGAAGCAGAAACCTGCTCAGTAATCGAAGCAGAAACTTGCTCAGTAATTGAAGCAAAAACTTGTTCAGTAATTGAAGCAGTAACTTGTTCAGTAGTTGAAGCAGTAACTTGTTTAGTAATTGAAGCAGAAACCTGCTCGGTAATTGAAGCAGAAACTTGTTCAGTAATTGAAGCGGAAACTTGTTCAGTAGTTGGAGGATAAACTTGCTCAGCAGTTGGAGCAGAAACTTGCTCAGTAATTGAAGCAGTAACTTGTTTAGTAATTGAAGCAGAAACCTGCTCAGTAGTTGAAGCAGAAACTTGCTCAGTAGTTGGAGCAGAAACCTGCTCAGTATTTGAAGCAGAAACTTGCTCAGTAGTTGGAGCAGAAACTTGTTCAGCAGTTGGAGGAGAAACCTGCTCAGTAATTGAAGCAGTAACTTGTTCAGTAGTTGAAGCAGTAACTTGTTTAGTAATTGAAGCACAAACCTGCTCAGTAATTGAAGCAGTAACTTGTTCAGTTATTGAAGCAAATACTAGCTTAGCAGTTGGAGGAGAGACTTGCTCCGCTGTAGGAGCGGAACCTGCTCAGTATTTGAAGCAGAAACTTGCTCAGTATTTGAAGCAGAAACTTGCTCAGTATTTGAAGCAGAAACTTGCTTATTAGTTGGAGCCGAAACTTGTTCAGTAATTGAAGCAGAAACTTGCTCAGTAGTTGGAGTGGAAACTTGCTCAGTAATTGAAGCAGAAACTTACTCAGTAGTTGAAGCAGAAACTTGTTCAGTAATTGAAGCAGAAACTTGTGCAGTAGTTGGAGCAGAAACCTGCTCAGTCATTGAAGCAGTAACTTGTTCAGTAATTGAAGCAGTAACTTGTTTAGTAATTGAAGCACAAACCTGCTCAGTAATTGAAGCAGTAACTTGTTCAGTTATTGAAGCAAATACTAGCTTAGCAGTTGGAGGAGAGACTTGCTCCGCTGTAGGAGCGGAAACCTGCTCAGTATTTGAAGCAGAAACTTGCTCAGTATTTGAAGCAGAAACTTGCTCAGTATTTGAAGCAGAAACTTGCTTATTAGTTGGAGCCGAAACTTGTTCAGTAATTGAAGCAGAAACTTGCTCAGTAGTTGGAGTGGAAACTTGCTCAGTAATTGAAGCAGAAACTTACTCAGTAGTTGAAGCAGGAAACTGTTCAGTAATTGAAGCAGAAACTTGCTGCAGTAGTTGGAGCAGGAAACCTGTTCAGCAGTTGGAGGAGAAACTTGCTCAGTAATGAAGAGTAACTTGTTTAGTAATTGAAGCAGAAACCTGCTCAGTAATTGAAGCAAAAACTTGTTCAGTAGTTGAAGCAGTAACATGTTTAGTAATTGAAGCAGAAACCTGCTCAGTAATTGAAGCAGAAACCTGCTCAGTAATTTAAGCAAAAACTTGTTCAGTAGTTGAAGCAGATACTTGTTCAGTAGTTGAAGCATTAACTTGTTTACTAATTAAAGCTGAAACCTGCTCAGTAATTGAAGCAGAAACTTGTTCAGTAGTTGGAGCAGAAACTTGCTCAGTAATTGAAGCAGTAACCTGTTCAGTAGTTGAAGCATTAACTTGTTTAGTAATTAAGCAGAACCCTGCTCAGTAATTGAAGCAGGAAACTTGTTCAGTAGTTGGAACAGAAACTTGTATACAGGTAGTTGAAGCAAATACTTGTTCAGTAATGAAGCAAAAACCTGCTCAGTAATTGAAGCAGAGACTTGCTCAGTAGTTGGAGGCAGAAACATGTTCAGTCATTGAAGAAGAAACTTATTCAGTAATTGAAGCAGAAACTTGTTCAGTAGTTGGAGGATAAACTTGCTCAGCAGTTGGAGCAGGAAACCTACTCAGTAATTGAAGCAGAAACTTGCTCAGTAGTTGGAGCAGAAACATGTTCAGTTATTGAAGCAGAAACGTATTCAGTAGTTGAAGCAGATACTGTTCAGTAGTGGAGGATAAACTTGCTCAGCAGTTGGAGCAGAAACTTGCTCAGTAATTGAAGCAAAAACTTGTTCAGTAATTGAAGCAGAAACTTGTTCAGTAATTGAAGCAGAAACTTGTTCAGTAGTTGGAGGATAAACTTGCTCAGCAGTTGGAGCAGAAACTTGCTCAATAATTGAAGCAGTAACCTGTTCAGTAGTCGAAGCATTAACTTGTTTAGTAATTAAAGCAGAAACCTGCTCAGTAATTGAAGCAGAAACTTGTTTAGTAGTTGGAGAAGAAACTTGCTCAGTAATTGAAGCAAAAACCTGTTCAGTAATTGAAACAGAGACTTGCTCAGTAGTTTGAGCAGAAACATGTTCAGTTATTGAAGCAGAAACTTATTCAGTAATTGAAGCAGAAACTTGTTCAGTAGTTGGAGATGAAACTTGCTCAGTAATTGAAGCAGTAACTTGTTTAGTAATTGAAGCAGAAACCTGCTCAGTAATTGAAGCAGAACTTGCTCAGTAGTTGGAGCAGAAACTTGTCAGCAGTTGGAGGAGAAAACCTGCTCAGTAATTGAAGCAGTAACTTGTTCAGTAGTTGAAGCAGTAACTTGTTTAGTAATTGAAGCAAAAACCTGCTCAGTAATTGAAGCAGAGACTTGCTTATTAGTTGGAGCAGAAACATGTTCAGTTATTGAAGCAGTAACTTGTTTAGTAATTGAAGCAGAAAACCTGCTCAGTAATCGACAGCAGAAACTTGCTCAGTAATTTGAAGCAAAACTTGTTCAGTAATTGAAGCAGTAACTTGTTCAGTAGTTGAAGCAGTAACTTGTTTAGTAATTGAAGCAGAAACCTGCTCGGTAATTGAAGCAGAAACTTGTTCAGTAATTGAAGCGGAAACTTGTTCAGTAGTTGGAGGATAAACTTGCTCAGCAGTTGGAGCAGAAACTTGCTCAGTAATTGAAGCAGTAACTTGTTTAGTAATTGAAGCAGAAACCTGCTCAGTAGTTGAAGCAGAAACTTGCTCAGTAGTTGGAGCAGAAACCTGCTCAGTATTTGAAGCAGAAACTTGCTCAGTAGTTGGAGCAGAAAACTTGTCAGCAGTTGGAGGAGAAACCTGCTCAGTAATTGAAGCAGTAACTTGTTCAGTAGTTGAAGCAGTAACTTGTTTAGTAATTGAAGCACAAACCTGCTCAGTAATTGAAGCAGTAACTTGTTCAGTTATTGAAGCAAATACTAGCTTAGCAGTTGGAGGAGAGACTTGCTCCGCTGTAGGAGCGGAAACCTGCTCAGTATTTGAAGCAGAAACTTGCTCAGTATTTGAAGCAGAAACTTGCTCAGTATTTGAAGCAGAAACTTGCTTATTAGTTGGAGCCGAAACTTGTTCAGTAATTGAAGCAGAAACTTGCTCAGTAGTTGGAGTGGAAACTTGCTCAGTAATTGAAGCAGAAACTTACTCAGTAGTTGAAGCAGAAACTTGTTCAGTAATTGAAGCAGAAACTTGTGCAGTAGTTGGAGCAGAAACCTGCTCAGTCATTGAAGCAGTAACTGTTCAGTAATTGAAGCAGTAACTTGTTTAGTAATTGAAGCACAAACCTGCTCAGTAATTGAAGCAGTAACTTGTTCAGTTATTGAAGCAAATACTAGCTTAGCAGTTGGAGGAGAGACTTGCTCCGCTGTAGGAGCGGAAACCTGCTCAGTATTTGAAGCAGAAACTTGCTCAGTATTGAAGCAGAAACTTGCTCAGTATTTGAAGCAGAAACTTGCTTATTAGTTGGAGCCGAAACTTGTTCAGTAATTGAAGCAGAAACTTGCTCAGTAGTTGGAGTGGAAACTTGCTCAGTAATTGAAGCAGAAACTTACTCAGTAGTTGAAGCAGAAACTTGTTCAGTAATTGAAGCAGAAACTTGTGCAGTAGTTGGAGCAGAAACCTGTTCAGCAGTTGGAGGAGAAACTTGCTCAGTAATTGAAGCAGTAACTTGTTTAGTAATTGAAGCAGAAACCTGCTCAGTAATTGAAGCAAAAACTTGTTCAGTAGTTGAAGCAGTAACATGTTTAGTAATTGAAGCAGAAACCTGCTCAGTAATTGAAGCAGAAACCTGCTCAGTAATTTAAGCAAAAACTTGTTCAGTAGTTGAAGCAGATACTTGTTCAGTAGTTGAAGCATTAACTTGTTTACTAATTAAAGCTGAAACCTGCTCAGTAATTGAAGCAGAAACTTGTTCAGTAGTTGGAGCAGAAACTTGCTCAGTAATTGAAGCAGTAACCTGTTCAGTAGTTGAAGCATTAACTTGTTTAGTAATTAAAGCAGAAACCTGCTCAGTAATTGAAGCAGAAACTTGTTCAGTAGTTGGAGCAGAAACTTGTATACAGTAGTTGAAGCAAATACTTGTTCAGTAATTGAAGCAAAAACCTGCTCAGTAATTGAAGCAGAGACTTGCTCAGTAGTTGGAGCAGAAACATGTTCAGTCATTGAAGAAGAAACTTATTCAGTAATTGAAGCAGAAACTTGTTCAGTAGTTGGAGGATAAACTTGCTCAGCAGTTGGAGCAGAAACCTACTCAGTAATTGAAGCAGAAACTTGCTCAGTAGTTGGAGCAGAAACATGTTCAGTTATTGAAGCAGAAAGTATTCAGTAGTTGAAGCAGATACTTGTTCAGTAGTTGGAGGATAAACTTGCTCAGCAGTTTGGAGCAGAAACTTGCTCAGTAATTGAAGCAACAACTTGTTCAGTAATTGAAGCAGAAAACTTGTTCAGTAATTGAAACAGAGACTTGCTCAGTAGTTTGAAGCTGAAACTTGCTCAGTAGTTGGAGCAGAAACCTGCTCAGTATTTGAAGCAGAAACTTGCTCAGTAGTTGGAGCAGAAAACTTGTTCAGCAGTTGAAAGCAGTAACTTGTTTAGTAGTTGAAGCAGTAACTTGTTTAGTCATTGAAGCAAAAACCTGCTCAGTAATTGAAGCAGTAACTTGTTCAGTTATTGAAGCAAATACTAGCTTAGCAGTTGGAGGAGAGACTTGCTCCGCTGTAGGAGCGGAAACCTGCTCAGTATTTGAAGCAGAAACTTGCTCAGTATTTGAAGCAGAAACTTGCTTATTAGTTGGAGCCGAAACCTACTCAGTAATTGAAGCAGAAACTTGCTCAGTAGTTGGAGCAGAAACATGTTCAGTTATTGAAGCAGAAACGTATTCAGTAGTTGAAGCAGATACTTGTTCAGTAGTTGGAGGATAAACTTGCTCAGCAGTTGGAGCAGAAACTTGCTCAGTAATTGAAGCAAAAACTTGTTCAGTAATTGAAGCAGAAACTTGTTCAGTAATTGAAACAGAGACTTGCTCAGTAGTTGAAGCTGAAACTTGCTCAGTAGTTGGAGCAGAAACCTGCTCAGTATTTGAAGCAGAAACTTGCTCAGTAGTTGGAGCAGAAACTTGTTCAGCAGTTGAAGCAGTAACTTGTTTAGTAGTTGAAGCAGTAACTTGTTTAGTAATTGAAGCAAAAACCTGCTCAGTAATTGAAGCAGTAACTTGTTCAGTTATTGAAGCAAATACTAGCTTAGCAGTTGGAGGAGAGACTTGCTCCGCTGTAGGAGCGGAAACCTGCTCAGTATTTGAAGCAGAAACTTGCTCAGTATTTGAAGCAGAAACTTGCTTATTAGTTGGAGCCGAAACTTGTTCAGTAATTGAAGCAGAAACTTGCTCAGTAGTTGGAGTGGAAACTTGCTCAGCAGTTGGAGGAGAAACTTGCTCAGTAATTGAAGCAGTAACTTGTTTAGTAATTGAAGCAGAAACCTGCTCAGTAATTGAAGCAAAAACTTGTTCAGTAGTTGAAGCAGTAACTTGTTTAGTAATTGAAGCAGAAACCTGCTCAGTAATTGAAGCAGAAACCTGCTCAGTAATTGAAGCAAAAACTTGTTCAGTAGTTGAAGCAGATACTTGTTCAGTAGTTGAAGCATTAACTTGTTTAGTAATTAAAGCAAAAACCTGCTCAGTAATTGAAGCAGAAACTTGTTCAGTAGTTGGAGCAGAAACTTGCTCAGTAATTGAAGCAGTAACCTGTTCAGTAGTTGAAGCATTAACTTGTTTAGTAATTAAAGCAGAAACCTGCTCAGTAATTGAAGCAGAAACTTGTTCAGTAGTTGGAGCAGAAACTTGTATACAGTAGTTGAAGCAAATGCTTGTTCAGTAATTGAAGCAAAAACCTGCTCAGTAATTGAAGCAGAGACTTGCTCAGTAGTTGGAGCAGAAACATGTTCAGTCATTGAAGAAGAAACTTATTCAGTAATTGAAGCAGAAACTTGTTCAGTAGTTGGAGGATAAACTTGCTCAGCAGTTGGAGCAGAAACCTACTCAGTAATTGAAGCAGAAACTTGTTTAGTAGTTGGAGAAGAAACTTGCTCAGTAATTGAAGCAAAAACTTGTTCAGTAATCTAAGCAGAAACTTGTATACAGTAGTTGAAGCAGATACTTGTTCAGTAGTTGAAGCATTAACTTGTTTAGTACTTAAAGCAAAAACCTGCTCAGTAATTGAAGCAGAAACTTGTTCAGTAGTTGGAGCAGAAACTTGTTTAGTAATTGAAGCAGAAACCTGCTCAGTAATTGAAGCAGAAACCTGCTCAGTAATTTAAGCAAAAACTTGTTCAGTAGTTGAAGCAGATACTTGTTCAGTAGTTGAAGCATTAACTTGTTTACTAATTAAAGCTGAAACCTGCTCAGTAATTGAAGCAGAAACTTGTTCAGTAGTTGGAGCAGAAACTTGTATACAGTAGTTGAAGCAAAAACTTGTTCAGTAATTGAAGCAAAAACCTGCTCAGTAATTGAAGCAGAGACTTGCTCAGTAGTTGGAGCAGAAACATGTTCAGTCATTGAAGAAGAAACTTATTCAGTAATTGAAGCAGAAACTTGTTCAGTAGTTGGAGGATAAACTTGCTCAGCAGTTGGAGCAGAAACCTACTCAGTAATTGAAGCAGAAACTTGCTCAGTAGTTGGAGCAGAAACATGTTCAGTTATTGAAGCAGAAACGTATTCAGTAGTTGAAGCAGATACTTGTTTAGTAATTGAAGCAGAAACCTGCTCAGTAATCGAAGCAGAAACTTGCTCAATAATTGAAGCAGAAACATGTTCAGTAATTGAAGCAGAAACTTTTTCAGTAGTTGAAGCAGATACTTGTTCAGTAGTTGGAGGATAAACTTGCTCAGCAGTTGGAGCAGAAACTTGCTCAGTAATTGAAGCAAAAACTTGTTCAGTAATTGAAGCAGAAACTTGCTCAGTAGTTGGAGCAGAAACTTGTTTAGTAATTGAAGCAGAAACTTGCTCAGTATTTGAAGCAGAAACTTGCTTATTAGTTGGAGCCGAAACTTGCTCAGTAATTGAAGCAGAAACTTACTCAGTAGTTGAAGCAGAAACTTGTTCAGTAATTGAAGCAGAAACTTGTTCAGTAGTTGGAGCAGAAACTTGTTTAGTAGTTGAAGCAGAAACTTGTTCAGTAATTGAAGCAGAAACTTGTTCAGTAATTGAAGCAGAAACTTGCTCAGTAATTGAAGCAGTAACTTGTTTAGTAATTGAAGCAGAAACCTGCTCAGTAATTGAAGCAAAAACTTGTTCAGTAGTTGAAGCAGTAACTTGTTTAGTAATTGAAGCAGAAACCTGCTCAGTAATTGAAGCAGAAACCTGCTCTCTAATTTAAGCAAAAACTTGTTCAGTATTTGAAGCAGAAACTTGCTTATTAGTTGGAGCCGAAACTTGTTCAGTAATTGAAGCAGAAACTTGCTCAGTAGTTGGAGTGGAAACTTGCTCAGTAATTGAAGCAGAAACTTACTCAGTAGTTGAAGCAGAAACTTGTTCAGTAATTGAAGCAGAAACTTGTTCAGTAGTTGGAGCAGAAACTTGTTCAGCAGTTGAAGGAGAAACTTGCTCAATAATTGAAGCAGTAACTTGTTTAGTAATTGAAGCAGAAACCTGCTCAGTAATTGAAGCAAAAACCTGTTCAGTAGTTGAAGCAGTAACTTGTTTAGTAATTGAAGCAGAAACCTGCTCAGTAATTGAAGCAGAAACCTGCTCAGTAATTTAAGCAAATACTTGTTCAGTATTTGAAGCAGAAACTTGCTTATTAGTTGGAGCAGAAACTTGCTCAGTAATTGAAGCAGACACCTGCTCAGTAATTGAAGCAGAAACCTGCTCAGTAATTGAAGCAGAAACTTGTTCAGTAGTTGGAGCAGAAACTTGTATACAGTAGTTGAAGCAAATACTTGTTCAGTCATTGAAGAAGAAACTTATTCAGTAATTGAAGCAGAAACTTGTTCAGTAGTTGGAGGATAAACTTGCTCAGCAGTTGGAGCAGAAACTTGCTCAGTAATTGAAGCAAAAACTTGTTCAGTAATTGAAGCAGAAACTTGCTCAGTAGTTGAAGCAGAGACTTGCTCAGTAGTTGGAGCAGAAACATGTTCAGTAATTGAAGCAAAAACCTGTTCAGTAATTGAAGCAGAAACTTGTATACAGTAGTTGAAGCAGAAACTTGTTCAGTAATTGAAGCAGAGACTTGCTCAGTAGTTGGAGCAGAAACATGTTCAGTTATTGAAGCAGAAACTTATTCAGTAATTGAAGCAGAAACTTGTTCAGTAGTTGGAGGATAAACTTGCTCAGCAGTTGGAGCAGAAACTTGCTCAGTAATTGAAGCAGTAACTTGCTCAGTAATTGAAGCAAAAACTTGTTCAGTAATTGAAGCAGAAACTTGCTCAGTAATTGAAGCAGTAACTTGCTTATTAGTTGGAGCAGAAACCTGCTCAGTAATTGAAGCAGAAACTTGTTCAGTAATTGAAGCAGAAACTTGCTCAGTAATTGAAGCAGTAACTTGCTCAGTAATTGAAGCAAAAACTTGTTCAGTAATTGAAGCAGAACTTGCTCAGTAATTGAAGCAGTAACTTGTTTAGTAATTGAAGCAGAAACCTGCTCAGTAATTGAAGCAGAAACTTGCTCAGTAATTGAAGCAGAAACTCTTTCAGTATTTGAAGCAGAAACTTGCTCAGTATTTGAAGCAGAAACTTGCTTTTTAGTTGGAGCAGAACGTTGTATACAGTAGTTGAAGCAGATACTTGTTCAGTAATTGAAGCAAAAACCTGCTCAGTAATTGAAGCAGAGACTTGCTCAGTAGTTGAAGCAGAAACTTGTTCAGTAATTAAAGCAGAAACTTGTTCAGTAGTTGGAGCAGAAACTTGTTCAGCAGTTGGAGGAGAAACTTGCTCAGTAATTGAAGCAGTAACTTGTTTAGTAATTGAAGCAGAAACCTGCTCAGTAATTGAAGCAGAAACCTGCTCAGTAATTGAAGCAAAAACTTGTTCAGTAGGTTGAAGCAGATACTTGTTCAGTAGTTGAAGCAGAAACCTGCTCAGTAATTGAAGCAAAAACCTGCTCAGTAATTGAAGCAGAAACTTGTTTAGTAGTTGGAACAGAAACTTGTTCAGTAATTGAAGCAAAAACGTGTTCAGTAATTGAAGCAGAAACTTGTTCAGTAATTATAGCAGAAACTCGTTTAGTAGTTGGAGCAGAAACTTGCTCAGTAATTGAAGCAAAAACTTGTTCAGTAATTGAAGCAAAAACTTGTTCAGTAATTGAAGCAAAACTTGTTCAGTAATTGAAGCAGAAACTTGTATACAGTAGTTGAAGCAGATACTTGTTCAGTAATTGAAGCAAAAACCTGCTCAGTAATTGAAGCAGAGACTTGCCTCAGTAGTTTGAGCAGAAACATGTTTAGTTATTGAAGCAGAAACTTGTTCAGTAATTGAAGCAGAAACCTGCTCAGTAATTGAAGCAAAAACCTGCTCAGTAGTTGAAGCAGATACTTGTTCAGTAGTTGAAGCATTAACTTGTTTACTAATTAAAGCTGAAACCTGCTCAGTAATTGAAGCAGAAACTTGTTCAGTAGTTGGAGCAGAAACTTGTATACAGTAGTTGAAGCAAAAACTTGTTCAGTAATTGAAGCAAAAACCTGCTCAGTAATTGAAGCAGAGACTTGCTCAGTAGTTGGAGCAGAAACATGTTCAGTTATTGAAGAAGAAACTTATTCAGTAATTGAAGCAGAAACTTGTTCAGTAGTTGGAGGATAAACTTGCTCAGCAGTTGGAGCAGAAACCTACTCAGTAATTGAAGCAGAAACTTGCTCAGTAGTTGGAGCAGAAAACATGTTCAGTTATTGAAGCAGAAACGTATTCAGTAGTTGAAGCAGATACTTGTTTAGTAATTGAAGCAGAAACCTGCTCAGTAATCGAAGCAGAAACTTGCTCAATAATTGAAGCAGAAACATGTTCAGTAATTGAAGCAGAAACTTTTTCAGTAGTTGAAGCAGATACTTGTTCAGTAGTTGGAGGATAAACTTGCTCAGCAGTTGGAGCAGAAACTTGCTCAGTAATTGAAGCAAAAACTTGTTCAGTAATTGAAGCAGAAACTTGCTCAGTAGTTGGAGCAGAAACTTGTTTAGTAATTCAAGCAGAAACTTGCTCAGTAGTTGAAGCAGAAACTTGCTTATTAGTTGGAGCCGAAACTTGCTCAGTAATTGAAGCAGAAACTTGCTCAGTAGTTGAAGCAGAAACTTGTTCAGTAATTGAAGCAGAAACTTGTTCAGTAGTTGGAGCAGAAACTTGTTTAGTAGTTGAAGCAGAAACTTGTTCAGTAATTGAAGCAGAAACTTGTTCAGTAGTTGAAGCAGAAACTTGCCTCAGTAATTGAAGCAGTAACTTGTTTAGTAATTGAAGCAGAAACCTGCTCAGTAATTGAAGCAAAAACTTGTTCAGTAGTTGAAGCAGTAACTTGTTTAGTAATTGAAGCAGAAACCTGCTCAGTAATTGAAGCAGAAACCTGCTCTCTAATTTAAGCAAAAACTTGTTCAGTATTTGAAGCAGAAACTTGCTTATTAGTTGGAGCCGAAACTTGTTCAGTAATTGAAGCAGAAACTTGCTCAGTAGTTGGAGTGGAAACTTGCTCAGTAATTGAAGCAGAAACTTACTCAGTAGTTGAAGCAGAAACTTGTTCAGTAATTGAAGCAGAAACTTGTTCAGTAGTTGGAGCAGAAACTTGTTCAGCAGTTGGAGGAGAAACTTGCTCAATAATTGAAGCAGTAACTTGTTTAGTAATTGAAGCAGAAACCTGCTCAGTAATTGAAGCAAAAACCTGTTCAGTAGTTGAAGCAGTAACTTGTTTAGTAATTGAAGCAGAAACCTGCTCAGTAATTGAAGCAGAAACCTGCTCAGTAATTTAAGCAAATACTTGTTTCAGTATTTGAAGCAGAAACTTGCTTATTAGTTGGAGCAGAAACTTGCTCAGTAATTGAAGCAGACACCTGCTCAGTAATTGAAGCAGAAACCTGCTCAGTAATTGAAGCAGAAACTTGTTCAGTAGTTGGAGCAGAAACTTGTATACAGTAGTTGAAGCAAATACTTGTTCAGTCATTGAAGAAGAAACTTATTCAGTAATTGAAGCAGAAACTTGTTCAGTAGTTGGAGGATAAACTTGCTCAGCAGTTGGAGCAGAAACTTGCTCAGTAATTGAAGCAAAAACTTGTTCAGTAATTGAAGCAGAAACTTGCTCAGTAGTTGAAGCAGAGACTTGCTCAGTAGTTGGAGCAGAAACATGTTCAGTAATTGAAGCAAAAACCTGTTCAGTAATTGAAGCAGAAACTTGTATACAGTAGTTGAAGCAGAAACTTGTTCAGTAATTGAAGCAGAGACTTGCTCAGTAGTTGGAGCAGAAACATGTTCAGTTATTGAAGCAGAAACTTATTCAGTAATTGAAGCAGAAACTTGTTCAGTAGTTGGAGGATAAACTTGCTCAGCAGTTGGAGCAGAAACTTGCTCAGTAATTGAAGCAGTAACTTGCTCAGTAATTGAAGCAAAAACTTGTTCAGTAATTGAAGCAGAAACTTGCTCAGTAATTGAAGCAGTAACTTGCTTATTAGTTGGAGCAGAAACCTGCTCAGTAATTGAAGCAGAAACTTGTTCAGTAATTGAAGCAGAAACTTGCTCAGTAATTGAAGCAGTAACTTGCTCAGTAATTGAAGCAAAAACTTGTTCAGTAATTGAAGCAGAAACTTGCTCAGTAATTGAAGCAGTAACTTGTTTAGTAATTGAAGCAGAAACCTGCTCAGTAATTGAAGCAGAAACTTGCTCAGTAATTGAAGCAGAAAACTCTTTCAGTATTTGAAGCAGAAACTTGCTCAGTATTTGAAGCAGAAACTTGCTTTTTAGTTGGAGCAGAACGTTGTATACAGTAGTTGAAGCAGATACTTGTTCAGTAATTGAAGCAAAAACCTGCTCAGTAATTGAAGCAGAGACTTGCCTCAGTAGTTGAAGCAGAAACTTGTTCAGTAATTAAAGCAGAAACTTGTTCAGTAGTTGGAGCAGAAACTTGTTCAGCAGTTGGAGGAGAAACTTGCTCAGTAATTGAAGCAGTAACTTGTTTAGTAATTGAAGCAGAAACCTGCTCAGTAATTGAAGCAGAAACCTGCTCAGTAATTGAAGCAAAAACTTGTTCAGTAGTTGAAGCAGATACTTGTTCAGTAATTGAAGCAAAAACCTGCTCAGTAATTGAAGCAAAAACCTGCTCAGTAATTGAAGCAGAAACTTGTTTAGTAGTTGGAACAGAAACTTGTTCAGTAATTGAAGCAAAAACGTGTTCAGTAATTGAAGCAGAAACTTGTTCAGTAATTATAGCAGAAACTCGTTTAGTAGTTGGAGCAGAAACTTGCTCAGTAATTGAAGCAAAAACTTGTTCAGTAATTGAAGCAAAAACTTGTTCAGTAATTGAAGCAAAAACTTGTTCAGTAATTGAAGCAGAAACTTGTATACAGTAGTTGAAGCAGATACTTGTTCAGTAATTGAAGCAAAAACCTGCTCAGTAATTGAAGCAGAGACTTGCTCAGTAGTTTGAGCAGAAACATGTTTAGTTATTGAAGCAGAAACTTGTTCAGTAATTGAAGCAGAAACCTGCTCAGTAATTGAAGCAAAAACCTGCTCAGTAATTGAAGCAGAAACTTGTTTAGTAGTTGGAGCAGAAACATGTTTAGTTATTGAAGCAGAAACTTGTTCAGTAATTGAAGCAGAAACCTGCTCAGTAATTGAAGCAAAAACCTGCTCAGTAATTGAAGCAGAAACTTGTTTAGTAGTTGAAGCAGATACTTGTTCAGTAATTGAAGCAAAAACCTGCTCAGTAATTGAAGCAAAAACCTGCTCAGTAATTGAAGCAGAAACTTGTTTAGTAGTTGGAGCAGAAACTTGTTCAGTAATTCAAGCAAAAACTTGTTCAGTAATTGAAGCAGAAACTTGTTCAGTAATTAAAGCAGAAACTTGTTTAGTAGTTGGAGCAGAAACTTGCTCAGTAATTGAAGCAAAAACTTGTATACAGTAGTTGAAGCAGATACTTGTTCAGTAATTGAAGCAAAAACCTGCTCAGTAATTGAAGCAGAGACTTGCTCAGTAGTTGGAGCATAAACATGTTTAGTTATTGAAGCAGAAACTTGTTCAGTAATTGAAGCAGAAACCTGCTCAGTAATTGAAGCAGAAACTTGTATACAGTAGTTGAAGCAGATACTTGTTCAGTAATTGAAGCAAAAACCTGCTCAGTAATTGAAGCAGAGACTTGCTCAGTAGTTGGAGCATAAACATGTTTAGTTATTGAAGCAGAAACCTGCTCAGTAATTGAAGCAGAGACTTGCTCAGTAGTTGGAGCATAAACATGTTTAGTAATTGAAGCAGAAACTTGCTCAGTAATTGAAGCAGAAACTTGTTTAGTAATTGAAGCAGTAACTTGTTCAGTAATTGAAGCAGAAACTTGTTCAGTAATTGAAGCAGAAACTTTTTCGGTAGTTGAAGCAGATACTTGTTCAGTAATTGAAGCAGATACTTGTTCAGTAATTGAAGCAGAAACTTGTTCAGTAATTGAAGCAGAAACTTGCTCAGTAGTTGGAGCAGAAACATGTTCAGTAGTTGAAGCAGAAACTTGTTCAGTTATTGAAGCAGAAACTTGTTCAGTTATTGAAGCAGTAGCTTGTTTAGTAATTAAAGAAGAAACTTGTTCAATAGTTGAAGCTTCTGCTCCAACTACTGAGCAAGTTTTTTCTCCTACTTGCTTGGCTTGCAAATGTGGACCAAACTTGATCAATATCTGAGGTTGCGATTTGAAAAGCTGGATCTGGTCGATTTGTTGGTTGTGAAGGCTCAAAATCACATTCTTCAAATGTGGCTGGATTAAATGGCCAACTTCCACAGCACTGAAATCCTGCGTGCATGTTCTGTGGTGCTGGAGCTGGAAGTGCTGTTTTTACAAGACCTGTCATTTTCTTTCCAGGGTTCATTCTCATCCAAGAATCACTTACTGAGTTTATCATCTTTTTGAGTGGCCCATAGACACTTTTTATATCTTCAACAAGTTTTCCAAATTGAGTGACATTGTTTATTGAAACTGGTCGCCTGTGTAAGGCTGGTAGCCTTAGCACTTCTAATAGATAGAGTTGGGTTTTGTTCATGAAGCCAGAAAACCAATCTGGACCTGCAGTTGAAGTCTTCTCCCATGACTCTGGATGTTTGCAGCCATATTTTTACATCAAGTGGGTATACAATTTCTCTTACCTGTTAACATATGAAATAGATTCACTATTCTTACTCTCTACTCTACCACCTGTATGACCTATAAACGTTATCAATTCCCATCTATTCTTACCTCTCTTGGACACAGTGCATAGTATATATTAGCAGCCTTTTTCAGATATTCTGTTTACACTTTTTTCTTGTTCACCAGTGAACACCTTTGTTCCTGTTCTATAAACGTGGGGAAGTTTGCTTGATCCCTCTTTTTCTAACTTATTCCAAGCTTTGCAGAATCGAAAGAGTGTAGCATGGCAAATGCCGTATATTTTTGCCACTGATCTGACAGGCTTTCCTTGGACTTTGACATCGGTGGATGCTCTTTTCAGAATGTCACGGGATCTAATTACCCTTCCTCATGGCCACTCTTTCTAGCAAGTTTTTTGTATGAATTTAACCTCTGTAGAAAGTATGAAAAATCCCAGTATGGCGTTGGCTGTTGATAGAGTTGTCGTTCACCTTTCGGCTTATTCCTTCAGGGGTTGCCACAGCGAAGCAGCTTTCACTGCTTTGCACTGGTGGTGTTGTCATTGGTTTAAAAACCTGAAAAGCGATTTTCAGTTTTATACACAGATTTCTGAAATGAAAATGGCATATTGGAACAGGAAATAGGTTAATCCTTTTCTTCCTGTCCGGATTAATTGACAAAAGCTTTGTCCCCACACTTTTCTATCCCTGGATTTAGGTTTTGTTTTGTTGCCTGAGACAAAGGTGTGAGATTAATCCAAGGTATTAATCCTAAACCTGCATGTGTGCCTGTTTAATGTCATTCATCTCTCCACTGTCCCACATTTTAATCACTGATAGCACTGATTTAATGTTGTAAATTCGTGAGAAATTGGGTTAATGCTTTTCAAAATGAAACCGTTTTTTGATTCATTGAAAGGCTGCCTCTTTTTCTGTTGGAAATCAGAATTTCCTGTTGCTGATTTTTGTCTTTTAATGATTGCCCATCTAACAGAGCAGGTGAAAGTACTCCGCCTTCTGTCTCCATTTTAAACTCCTAAGGCTGTCATGTTAGGGTCTTTAACACATCAATCTGCTAAAGATATACCTTATACACCTAATATATCTTTTGACTTTGGCTCATTTTGTCCTCTTACCTGCAGTGTTCTTGGAAGCCTGCAAAACAGACACTGACTGGCTGCAAACCTTTGATCCCTCAGAATTTCTGCCTTTACTTACCTCAAAGAAGTGTAGAGGCTTGACCAGACACTTCCCTTTGGTCTGGCAGTGCTTCTGTGGTGGGGAGAAAAGGCCGTCTTACAATCCTTCTGGATGTATATCCCTCACAGTGCCTGAGCTCCATCGTTCTCATAAGCCCTCACTTGCGGCATTCAAAGCGAACAAGAACTGCCTACAGTGAGATTCTTGTTACAGTTTGTTGCTTTTTATATCATGTTTGCCAGTGGGTCATTTACCGCTGCAGCCGCTTCAGGGCAGGAAAAGAAAAAAGTTAGTCAGCCCTGCTGTGGATCACCAGCTGAGAGCCACTCTTACCACCTATCTGCACAATCCTACCAAACTGCCATGCGTACAGCTTTTCACTGCAGCCTGTCAATTCTCCTTTCTCCATGTGACACATCTTTTGCTTTCAGAGTGCATTATTTTGGTTTGGTCATTCAATATGTGGTGTCCACACACATCTGTTTTCAGTTAGGATCTCCTTTTTGAGAGGAATGGCAATTACACTGGAATCTCACATAAAGTCCAGCCAGCAGAGCAAAGGAGCACACGGCTGCTGCTGCTGCTGACACTCACCAGCTGTCAAACTGCACAAACGTTGGAGCTGTTCTTAAGCTCTGTTAAAGAGCATGTTTGCTTGAAGCCTTTATAAGCTGGATGTCCAGAAGTCCAAAATGTTTGACCATAGAAGGGAGTAAACAATTTTGTTTATTTCTGAGACTTACCACAGTTTCAAAAACCTTTCTAAAACCCAGGGTGGAGAAACGTGTCATTCTGCAGAGGAGTTCGTAATCCATCCAAAGTTTGTCACATTGTCAACATCAGCATCAACAGAAAGCTTTTCTCCTGCCAGCAGGAACTTAAAACGGAAATTTTACAAAAGGCAGAGTATCAAGACACAAACTGTTAGTCATGTAAACCGAATGGATAAGTGGATGTGCTGTACTGTTTGATTGAGAACTGGGTAAGGACCTTGGCGTTCCCCCTGGTGGCCCTTTGCCAGCTCTGCTCTTCAGCTGCCAAGCAAGACCACAATGTGGACCTCCTCTGCTACAGCATGGCCAAGTCCAGGCCTGCCAGCTGTTCACAGAAACAGTACATCCTAGTGAAGTGTCGATTTAAACCCTGCACAAACACAATCAAGGTCAAATCCCCAAAATTGTCTAATTGTGTTCTGCTTGCACTGTAGTTAATTTTTGTGTACAATAAATGTCTATTTGAGTTTTATGCAGATTTTCTTGTTTAGTCTTGGGTAATTTTATGATGCATGTTAAATCATGGACACTAAGGTTTCTTTACTTTTCCGGATTTCCTTTCTGCATTAAGCTTCTGCAAATAGACCCCCATAATATTAGGGTATATTCAGAGTGTATTCAGATTGGCAAAATCGTCTGGTTTGGTCCAAGTCCACTTACTTTGTTTCGGATCGAGTCCTGAAGTCTGTGTTTGGCCTGTGTTCAGACTGCCGTCAAATAGACCTTTCTGTTCCGGAAAAAAAGCTTGTAAACAAAACCATGTGACTATGACCACTTATTAGGGTGAAAGGGGGGATCAGCTTGCGATGCACCTTGGGGGTGGAGCCACTTGGCAGTGGTCCCCCCTCTTGTGGTTTCCGCATAGTTTTGCCCCCTTCTCTCCGGTTTTAAGTACACCTTAGACACGTAGGAACCTTGGTGGGGGGTTCTTGGACATCACTGCCAGCAATCAGGACATGTCCTCTGCTCGCCAATTTTAACTGCCCCCTTTATTACACACACCCTTTTAACCTCAACAAACACAAACCAGCGCGCACACACACAAGTACTTTACACAAGGAAGGTGGGACTACTGAACTTCTGTCCCCTACCCCATTCATGGCGGAGGGAACAGGGCCCTCAGCAGCGACGGCCTTGTCTCCTGGGTGTCAGCCCCCTGGGCCCGGTGGCCCCCTACCCACAAAGGGAGAGGGATCCCTTAGTTTTCTGGCAAAGACCATGAGCGGGGGACCAAATTCCATCTGAGCTCGGAGGGTGTCCGTGTCTTTATGGTGTGGGTTCTGGTCCTTGCCCTCGGGTACAGGGCACCTCCTAAATTCCAACATTGAGTGAACCTGGTTGGGCTGTGTTCTCTACATCTTTCAGGGACCCCCTACTTCTCTTGGTCATCCTTCCTCTAGGTGGGGGTAGCTGACCCCTGCCGTGCTCTCTTCTGGATCTCCGCCGCAGTCCGGGCGGGTCTCCCTGGGGGGGTTGGGGGGGGGGGGGGGGTTGTAACTCAGAACTCCTGAGTGGTGGTGGACGAATTGTCTGAGGTGATGGGGCTCTTGGAGGTGGGGTCACGTGCCGGGGCCCCTGGCGTGGTGGGAGGGCTGCTCTTCTGGCTGGGCTGGGGCTTGCACTCTGTGCTTCCGTACCTCACTGCTCTTAGGTTGTGGCGGTCCTGCGGGCCCTGGTCTGGGTGCTTGGCTGGACTGACGGGTGGGCGGATCTTCTCTGTTGGCCCCACAGTACGGGTGTGAGGGGGGTCCTGGTCACCCCTGCAGCTTCGGAAGAGGTCTTGGTGTGGGGATGGCCAGGAATTCTCCCTCCTTTTTCTTACATTCCATCATCCACCTCAGCTTAACATAAACATTCACCTGAGCACAGGTGTCGGCTCACCTTTGTACCTTCAAATAGTTTACGTGACAGAATGGAACGCTTTACTTGTGTTGGATTGTATGCATACTTGTGCGTGTGAACTGTATGTTGTGAAGACTCTTGAGCCAGCAGCATCATGTTACCTGTTGTTTTAGGATTCTACCCTCCCTCTCGTGTATTCATCCTCCAACGTCTGTAACCCACCCTTTACCCCTTTTTTTGTGCCACCCTCCCACTCCGACATCCCTCTCTCTTCTTCCCCCTCTTTCTTTTATGGAATACATTTGAAATTGATTTTATGTTTATTTATTCCACCATTAAAATGATAATGATGTCAAAAAATGTAATAGACTACCATTTCAAACAAGTAATTAGAAAGCAAGTTTGCAGTTTGATCATCATTGTGTTGTTTATTCCTAATCCCTCCTAGAGGTGTATGAGAAGTTCACAGCAGGATCATGCACTGAAGTGATCTCAATATTTCAATAAAAATGTGTTCGTTGAGTTAGTAAATACAAACAACCATGACATACCACAAACACGTATATGTTAAGCTCTTTATTTAAGCATATCAAATGCAGCTAGGTACATTTAGCGGAAAAAAGTATTAATACTATTTTTTTTTTTACAAAAAACAGACAATATAAAAATACTAATATTGCATTTCAGTACAACTGAGGATGTATGTCTTCTAATGTAAATAACAATTGTAGCTATTACAATCTACAATAGTTTTGTTATATTGATGCAAAAATCTGTCAACCAATGCTTTTTTAAGCAGCACTTTTGCATTGAGCCCAGATCTGCATTCATAGTGGATTTATCTAAACATGTTAAGAAAACAATTTTAAAAAAGTTAATTTCACTGATCTATACATTATTTATAAAAAGAATGAAAACATTTTGTGAAATGATGGGACGGACGGCACAATGAAAATGATGTGCAACATGGTGGCACAGGTGCTTGGATGAGGATTTCTGAGTAGGCTATAAATAAAAAGGACACGTGTGTCTGCTGCTTTACAGCTGTTAGCGATCACACAGGACTGGCTAGAAACATGCAAGTTTAAAGATGCTCTGTAGCATAAACGTTTAAGATCCACAGTTTTTCTAACATTTACACAGATTTCTTCTTAACAGACAATGACACACACACACACACATACATACACACACACAGACCTGGTATGACTGACAATGTGTTCTATTTGCCACACCATTGATCAGGAGGAGGTTTCTGGGGTGAGACATGCACACATGCAGCCCCACCCAGGAGATGTGCAAGGACAGATGAACCCAAACAAACACAACACAGACGTTCAAAACACACTCAGACACACAGACAAACATTCATCGCCAATGAGTGATGGGCGTGGGCACCTCCTGCCAGCAGAAAGAGCCCAAATCATTCCAAAAAATGTGCCAGTTTAGCTGTAAAGTGTCCCATTCTCAGTGGTGACAGCCCACACCCCTTTACTTTATCCACCTACAGCCTTCCTGTTTAGGAATCCTGACACTCTCTGACAACTGAAGGTCAATGGCACGGCCACGCCTCTAAGGTAGGTGTGGGGAGGCTTTGGTATCAGCCTTCCTTCTTTCACAGAATGTTCCCCCCTTCACTACGTCTAAGCTCAAAAACTGCAACATCCCGGGTTTAGGCTGCTCCAAGGGGTCACTGACAAAAGGCTGACATGCTGACCTGAGACAGACATCTCAGCTGAGAGGGCGTCGTTGTTCTGTAACCTGTCTTAAAAGTAGTGGAAATGGGAAGCGTGTGATCCTTTAGAACCAAAACCTTAGTAGGTTTTAATGAAATGACTGAAGAGTCAAAGCCTCTGTCTCATGTCAGCCCCATCAACCTTCTTTCAGCCAAACACCTCAGGCAGCAAGTGGTGATTTGAATAATGATGTTAAAACAGTGCTAAGAGTTCCATTTTTCTATTTTGTCACTATTTGTTTCTGCTGCTCCATGCAGTAATACCCCTGCTTTAGTTTAGGACGTTGTTTGTGGTGATTCAAGGCCACAGAGTTTAGAGGAGGAGCATCCCTCTCTGGTCAGGCACAGGGTCGGCGTTTATTCTTTCAATCTGAATCGCTTTTCTTTTTAGTAGCCTTTCTTCAAGAGTGTTTTCTCTTGGTGTGGTTTATACTTCCATCAAAGCTTAAACCCTCAGCTCTGCCTGTCCAGTCTTCACTGTTTTTGATTCTTTTTGTGCATAAAAGGGCAGTTGAAGAAAGGCTAACAAGAATAGTACAGAGTAACACTGGATAGTCAGGTTGGACTTTAGCTGTTCATATCGTAAACCTGACACCCCCATCTGCCCTTTGGGCAGTGCAGAGGGAGGGGGTGCAGTTTGAAAAGCAGCTAGTCTCTTGTTGCTACATTCTACTGTCCGATGGGAGGTGAGCAGCTCCGTGATTGGCTCCTCAGACACAGGAAGGGTGTGGCCTCCCCTTACACCATGTTGTGGTGGTTGTTCCTCTCGATCATGTCAGATGAAGGGAGCAACTCCTTCTTGATGGGGGAGGGCGGGGGCATGACCACCTTCTCGCTGGGCTTGAAGAGGTCTGACACGTAATAAACCTGGGGAGGGGGCACATAGTTAAAGCAGAGCAGAAGTAAGGGCTAATAGAAGATGAAGGGAAACAGAATAGTTTGTGTGACACAAAGAGCAGATTTGACCACTTTCTGTGAAGATAAAAACAGTTTCTTGTGGATGGTGAGATCAAATGAAATTGCTGTTGTTCACAAAAAATCTTTTTACTGAATTTTCACTCGATCCTGTTTTTCCCTTCTCAGTATATTTTCTCCCATTTTAAGCAAATTTGTGTATAAAACAATCTGACCAAAACAATGCAAAGTCAGCTGAGTAAAAAATGCTTGATTTTAACTTATTAGTTTACTTTGGTTTGAACAGATGATGCTTTGAAAAGAATGCAAAAAAATCTATCGAAAAAGACAATGATTAACAATTTGCATACATCATTCCATGTAATATATCATAAATATATTTCAGTTGATTCCAGATTGTTTCAAAAAGGAAATGATCCCATGTTTGATATACTTCCTGTCAGGAGAGGAAAAAGCCCTTTAACATACATGCACAAACTCGCTGATGCTTTCTAACAGAAAGACTGCATTATGGAAACCCTGGAAGCATTGTTGTATGAATGATTAAGAAGGAACAGGAGCCAGTTCAGTGTCATCAAGAGTGGCAGGAAACCACCACTGTTCTGCTCTCTGCACAAGAGATATGAGCTGATAGGAAGAGAACAAGTTTACACAAATGATGACTTCACAAGGGAAAAAACACCAATGAGCCCCTACACACTGTGCAATTCCAAACCAGAAGTCATGAGTAATGATGCTGAAAGAAGTGATGTAAGTTTGACTCACAATAATTTATCAGACCCTGAAATTTTCCTACAGGGAATCAGGGCAGGCTGGCACTGATAGGAAAAGAGGGAAAGGAGAAGACAAAAGGGAAACATGAAATGTCTTCCTGAAGTTGTGGTGACCTCCGACTTCAAACGCTGTTCATGAGTGGAAGCAACTTTTTGCTTTACAGTTGGACGACCACTTCCACCAGAGAGACCTGGGGTGGGTTGTGAAGCAACAGGGAATTCATTTAGGCACAACAAAACCCCAACATTTCAGCCAAGAGCAGCTTGCTCTGACGCAGGGATGTAAAAAAGAAGAGCTGCCACTCAACACAAACTCTGTCACACAGCCCACTGTGCATCTGGTCCTATGAGAAGCTCCTATTATTCTTAATGCTCAGGAACAACACTCATGCATCTAAGGAAACATCAGCAAAGTTTGCCTAAATGTTAGGAATGAAGTCTGAAACGTGACTACGAGGGAAGGTAAAGCAGCTCAACATTTGGTGACCTCAAAATAGTCCAGTGGGTGGTGTGTAGGTGAATTCAAATGTAATTTGCTTTCAAATGAACTTTTTGTTAATCTGCAATTATCTTATGTGGTATGTTACCGCTGGGAAAGCAGAGAGGATGTGAGGTTGTATCTCTGGGAGTCACACGAGCTCTTTGTGGGAAACACTCGGAGCTAGTTTCCCATGTGTGTGCAATCGTGGTAGCTGACCGGGCCTCTGCATCAACCAGCCTCCAACCTATCACCCCTGAACTGCCATGGCAGAGCGCTTATCGTGACCTTTCCGCTTCCTGCCCATGATACACGCAGTACAAAGCCTCCAGCCCCTATTGTTTCGGGTTACATTCAGCACTTTCAAATGACTAAAACTGAAACAAACTGCAGAAGCTTCGTTTTGGATGTCAAAGGACATTATAATAAACTGATATTTAAGGAAAATGGGTCAAAACGTTTTACATATGTATCTCTAAATACATTGTTTGTTTTCAAATGAGATCAGTTGCTAATGAAATGTCCTGACACTACTGTAGACCAAAGGGTGACAGTTTGTATTTAAATTAGTGCTGTCAATGGATTAAAAAAAAAAAATTAGATTAATCACACTTTTAGGTTATGATTAATCCCAATTAATTGCAATGTTTTACATTTTATATGACAATGTACAGCTTTCAAGAAGAGAAAATGTTTCCTTCATTTTTATTGTCTGAAATGTTTAAACGTATACAGTTTTACCTCAGAAGTGTAAATTGTGAGCACAAAATACATCCACAGTAAGAGAAGCAGAACTGTAAAGACTTTAATGTCTGCAGTTTTACTCCAAGAAAACAAAGATGCTGATATCCAGCCGTAAGAAACAAGTATGGTGTTTCTGCAATTTAAATGGTCCGGGTGAATGCTCTATTCTGATTGGCTGCTGGGTGTTCCAGAAGAAGTTCTGGTCAGAATGTTGTATATGTGACGGCTTCTTTAAAACAAACATTTCCTTCATGATGTGGACAAAAACAAGCGGTAAGAGGTGACCTTTCTCTCTGAACGGATCATTTATTTAACTTATCGTGATGATCAGAACATATATCGCTTTCCTTTGCCGCTGCAGTCGAGGTCTGCAGGCCCAGCAACAAATTGTGTTTTTGTGACAATGAGCCGCATTACGTATCAAATAGTTCACCTTTTGTGAAAAAGCGATCTAAGCCTAAAAAATAACAAGAATAAAGTACAAAAAATTGATAGAATATTTATGTAATCTTTTGTAAGTGACCATTTTAAAAGTGGGATTGTGCCCAACGAAGCGTGCTTTTCCAGAAATTAACGCACACCATTGAAGCCTGAACAGGTGGCTTCACGGAGCATAACTAATCAGTGTTAATATATTTTAATGCGTTCATTTTTTCAAATAATCAACACGTTAATGCTGACAGCCCTAATTTAAACACGCAACAACTCCCAGGGATCATCGCTTCACTGTGAACATGTGGGAATTCAGAGAAACCACCTTTCTGAAGCAAATAGAGCGACAGCAAAGCAAACTTCATGTACTAATAGCAAATCAGTTGTTCTGAACAAAAAGGTTGTCCATTCAAATGGATGAAAAGCAACATAGTAAACCATCTGTTTATGGCAGATATAGCAGCAAAAAAAGGGTTCATAAACTTCAATGGTTGTATGGGTACTGGTAAATATTACTGTAATAGTAATATAATAGTACTGGTAAGAAGTACTGGTAAATATTACTGTAATAGTAATATAATAGTACTGGTAAGAAGTACTGGTAAATATTTCTGTAATTGTAATATAATAGTACTGGTAAGAAGTACTGGTAAATATTACTGTAATTGTAATATAATAGTACTGGTAAATATTACTGTAATAGTAATATAATAGTACTGGTAAAAAGTATTGGTAACTATTACTGTAATAGTAATATAATAGTAATCGTAAAAAGTTCTGGTAACTATTACTGTAATAGTAATATAATAGTACTGGTAAAATGTACTGGTAACTATTACTGTAATAGTAATATAATAGTAATGGTAAAAAGTACTGGTAACTATTACTGTAATAGTAATATAATAGTACTGGTAAAAGGTACTGGTAACTATTACTGTAATAGTAATATAATAGTAATTGTAAAAAGTACTGGTAAATATTACTGTAATAGTAATATAATAGCACTGGTAAAAAGTACTGGTAAATATTACTGTAATAGTAATATAATAGTACTTGTAAAAAGCACTGGTAATAGTAATATAATTATACTGGTAAAAAGTACTGGTAACTATTACTGTAATAGTAATATAATAGTACTGGTAAAAAGCACTGGTAATAGTAATATAATTGTACTGGTAAGAAGTACTGGTAAATATTACTGTAATTGTAATATAATAGTACTGGTAAATATTACTGTAATTGTAAAATAATAGTACTGGTAAAAAGTACTGATAAATATTGCTGTAATTGTAATATAATAGTACTGGTAAATATTACTGTAATTGTAATATAATAGTAATGGTACAAAGTACTGGTAAATATTACTGTAATAGTAATATAATAGTACTGGTAAAAAGTACTGGTAACTATTACTGTAATAGTAATATAATACTACTGGTAAAAGGTACTGGTAACTATTACTGTAATAGTAATATAATAGTTATGGTAAAAAGTACTGGTAAATATTACTGTAATAGTAATATAATAGCACTGGTAAAAAGTACTGGTAAATATTACTGTAATAGTAATATAATAGTACTTGTAAAAAGCACTGGTAATAGTAATATAATTATACTGGTAAAAAGTACTGGTAACTATTACTGTAATAGTAATATAATAGTACTGGTAAAAAGCACTGGTAATAGTAATATAATTGTACTGGTAAGAAGTACTGGTAAATATTACTGTAATTGTAATATAATAGTACTGGTAAATATTACTGTAATTGTAAAATAATAGTACTGGTAAAAAGTACTGATAAATATTGCTGTAATTGTAATATAATAGTACTGGTAAATATTACTGTAATTGTAATATAATAGTAATGGTACAAAGTACTGGTAAATATTACTGTAATAGTAATATAATAGTACTGGTAAAAAGTACTGGTAACTATTACTGTAATAGTAATATAATACTACTGGTAAAAGGTACTGGTAACTATTACTGTAATAGTAATATAATAGTAATGGTAAAAAGTACTGGTAACTATTACTGTAATAGTAATATAATAGTACTGGTAAAAAGTACTGGTAAATATTACTGTAATAGTAATATAATAGCACTGGGAAAAAGTACTGGTAAATATTACTGTATAGTAATATAATAGTACTGGTAAAAAGCACTGGTAATAGTAATATAATTGTACTGGTAAAAAGTACTGGTAAATATTACTGTAATAGTAATATAATAGCACTGGGAAAAAGTACTGGTAAATATTACTGTATAGTAATATAACAGTACTGGTAAAAAGCACTGGTAATAGTAATATAATAGTACTGGTAAATATTACTGTAATAGGAGTATATTAGTACTGATAAAAAGTACTGGTAAATATTATTGTAATAGTAATATAATAGTAATGGTAAAAAGTACTGGTAACTATTACTGTAATAGTAATAGATTAGTAATGGTAAAAAGTACTGGTAAATATTACTGTATAGTAATATAATAGTACTGGTAAAAAGTACTGGTAACTATTACTGTAATAGTAATATAACAGTACTGGTAAAAAGTACTGGTAAATATTACTGTATAGTAACATAATAGTACTGGTAAATATTACTGTCATAGTAACATAATAGTACTGGTAAATATTGTATGTAATAGTAATATATTAGTACGGGTAAATATTACTGTAATAGGAGTATATTAGTACTGATAAAAAGTACTGATAAATATTATTGTAATAGTAATATAATAGTAATGGTAAAAAGTACTGGTAACTATTACGGTAATAGTAATATAACAGTACTGGTAAAAAGTACTGGTAAATATTACTGTATAGTAACATAATAGTACTGGTAAATATGACTGTAATAGTAATATAACAGTACTGGTAAAAAGTACTGGTAAATATTTAGCAAGATGAACAATTGATTTTCTTTGCTGAGTTAAGCAAATCTAGCGGAAATAAAAAAAACAATGAAAGAGGGTTGTAAACAGTTGTCTCTAAACACACACAATACACGGTGAAAAGGAAGTTGATTCAGTCTCCTTATCAAACATCTTGAACTGACACTTTTTACTGGCCATAAGTTACCCTTTTTCAAAAGTCAGACATGTGGGTAAAATCTGAGATGAACACTAGCATCCCTAAACCAATAATTTAGCTGTTGCAACATGAGATTGTTATGGGTAAGGCATGTGTGCTGCCACATACATCAACACTGCCTTGGACTAAATGGGAAACGGCATAGCGCTTTTACCTTCCTTGAAGGCTCAAAGCGCTTGACAGTCACGGTCCCATTCACCCACTCACACATTGATGGTGGCTCCGCTGCTGAAAACTGGTGCCAACCTAGAAATACCAGAGGCAATGTGGGCTTGTCTCGCCCACAGGACACTTCAACATTTGGACGGGCCAGACAGGAACTGAACGTGCGATCCTCTGGTCAGAGGTCAACCTTTGCACCTCGACTGCTCTAATAATGCAATTTCATTTCAATTTTCAAAAAACAGATTATCGTTCACCAACAGCTCATGCAGGAAATCAAGTGTGGGGGTGGACAAAACCATTTGGTTCTGATCATCTCAGAGTCAGAACTTGTGCTTTTCTCCTCTAGTTTCTTAATTTAAGGAAAATAAAAGGTGTACACCTTGATTATTAACACTTCACTAACATTTGTGAGTTCCAAAGGCTTCGTACGTCCTCTCTCAGGTCTCCACACATCTGCTGTCAGGTCATTTGTGATCTGCTGAATGCTGACAGGCTGCAGCAGCCAAGTATTCACAGATGTGTTTCTCCAAAGATGGGGCAAATCACAGGAGGGGTGTGAAGGATTGTAAAACTAAGAACATTCTCTGAGTTGGCATGGTTTGGTTGTGTGTTCCCATGTGTGCCCAGGTTCCCATGTGTGTTTGTGAATAGAGTGATGGTGCACACATTAAGCTGTCTTTTTGTGAGCAGGAGACCAGTGGAATAGCTGATTTGGTTCAAGCTAACCCTTGTTTGAGGCTGGACTCAGACACGACTCTTCTTTCCAGTCATTTTCATGCTAGTCTTCTTCCACCTGATCTGCAGTTTTTGCAAAGAGGTTCACAAGCTGAGCACATTTCTTGCTTACGCTTAGTGAGTCGTCAAGACTAAGCTACAAAAAAGACTGAGCTACACCCAGCTAATACACAATCAAGTCATATGTTTTCACTCTGTCTTTGCTCAGGAACCACAGAAAAACCCAAGGATTGGAACGCATTGCCGTGCTGTGTGTGATTCACAGTGTGCTGTGCGTGCCAAGGCGCCACTTCCAAGCTCTTGCTTAATTTTATGATGCTAATTCTTTCCACGTTCATGTTGAGTATTTTTGCCAGAGGCAGCAGAGTTTTTCAGGATCCCACTAAGATGATGGAATCAGAGTCAGCAAGTGAAAGAAAGACCTCATTCCAGCATCAAAGCTGGACTTTTCTCGTATTCACTGCCATTTCCCCACTTTTGCTTTTGACCCAGACTCGGTTTTTCCTTTGCTCCTTCTGGGCTTAGTGCAATGATGAGGTTACAAAATAATTGGACTATTGCTGTGATGACATGTCCCAAAAAGTGAAGACACTTGCAGGACATGCACATATAAGCACTTAAAAAAGGGCTCAGCTCCAAGCGTGGCGCTACTCATGAAAGAGTCAGAATCTCTACATCTGCCTTTTCTTTTCTTAAAAGAAATGGAACAAATTTGGATTTGCCTCATGAGCAAAACCACCGGCATTCACTTTTATCAGGCAATGCTTTTTGATGTATTGGATGTGTCTAACTCACGATACAGTAGGCAACCAGAGCTCCCTGCACGAAGCCAGCCAAGACATCCGTGGGGTGGTGCTTGTGGTCAGACACCCGCGACAAGCCGGTGTAGAAGGCCATCATCAACACAGTGAACTGGAGCAGCGGGCGCAGAAGTCGAGCACCTCGCCATGTAAACCTGGACTGGATATAGAACTGCCAACACAAAGAGAAGAAACATTATTTAGCAGAAATAGTGTTGATTGGCTTTATGAACAAAGTGTAATCCACGCAGTCCTACTGAGGCACTGCCAGCCTCAGTGCGTCATGTCTCAGTCATAAACAGACAGCTGCTGGTATTCTTGCTACCCTTTTAATCCAGGATCTGCAGTAACTGAGTTTTTGAGGAGGTCTAGGCTGGACCACACCTGGCAGGACCAGCAGAGCGCTGAAGAAACAAACAGCTGACTGTCTGACCCGGACATGACTAATTTATGGTTTTACATCTAAGCTGCGGAAACATCACAAGTATAAACACACACTCCACCGCACATGATCCTACAACCCTTAGTTGTAGTGAACTCTGCTGTGTTTTGGAGCAAACAGAAGATAAAGCAGAAGATAAAACAGATGCAACCCCTCGACCATACTGTTTTCTGATGAAGGCTTCAGGTGAACTAAAACAGGAATGCTTCAATCCAAGGTCACCATCAGTCACTAAGGCTGCAGCCTCTCAGCCAGACTGGCTATTTTTTTCCCGTCAGCTCAACACGCAGAGCGGAGAGCAGCCTGGGTTCTGCAGACATCCTGTGTTTCTGCACCAGTACTACTCTTCCTGTCTGACGCTAATGTTCTGTGATGCCCCCGTCTTACTGCATTCCAGAAAGCTGCTCACATATAATTAACAATGCAGACAGCATATAAAGACAAAAGATTCATACAATGAGTAACAAGCCCCTGAAGGTGTGGATCTCCTGTATGCTTCCTCTGCAGCACTCTAGCATTGTCATTCTCCTTGCAGAAGCAGAGGAAATGATCCCTCCCATTCGTTTTAGTCTTGATCTCCTCCCTAGCAGAGATGTTTGAATGTCAGGCTTCAGGGAATGGGCAAAGACCAGTGATCAGAACTGCTGTCAGACAGCCTGCAGTCAAGGGCAGCCTCTGGACCGCTTAGCTTTAAGAAAGCTTGGATGAAAAAACAAAACAAAACAATAAAACGCAACAAAAGAAGCCTTGGCACATTCTCATGACAGAGGGAAATGAGCAACACCAAGACCCGTGGTTTTTAGGGGAAATGAAAAGCATTCCAATGAGACGTTTGTGCTCTAAACCAGACAAATCACAAACACAACATGACAAAGAATCAGAGAATAAGCTGCATTTACATGCCTTTCCCTCTTCTTTTCTTACACTTCAAAGCATTGCTGTGGTCCAGACCTGTTATATCTAAAAAACAAAAGCTGTTATTCCATTGATTTGTATGAAACACATTAGGTGAAATGAACAGCAGCTGCTTGCTGCTTGTGGTTTGTATCCATTGAATGCAACCTTAAAAAGTTTTGAGCTTTAACCACATTATGTGCCCATGCAACACCAAACCACGCAAGGAAACACCATGCATCATGATCGCAGACAGCTTTTGAGCAGATGACACGAGGCTGTGGTTAGAGGATGAGGTGTGCATCACACAAATGCTGAAAAGAAGCACAGCAGTCAAGGCTGAGGGAAAAAACCCAAGAGTGAAAAGATCTGTAGTCCTCTATGTTGTGGGCACAGTCTTTGATGAAGACCAAACAGAGACCTGATAGTGTTTTTACTGAGCATTAATGGAGAACGACATGTGGACAGCAGTTCTTCTACTGAAGTGGAAAACATTCGATTTTATCACATTGACGACAGTTTGTTCTAAAGTTCATTGAGGATCTGTGGTAACAACCAGTAAAAAGAAAGATGAATAACACTTCCATCTTGCACATACATATAACTTTTAAGTTGACCCTTTCTGTGCAGCAAGAAATACAGAAAAGCAAATTTAAAACAGAAAACAGAGCATTTATTTTCTATGAACAGTTTTAAATTAGAACTCTTTTGTTCATTACAGAATATTTGTTTTCTTAAAAGCAAATTCAAAAACAAAAATTTGTACATTCATTTGAACTGAATTTCCATTTAATTCATATTCCAAATTCAGATCTTAAGTCTAATGTCAACAATCTGTCCAATCTTTCTTTTTTCATTTGGTGTGAAAATAACTTAACATCTAATTACTGTGTTTCCTGGTATATCCCAGTTCACCTTCCGTGGACTCGCTGTCTCAGGGATATTTTTGCATGTTTGGTTTTTTACACAGTGCATTGTGTTCTGCATCCTGATTGGCTGTTAACCGTTGTCAATCCATAACGCTGCTTCCTGCTTGTGGCTGTGCTCCTGCAGCTGGTATCTTGTACCCATTGTGGGCATCCTTGAAAAGTTTTGAGCTTTAAAGGCTTTAACCACATTATATGCCGATTCAACACCAAGCCGTGCCTCCTGCACAGATTTGTGCAGCTCCAAATTACATATATCTGGAATTGTAATCAGATCTTTGTTTTCATTTTATAAAACTAGATTTAGTTATTTACTTTTGAGTTTAAACGAGAGAGAAATGTATGAAAATGTTCATGTTTGTCTGAGAAAACTGTGTAGTGAGGAGTTTTGTCACATTAAAACATCTGTAACCTACTTTGCAGATTTCAGCTTGTGTGGGTTTTTAGGATGTAAGCTGCAATAAACAGGAGGAACATCTAGGAACATGTAGATCTGGTGGAACTGTCCAAGTTTTCCTATTTTACATACACACGTGGACAAAATTGTTGGTACCCCTCAGTTAAAGAAGGAAAAACCCACAATTCTCACTGAAATCTCTTGAAACTTACAAAAGTAACAATAAATAAACATTTATTGAAAATTAAATAATCTAAATCAGCCATCACTTTTGAATTGCTGATTAACATCATTATTTTAAAAAAACAAACGTGATGGCTGATTTTGATTATTTAATTTTCATACATTTTTATTTATTGTTACTTTTGTAAGTTTCAAGTGATTTCAGTGAGAATTGTGGGTTTTTCCTTCTTTAACTGAGGGGTACCAACAATTTTGTCCACGTGTGTACTTGGTTCTCTTTTGCAGTCTTCTGCCCTGCAACTATATCAGCTTTTTTCAACTGAGAAAAAAATGCATTTGACTCCCGTTTCTCCAAAGGAAACCCCTGATGTGGGTTTTATCTTGTTGTATTTCACTCCTTCAGCTGCAATGGATCTGTGTGTTTACAGCTGGCATCAGTTCTGAGTTTGCCTCAAGTGGAACACTCTGTCTAGTGTGTCACGATGCGGTTTGGATGCAGAACGTCTCCATTCATTCCCTGCAGTTTCTCTTGCTTTTTTCTTTCCACTGACCAGAATGTGACTGTAGGTTCACCCAAAGGCTGAGGAATACCCACATAGCACTCTCACAGCTTGGCAGCAGAACACAATACACCAGAACTTTTACTGAATCCACTGTAAGAACAAAGTCCACCTTACAGTAGGCCAAACCTCACTGTAGCACAAAAGTGAGTGTGCTGTATAAACAGAAGAGCTGAAGGCAGGAAATAACTGGGATACTGTACTTTTGAAATGATGTGTGAGACTATTATTAGAGTCTGAGTTTCTAAAGCTCACTGGAAGAACAGGTGTGTTCTGCAGAACACAGCCATGAAGCCAGCAGACGGTTAGTTGACCTTTCTGTTACGAGGTTTCCTCCAGCAGTGAATCCCGTAATCAGAGAGCAGCCATTTTCCTTAAATCACTCTACAATCTGTCAGCTATTGTTCCCATGATTGTGTGTTTGACTGTCAGCAGGAGTGTAAAGACTACTTACGGCAAGGTAGAGCATGGTATACAGGGAAAAAGAGGCGTGTCCTGAGAAAAAGGATTTCCTGCAGACACAAAGAATTCTATCAGTAATTCACTCCCTCTTAAAGTTTAGTACAAATGTTCACTACAGCAATACATTAAACCGTTTCATCGTTGTTCTCACAAACCTGGCCTCTTGTACTTCACTGTCTCTACCAGTGCAGGTGTAGTTGGTGATGTATCCAACGGAACAGTCGATGGTGGAGAAATCTGGCCTACAGACATCCAAGAAGTGTGGTCTCATCCGACCCACCGACACTTTGGCAATGTCAGTGAAAGACTGGCTAACAGCACAGCCAAAGAGAAATACACCAATCTGGAAGATGTTAGGAAAACAGGAAGTTAGTAAAGCATAACCTCTAATTCTTGAACTCTTTTGTCAATTATGTGTAAATTAACAGCACAGATTACAACAGAGGTTCCAAATCTTTTAAAGTTTTGTATTATTGTTCCAAAGCCTACATCTCATTTTTGCAAGTTTAAACTGTAATACTACAAAGACAGAAACCCTTTTTGTTTGGGGTTTGGTCCGGCTCTGCAGGTCACACCTTCTGTACGCCTGCAGCCACTTCTCCTGTCACCTTCAGCAGTTTAAAAGGTTGCCTCACTGACTGACCTGCTGCAAGGTTGTTGGACACATTAAGAGGCCTGCAAATTCTGCTCTCTGCCTAGCTCTGCACTGGACTCTGGGCTGCACTTACTTAATAAATCCTGGAAATCACCTTTTCCTGCTGCTATTTTGATCCACCAGACTCAGTCCATTACAACAAGTCTGAAGGCAGGACCAGCACACTAAAGTAAAAAGCAATGCAATGTGTTTTGATATTGTTTGCATTATGACCTTTTTCTCTGTTAAAGAATACCTCATCTGAGCTCTTGTGCAGTTTTTATGAAACTCTTGTGAGAAGCTGACCTGTTTGTAGAGAGCTGCAACGTAAGGATTGCCAACAAATGACTTGGTTCCCTCATGAAGTTGATGAATCCTGAAGCATTCTCCGATCATAATCTAAAAAAAATGGATTTCTCATGTGAACAGGTAAATTAGGGAGCAACTTCCAGCTAGTTGATGGTGCTGACAGACAAGTGTTTAAGCATGCAGGAAGCCAAGAAGAAGCAATTTTAACAAAGCTGGGTATGAGGACATTTTAGCTCAAGATCTGGGTTTAACATGGATGAGTGAAACAGTGGAATGACAGAGTTGGCAAAGACAAACATTTACAATGAGCATGGCCTGCCTTTCCCCTCAGGCACTGTGATGGGATGTGAGTTTGACAAACCACTGTGCTGTTCTCAAAGATGTGATGCAGAGTGATGCAGCAACAATGAAGGCAACTGGTAAAGAAAAGCAAAACAGCTATCACTAATAGTCTAGACTGAGTATGTGAGCCAGGCTTAGATTTACTATAGAGGAGATTATCATTAACTTTCATCTTGATTAAATTAAGCCAGACTTTCTGTAACTCAGGTGATGATCCAGCCAGGCTGCAAAAAGCAGGTCCATAACAAGCCCAAGGACACAATCAAACCCTGCCCTCGGATCAGAAGAATGCAGCTACTGCTTTTCTACGTAACATCTAGTTTGACTTGCTCCATTTGCAAAATAGAATATCCCTCAGAAGATTCGTTAAACCAAATTAGTTGTACTTTGGGCAGTGACTGCTTTGTTTTTGAGGCAGAACAAAAAGAAATCTTGGACAGAGCTGTTACAAATGTCTGTCCTGGAAAAATCGATGCAGTTCTCCAGAAAGGAAGAATAAATTGAGTCAATCAGCTGTTACAAACAACTAGTATGGTGGGTGGTCGTCTGGCAGACTGGCAGCAAGAAGAAACAAATACTGTCGTGTTTGTTTGTCTGAGTCAGCTGTTGTCATAAAACTGTTCTGATGAGAAGATTAGAGCTGCAGGAAGCTGGATCAACCCGCATCCTCATCTATTCAATCTTGTTGAAGTTTCTTCATAAAAGTGAGTTTGTATGAGATCAGAAACTCCTGGACCAGATGGATGTCTAATACATTTATTGGAGTTGTCACTGAGTAGTGGAGACACCTCCCAAACAAGACAAGAGGGGTTCTCCTGGCAACAAGAGGTCCAAAATTTAACCAAGGAAGGTGTGGATACAGTGGATCAAGAACTGTTTGAAACTGTCAGGCAATGTTTGAAAAACACCCCATAATGACAATGTTGAAAAAGCAAATGTCTTAAAAATGAAAAACCTGAAAAATTACATGTACTGAAGTATCCACAGCCTTTGTATAATATTTAGTTGTTGAACCTTTGGCAGCATTTACAGCCTCAAGTGGTTTTGAAGATGACGCCACAGGCTTGGCACACCTTTCTGTGGACAGTTTGGCTCGTTCCACTTTGCAGTAGCGCTCAAGCTCCATCAGGTTGGATGGGAAGCGTCGGCGTACAACCATTTTCACATCTCGCCATAGATGTTCAATTGGATTCAGGTCTGGACTCTGGCTGGGCCACTCAATGCTGGAGGCCACTGTTCTCACTGGAACCTTCAAGGCAGCAGAAATGTTTCTGGATCCTTCCCCAGCTTTGTGCCTAAAGACAATCCTGTCTCTGAGGTCTACAGACAATTCCTTTTCTTTCATGCTTGGTTTGTGCTTTGACATGCACTATCAACCCTGGACCTCATGTAAACAGGGTTGTATCTTTCCAAATCCTGTCCAATCCACTGGATTGACCACAGGTTGACTTCAATGAAACAGCAGAAACATTTCATGTCAACAAACATGTCATTTTCAGGTTTTTGATTTTTAATAAATACGCAACAATTTCAAAAGAACTTTTACAACACGGTCATAATGGGGGGGGTTTCAAAGAATGTTTCAGGAAGAAAACTGATTTAATCCATTTTAAACTAAGGCTGTGACATCATAAAATGTGGAAGTGAGACGCTGGGAACACTTTCCGGATACACTGCATGTGTGCATGAGAGAGTGCAAAATGCAGTAGCAGACACTACTGATGTAACACAGCTGTGCTGCACACATCATCTTTGCCGACACATGAGCATTTAAAGGAACCAACAAACACAAGCTCAGCCTCCTGGTTCTAATGGGCAAAGGAGCTTCCCCAGTGTGTTTATATGAGTGTGCCCCCTGAGCTGAAGGTAAGGAGACGCCACTGAGGTGATGCTTTAGTCTGGGAGCTTTTGAGGGGCTAAGCAACAGAGGGACTGGGGGCTGTAAAGAGCACTGACCTTGAGCACATGACATTAATTGAAATATATGTCATAATATTTTTTTGCAAAATCTGACCTACTTTAAGCCAGTCCTCTTTCAGAACATATATCCAGTAATTAGTCTGAAAAGTTTGTGCTGTTTCTAGTGTGAAACTTCAGGCTATTATCAGGGCAGCACTGTTCAGGAGCACAGGGGGCATGAAGCCATGATGTGGAGATCAAAGTGGGAAGGACAACAAGGAGCCCAACCTCTCTTCTGTATCAATGTCTTTTTCTAATGTTAGGAAAAAGAAAAGCTATTCTAAGTGTGGATGAACAAAGTGAAAAAACTGTCAAATGAAGTCGGGGGGACTCATACAACACATCAAGCAGGGAAGGGAGAGTTTTGTGAGACACTGCATGATAGGAGATGACCAAAACTTTAAATGAGGTTCCTGTTAGGTCTGAGGAGAAGGAAGCAGCAAAGGTGTTACATGGACGGCAGAGAGAGGTGTGGATGTGGACTTACAGAGAAGCTGACAATAAGAATGCCAGCACCACAAAGCACAGCATCACTAATGGTGTCTCCCTCTTTTTGGGGGTAGCGGATGGACTCGTCCAAACAGTAAAACCCACGCTGGTACGGCTTAATGGTGCTAGTCTCAATGATCAGGAAAGGCAGGCTAGCTAGAAAAGACACAAAGAGAGAGGACAGGGTGTGTGAGAAAGAGACAGGAAAGACTAAAGCACCCGGTCAGTGACACAGACATAACCAGGACAAAATAGCAGCAGCACAAAGAGCATGCTGGCATCCTGGGACATCAGAAAACAGCAGGGTTTGGGCACGTCATGTGTGAAGGGCTTGGAGTGAAGGAGTGACATTTGTAGAGATACTAAAAAACAATGTGTTAGCATTTTGTCTAACATGGTCACTCCTTCGTTGCCACATTACAGACGTCAAACCCAAGCAGCCTTTCTGTGGAGGAGACTTACGGACACCACGGGGAGTGTCAAGCCCACTATAAGAAGCACTGAGGTGGGTATGGTGCTGCTCTTGTAGGGGTACTTCAGACTGGAGTCAGTGCAGTAAAGACCCCTCTGGTATGGACGAATAAAGGTCTGATGCAAAACCAGGGTCGGCAGCAAGGCTACACATAGACACACACATAGATATATGCATATTTATATTAAGTGGTGAATACAGGCTTTATAGAAGTCTCATCTGTAGAAAGACCTAAAATGGAAGGAGTTCAACTGTAAAAAATCCCTTACCTGTTACCTGCAGGAAAGACACACAAAAATGACAGAAATAAGAAATCACAGGCGTGCAAAGCTGTTGGCTCAGTGAACCTCCTGCTGTTGACAAAGGAGCAAAAGGCTTTTAAAAAGTAAGAATACACCTGCTAAAAGAAAGGAGTACAACAGAAAATGATTCTCATCACTTCTTTCTGACCGTGTCAATTAAAAAAGATGGTTAGGAGCAACACACAGATCTCCAAATCAATTGTTTCATTATATGAACATGTACAGATGAACTAACATTCAGGTTCAATAAAAGGAAATCAATTTCTTGCAAAAAAATCCTGGAGCCTTGGCCTGTGAGTTGCAACGCAATACCAAGAAAAATAAAACTTATTCTAAGTAACTTCAAAACATGTTTTGCACAAGTATGTGCTCATACACAGCGTGAGCTCAGGACATGAAGGCATCCTGAATTGCTGCCTCAGACAAACCAACAAAAACATTATGAGTCAGATGGCACAGAAACTCCTCCCACACTCAGTCCTTGTGGTTAGCTCACATCACACAGCTTTTTGGCTAAGAGTCAGAGCTCTGCTCATGAATGTTAATGTGCTCAGAGAACCGCAGCTGGCGTCTCACCAAAGTGAGATGAAGCGGATGTTAGTTGTCTGTCCTGAAAGACACAGGAATTCACAGTAATGACACATTTACTTTTAGAAGAGCGCAAACCACATTTCCCATGCAGGCTGGTGAGACATACACTCTGTTTTTAAGGTCTACACAATTTTCCCCAGTGTTGTGTTATGAGAGTGCCGCTTTGCTGAGTGAGCAACTGCATTCTTAATGTGGGTAAGGCTGAAAAAAACATGATCGATTATGATTAGAAGAGGTCTCTGTCTTCTGTTCTGTTTTTCTGGATTCAGATGAACATCTTTCCCTTTGGCATTGAATGTTAGAAACCCTACTGCAGCACGGATGAACATGATTTAGTTTAGATTTTAAAAAATCCTGACGCTTATGCTTAGTGATGACTGTTAAGACTGCCTGACTTGCATTTACTGTATATGAGTCTAAGCATTAGCCTTATAAGCTGCAATTAACCTTAAATTCAGTCAACACATTCTCACTCCTTCGTCGTCATGTACTGACACATGGGTGAGGACCCTCAGTATCACTTTTTAAACCTTTGGGTGTCCCCAACTTGTTGTTTTTATGACCCGACAGCTGTTCTGAATTAAAACAGGGGACCATTCGTTTTTTTCGGACGCTGTACTGAACACGGACCAAACCTTTAGGATGCGTCCAGTAGTGGTACCGCACCTGGAACCGGTACCATGTCTGGAACCAATCTATGTCCAGTACTGGAGGTTGTGGAGCCTTGATTTAATTGGAGCAGCCAATCAAACTAACCACCAGAACTTTGAACAAGAACTTTCTGAAGATTTCTGAAAAATGAAAGCACTTTGCACATTGAGGGATTATTTTTTTGTTGTTGCTGATGGGCATTAAAAACTGTTTCAAAAAATGAGTATAAATGGCCAGTGAACTGAACAGCTGTTATAGCAGCGCGCTGCCACGCTGCTGGTGAGCAGTGTCTGACATACAGCCTGTGCACAGTAAAGCCAGGGCGAAAAGGGCAGTGCAGTCACTCAGATGAGTTTTTTCAATGCAGCAAAAAGAACACACATGCTGTAAGACCAACACAAATCAAGAGAAAAGCTGGAAACCATCTGAAAGTTCAGAAGTGGTAACGTTTCCTTCAAAGTTTTGCATGTCATCATGTCTTTTCTGGCTTATATACTGAGAAAGAGTTTCAAATGCTCGTAAGGAGCAGTGAAAACGGTGAAATACAACCAGACAAGAAGAGAAGAGCCAGCCACTTGGTGCTCCAGGGCAAAACTGATTGGATAACAGCATGGGAAACTCTGGATCTAGCCAGCTTATTGACTGAAAAGCAAAGCGAGATTGAGCGGCTGACCACCATCTATTGATGAATCATGAAAGCCTCTTAGTGTGCTCACAGCTTGGCCTTTAGATACCAAGCGGTTTTGTTCTCCCTTCTGAGAACAAGCTGGTTTGTGGGCATTCTCCTCATACCACTAGCTAGTTCATGAAATCTGTGACACCATTCAAAATACGTTCTGGAATTAATTCTGTGAAACATTGAAAGTTTGGCTGCAAACAAACAGCAAGAGGAATATAACTTCTTTTGAACCACCAGAATAAAGACAGAGTGACCTTAAGAGGGCTCCAATGACCTTGAGAGTAGAGGGTAAAGAGATGGGGGCGTGTCAGAGGAGGAAAAAAGCAAAGAAGTAGGCTGGGTTGTTGGGTAAAGCCAGTGGGGCATCACTGAATTAAAAATAAATAAATAAAAACTGTCAGGTCAGAAACGCTTCGAAATAGGAGACACAGAAATGGGGGAGAGTTCTTGTAGTCACTACTGACTGACTAAGTCAACAGGAATCTCAACTTTGTTGTTGTGTTTCTCTTTACCACAGATCTAAGGTATAATAAGCTTATAGAGCCTATAAGCTCTAGAACTGCTTTAGATTTTAAACTGCAAAAATAGGGGGCCTGGACTGAGTTTGGAATCATTAGTCTCTTTAAAGGACAGAAAGAAGTAAACCTGTGAAAAAAAGAACCAAAAAGCCTGCCCAAAGTGGGTGGCTTGGACAGTTTGGGAACCTTTCTATTTGTCATATCAGATCGTATTACGCATTTCTCTCTTTCACTGACTGTGAGGAGAAACACTGCAAACCACTAAAGACTACTTACTGCAGGTCAGAGAGAGGCGTTTCTTTGCCTGACTGAATGTTTATATTACTGAGGTCAGGCCAGGGACTTTGTGCACGTGTGAGTGCCGTGCTCTTATTTTCTATATGTAATCCCACAAACATGTTCACGCAATACTGACTTCTGAAAACTAGTGTTTTTGTGTGTAATGCACATGCATATGCAGGGATGTCCACTGCAGGCTTGCATGTCACTCTGACTGAGATCGTGTGTATTTGTTGTGTCTTAGATTATCTAACCAGCATCCATTTGATTGGCTTGGGGTTAAATTTGGAACGGTGAGTTAGTGGTTCTATTAGCAGAACAACCACAGCTAAGTCATGCCCACTCCCTCCCACTCAAGTGGAGAAAGCATTTCCCCGCCTGATTACACCTGGCTTCAAACAGCAGAGACTGGCATCTATATTACAAACTCTTACTTAAATTCTCCTGTTGATATTTGCTGGAAAGGGTTGTTGTTCTCTTGGGACTAAAGCAAGGAATCCTTGCAAAGGACAATTCCTGCTGTGAAAGAGCTAACTTTCTCATTCTTAAGACTTTTTTAACTCTCTTGTGCCGTTGACTTGCGGATGTCATTTCATGAGATTTAAGACTTTCAGGGTCAAAATCACTATCATTTTGTGATTAGAGTAAATGAGTCGGGCCGTCAGTAAGAAGTGCACGACAAAAGGCTTTTGTACAGAGGACTTTGACGCCATAGACTTGGTATTTGCATTGTTAAGACTTCAACTTTTCTAGCAATGAGGTTTCTTCTCTTTTTCAATGGTTCTGCTGGTATAAGCAGGCTGTCCAATGTGTAATCTTTAAAACACATTATCCTTGACTCTGCATTTGAGACCAAATTACCATCATTTGGTGAATTTGTTGCTACTTTCACTTCATACAATATTTTAGAGTTTCTAAGAAAAATAATTGACTTTGGTTTCTCTTTACTGACATGTCCAAATATAAATGGATTTTCGCCAATATTTAAAACTCTGAGTCAATGGGTATTGCCTCGTTATTTTTTACTGCCTCTTTTCCCATCTCAACTCGTCTTCAAAAACTGAACTTTCTGACAAGAAACTGAAAAAACACTGATTTGGTTAAATATGAGTTTATTGCTTTGAATTTAACTTAAGGCAATTATGTCTCGGAAAACAGGCATTATTATTTAAACGATATTTGTACTTTTAAGGGAGTTTTTCAAACTTGGCAGCAGTTCTAATGGTATTGGAAGGGGATCAACAGTAACAAAGCAGTGACTGCTGATGCTTTGGCTCCTGCTGTCACTGGTGTTAAGATTAGCACAAAAACGTACTTGAAGCCTTGTGATTGTTTTTTTTTTTTTTTAATTAAGTGGTTCCACCCAACTATAATGATTAATACTGGAGTGAATGCCATCTAAGTGGACTGTGGAGCAAAGAAATGTTGTTTTATGAAAAGATCAATGATGTGCTGATGACAAATCCGTTTAGTTCTGCTGTGTTAAACTTTTCCTGCCGGACTGCATTGTGCACTTTGAGATCTTTGCTGGAGGAAGAAGACATCGTGGAGGAATGTTTCTCAAGGTTTGATTAAGGACTTAAACTGAGTTCCTGAATGTGTAAGAAATAAAAAATAAAGGCATAAAAAAAACAAAAACCAAAGAAGACATTAGGTTTCACAAATACCATACATTTGAAGCTGTTATTTATGACATGTTCTGCTTGTTTTGTTTTTGGTTTTTCACTGCCTGCTCTGTGCAGGTCTGTTGTGGTCTTTTTCTCCTCCCTCTCACCTGTGTCTCCTGCTGGAGGTGTTCACAGCTGCATCCTGTTTAGTTGATTGTGTGTTTGTGTGTGTCAGTTCCCTGTATTGCAGCATTTTGTACGTTACACTCTATGGCTGCCCTTGTCATGGGGCTTTGATGCTGCTCCTGAGTTCATTTGAGTTGCGTGCCCCTTTTTTCCTCTTGTGAGGTGATCTTTTGTTCAGTTATTAAAACAAGCTTCAACCTTTCCCATCTGTGTCCAAGCCTTCTCTTTCTGGATCCTGAACTCTATCCGTAAAAAAAGATATCGCAACATAGTTTCACGAACAATTTAAAGAGTATGAGAGTAAACGATGTGATTTGACTTCTACTTTAAATGGGAATAAGAACCAGAAGTGAGAAGCCTTCCTGCTGGACTTAACGTGTATTCCATTGATTCCTAACAGTGGTCAAATATGATACTGCAATAACTTGATCTATCCGGAGAATCAATGAAGATTTTTGAAGGTGAATTCAAACTGTCACTAATATTTTCATGAGAAGTGACTGAATATTTGAGCTAAAGCTCTTGACAGACACTGGAAGTAGTTTCAGGGTTAAAAGTGAGGGATGTGATTTGTCCCGACTGGCTGTTATGTAGACTTTGTAGGAGTCGGACTGTGCAGTGTTTTAATGGGATCACTGTGGTTCATGTCAATGTTCTTGCAATAAAAAAGGGAACACCACCTCCCCTCCAAATATCTAATCATATGATAATTGTTTGCAAATCCTACATTCAAAAACATGTGAACGAGTTTGGATACTGTTGCAGATGTGTGGACTAGAGGCGTGGCCTCATTGTTTCCACAGGCTGCTGATGTGTCTCACACATGTAGAATGCTCAGATACACAAACATACACACTAGAGTGGCTGAGGTCAGCAGGGTAGTGTGCAGAGTGGATCCCTGTCCTTTCTCCTCCCTCTATGTGGATGCTGCAGCACCCGGGGGGGGGGGGGGGGGGGGGGGGGGGGGGGCCACACTCACAGAAGCATCTGCTTACTCAGATAGATTTTATTCACAGGAATAAATGCCTTTTACACATAAACATCTGCTGGGACGCTCTCTGGAGGGACTTTTACTTGCAGGCACTCGTGTGGGCAGCCTCACCACAGTGTTTTGAGTGAGGTAAGCTCTAATCTCTGGTCCACACCATAGACTGTATCTGAGAACTGGAACGAGTGAGTGTGACTTCATCCATAAAAAGTACTTTACTTCCAGTTACAATCAAATAAAGTCATTTCAGCCACTATTGTTTTGTGAAACGGCTGCCGTCATGTTGGAACCAGATGACATCAGTAAGCAGTGACAGGTCTGAATCAGTCTGAGCCATCTTTTCTATGGCAACTACTGTTGATAACCAGTAGTGAGCTTGTTGGAAGGCCACGCCCCCACCACTTGAATGCAGGCAGAGAAGAATCTGCCAAAAACTGTTGAACATTGGATGTGGAGGACAGCAGGCTCCACCTACTTTATTGAGGCATCTGATTGGTAATTTTATAACATGAATAACTTGAACTACAGAAAAAATGTGAAAGTAATGAGGATTATCAAGAACATGCTGACAAAAGGTATCAACGCAAGAATGGTTCCTCTGACCAATAGACTGACTGCGTAACAGCGGTTTATTTCTCTATAGACGTCTTTGGGATTTTGTTTCTTGGAGCCAGCAGGTACTTCCTGTTTGCAACGCCCCGAGGGAGGGGTCACTCAGTCCAGTTCTGACATACAGTCGACGGTTCACACTGAGGAAGGAGATAAATAACAGACCTCTAAAAAGAAAGAGGGATTAGTTTAGAAAGTCACTGTCAGTTAATGAGGGGAGCTGAAGGGACAGGGGAACCCTGAATTAAATTCTTGTGCTATCTGAGGGTGTCTGTATTACTGTAATGACATCATTATTTCTTAAAACAAAGAAAGGGCTGGGAACTCTTTAGAATGACACTCCTATATCTGGATAATGCTTCACTCGCTTTGGTTACTTGCTTCCCAACATCTTGTTCACTTCTGCAGGCACTGGTAGTTGTGCAAACCTGAAGACAAAGCCCATTAAAGTGGCACTGCAGTGTGAATACTGCCTGTGGTTTTGCTACAGTTGCTGTCATCTCATTCAGCCAACCCTCTGTATGTAAACAGGGCTCAATCACTACCGCCCCGATAAGGCCAGCCATAGAAAAGATGCTGAGCTGATTGAGTGAGAAGATAAGTACACAAGTAAGAATGAGACATCGATGGCCCCAAACCACTGTAAGGTAATCAAGCCGCCTTGGGCGCCCTGCCCTGCCCTGCCCCACCCCCTTTATTTCATCCTCCTTCTGTCTGCCACTGGTCTGTTGGTTTTCGTTAATGGAACAAAGAACCCTGAGACGCTTCAAAAGAGTCATTGTTCTCGATGTAACAGTGAAATCTAAATGACCCCCCACCCCCTCATCCCCTAGATGCACGCAGTCTGTGCACTCACAAATACTGAGGATTATAGTTGGCAATGTAGTGCAAAAAAGCGACGAAAGAGACAGACAGGCCTGTGTGACAGCAGGGAGGCCCAAGGAAGGGACATGTAATGAGGCCCCCGTTCCACAACTTCTGCTGCTTCTGCTCTCATTGTTGTTGAAGGCTAATCTGTGTTTGAAACACGCAGATGCAAGGTCAGACAAAAAGCCAACAGAAAACTTTTCTATTTTTGTAAGTGTGATGCACAGCCTGACACGGAAATTCATGAATTATACTCCTATACCATAGAGGCTAAAACTTAAGTACAAAGTCAAACACATGCAGAAATGAACACTAACAAAAGGTGATTGCAGGGTCCTGCCCAGTAATCCAAAATGATTTACATAAGCAGTCTGAAGGTGTTTATACAGAAGATATGTAATCATACACGAGCTAAGACAGAGACAGCTCTACTATTACCCCACAGTTGTAAAAGCATGAAAGCTCTGCTTTTTCTTTGCAGTGCAATTTGATGAATCCTCTGGAGGAAGACAGATGCAAAAAAAGAGTCAAAAAGAGCACAATGTGTCTTGTCTGCATGCTAGCTTGAATCATTGACTGCATAAATGCCGCATTTACACCATCAGCGTGTGGAGCGTTCAAGAACACGCTATAAGCAGTTTCATGAACACGTTTTCAGCCGGTGGTGTTCACACCAGAGACTGCAAGTAAAGATGGACGAGTATGACGTCGCCCACAGAGATTGTCTTACCTCTGTCTCCGGCGAAATTAAACCAATTCAGTCGCCATTTTTACAGGCACCGCCATATGGAGCCAGACGACAGGGATTGGTCCCAGTTGGTCTGAGTCACGTTTCTAGAGCAACGACGGTTGCCACTCAGGCGTAAGCTTGTTCAAAGTCCACACCCCTTCCACTGAAAGTACTTCCTGTTTGGACGTGAGGGGGGGAGGGGTAAAGCTGTCCAGTGATTATACAGTCTATGGTTCACACCGGACCAGCGCCGGACAAGCAGGGAGCGACAGTGAGGGGAATCTTCTTCTTTTGTGTTTTTGCTGTTTACTAGAGCTTGATCGGCACCTACAGGTGGATAAGGCTTCAATGTGAATGTCAAAGCGGTGCAAATCCAGCAAATCTTGCTGCAGGCTTTTTTATTTCCCTGCTTTGTTCCTATAAATGTAAGTATCTGTGTCAGTTTAATCCAGTCCAAAAACTTGCAATGAACAAAACATTTCATGAAAAACATTAGGATTAGCAAGGAGATGTCTAGAAAAAGGTATCAGAGCAAGAACGGTTATTCCGACAAATAGAATGACTGAGTAACAACTGTCTATGTCTCCATAGAAGTCTATGGGATTTTGGCTTCTTAGAACCAGCAGCGAAGAAAGCGAGGAGGGAGGGGTCAAGCTGTCGAGTGATATACAGTCTATGGTTCAAATCCCAGCTGGAGCCTTCCTGTGTGGAGTTTGCATGCTTTCCCTTGTATGTGTGGATTCTCTGAGCACTCCTGCTTTATCCCACAGTTTAAAAACTTGCCATTTATGCTCATTGGTGACTCTACATTGTCCCTGATTGTGTGTGGTTATGTGTCATGTGTAGCCCTGCAATAGACAGACAACCCATCCAGGCTGTACCCCAACAGTAACTGGGATAGACTCCCACAGGACCCCCAAAAGGGATTAAATGGGCCTAGATTTCTCTCCTGCTGCTTGTCAAATTCATTGAACAATAATGACAGGTTGATTTTTAGAATTTGGCCCCCTTAACAACTGGGACAAGTAAGATCCATCTTAAGGACAGGGAGGAGGTAAGAGTAAAAATGCAACACAAGGCAAAAAACCAGCAGGATTTTATTTCACAGCCACACCTTCCTCCGACCGACACTACCTTTCCGTTTCCCACCCTTCCTGCGCTCCAGCATGTGCTCACACACACTGTGTCCCTTGGTTCACTCCTATTAACTCCAGATGTCATAATTATTTGACCAGACAAAGAATCTGGGAAATTCTAGAAAATATTTGTTGAGCGGCTCAAGGTTGAAGTGACTGAGGCTTGTGGAGTTTGAACTTCTCCACTTTTATGAGCATGCAGTTTGGATGACTGCAATACCAACAGGCAAAAGAAACAATTTCATACATAAACATGGGTTTGATGATGAGGAGCCTTTCATTGGGCTCTATTCCAGGTGTAAATTCTGTATGTAACCTGACAAAGATTCAAGATTATTGTACAGAACAGCTGGTACAGCTAGTATAGACATTCTAAAATATTGAGTCTCACATGAATTGAGAAGGCTTAATAGCCTTTAAGATTAACAGCCAACAAAAGAGACTTGTGCATATTAAGCCTTGTGCATACTAAACACAATCTCATTTTGAGTTGTGCAAAGCTGCTTTTAGAGGTTTGGTTTCAGAGAACCTGAGTGTCTGTGGCTTCACTCAGACTTTTACAAAAAAACATCTCTCAGTGAGCCTGTTAGAGAGGAACTGGGCAGTGTTTCAGGAACAGAGGAGTGCACTTCTGCAGCTTGCTGTGAGGTTTGCGTATAGAGAGCTCACATACTGTAGTGGTTGTGTGAGCATGTGTCTTATGGGGCTGCTAAACTAACTCAGCAGGAGCAGAAGCTGAGGTGAGCTGAAATGAGCACATGATGCTTGAGCTGTTGGTGTGTTTGCCCACATTGTTTGAGCATCACTAAGCTCCATCATTTGTCTTGTTCATGTTTCTGTGCTATTGATGTCGTAAAGACGATCCTGATGTTTTCTGAACAAACACAAGATTGTTAAAACTCAGGACATCAGTCTGACAACCTTTGGCAAGATGGCCTTCACCCTCAAAATTCATCCCCTCAGAATGCCCCAGTGCCCCCCTTCACTTCTGTTTTGACCCCCAATTGCTCACAAAACCACTAAAGTGGGCCAACCAATAATCGTCCAGCAGCCAGGCTGTGTTTAGCATAACAAAGTAGAATCTGTGCTGGTTTGTGCGTGTTGTTGTTTACATGTCTGGTATGTGTTTACATCCATATGTCTGCTACACTAAACGTGTAGACAGACTAGCAAAAGATAATTGATTCATGCAGGAAATTCACTCCACATGTGCTCAAAGCGCATCTGCATTTATACGAGCACAAATGAAACAGCATCTCTGCCTGAGGTTCTTTAATCAGCAAAGCTCCGCCTATGTCAGACAGATCTGCTTCCTCCTCACAGCATTAAACCCAGTAACAGGGTCATAAAATCCACTTTCTTCATTCAAATTTCCATTTTTAAAGTCTCAGCTCTCTATTTAGAGCTGCTGGTGCAACTCCCACCTGCTCCTCTAAAGCCTGGTCAGCCATGGGTCCTGCTTTTCAGCCCCTCTCTTCTAAATTGGAGAGGTATTTCCCCCCTGCCACGACACATGGGTAAGTAATTATTCCACACATTTTCCTGGCCAGCAAGCGCTGAGAAGAGGAGAACGCTGTCTGAAGTGGAGGGATCAGGGGCAGCTGCTCAGGGATTTGCTGCATTCTGGGACAGAGTGGGGAGAAGTTCAGAACAGCTTCTTTCTGACCAAGAGTAAAAAGGAGACGGAGGAGAAAAGGGAATGTAAAGCGGGGGACACTTTAGCTCAAAGCAGAAAGAACTGGGCTACAGTTACAAAACGACCATCAAAGCCTTACACACAAACACACTGGATTGGACTGGGACACCTGCAGAATAACAAGTCCGGCCAAACACAACCTCAGCTTTGGTGCTGTCTATCAGCCAGACTTCAACTCCAAACCGCACTCTGACTCAGTCCTCCCTCATCTCTATGTATGGGCAGCTCACACTGCAAGGCATTGAAGGTTAAAGGTCACGAGTGAGGTTATTGGGGCAAGAGTGGGCGTCCTGCTATTTTAGGGGCAGTAAAAGGGCAGGTTACAACACTTCAAAACATTCGTGCTGAAGGCATGCTGGCAAAGCTGCGGTGACAGTGGAATGATCCAACATGGAACGATGCTGTCTCAGATGAGGAACCGTGCACACACAGCTCAGTCCTGCAGCCTCTGAACACGCTTACATGTACCAGTTCAAGTCTTTTCATTAGTTACATTGGAAGGATGAATAAGGGGACTGGAATGACAGCTGGAGGGTTCCTCTGCATGGGGCGGATGATGCTGCAGTTCAAGTCCTTCAGCGGTTAGAGATAGCTGGCAAAACGTTCAACATGATAAAGCTTTTATTGGCAGACAGAAGAAACCGTCTCTTATCTGCTGTTTCCAGAGGAAAGCGAACCAACGAGACTTCACGGGAGTCCCAGTAAAACGGCGGCAGAAAGAGGACTGCCGGTGGACTCACCAAGCAGGAGACAGAAGATGTCGAGCGCGATCAGAAGCTTCTTCTTACTGGTCCCAACACCGCTGCTGTTTAACGTGGTTCCGCCGTTCCTGGTCTCTTGGGCCATTGCTTTCTCATACATGTACTTTTGCATCGGAAAACTCTGTTCTCAGCTCAAAGTTCCACAGCACGCAGGAGGAGAAACGCTCCTGTCATGCACATGGAGAGGAAGCGTCCAGCTGCTGAAACTCTTCCGTGGATCTGCTGAGCGGACCCAGAAGTCATCTGAGGCCGAACTGAACGGAAAGCGTCACTTTGGACTGAGAAAGATTCGCGCTGTGCATCAAGTGTCCTTGTTATATCAACCCGACTTCTCCTCCTCCTCCTCCCTTTAAGTCCTCCTCCTCCCTGTGCTGGCGGTGGCTGATCACCCCCATCTCATAGTTCCAACAGGATCTGCAGGGAAAGGCGGCAGCGCCCCCTGTGGCTATGACAGGTACCTGCAAGCGCTTCATCAGCAGTTACCGCGCTCCCCGCACAGGCCAAAGCATCACTGTGCGCGTGAGCATGCGTGTGGGATTGCTTTGGTTTCCTTCCTCTCGTCCAGTTTTTGGCTTGTAAAAACACTATTATGTGAAATAAAACATCAAATGTCGGGCATTCGATAACTAAATATGACATTTAATTAGGTACAATAAATACATTTAAGCATTCCTAACAAAGTTAAATAAAACATAAAAAGCGACACAAGCTCTTAGAATATCTGGCTCTTACACTGGAGTTTTCTGCGGATCAGATTCATGCACGTTTATTTTTTTTAATACATGTCGCCTACTGGGGATGCAACAGATCCGTGGTCCTACGGACACACACACGCACACACACACACACACGTACACAAGCACACACAACATGCCAAACATGTGTGCGTTTACATCGAACGCGGTGTAACGCGATCCATGTCGTATGTGTTTCCTCTGTCCTTGTTTTTAAAAAGTCTGCCTGACGCGTGTCCACAAGTGTGTCAGATTTTAATGAACTCGCCGCTCCCGCCGCGTGTGGGAGGAGCTACTGTCAAGTTTTTTTTTGCCCTTTTCAGGGAAAACTGGATGATAGGGGTTATATATTTTGAAGAAGTGAGAGGGGGCATGTGGCAGCGGGGAGACAATGAAAGAATTTAAAGTTGTCAAATCTTACATCTCCTGCCTGTTCTCTTACTTTACCTTCATGATGCAATGCAGCGTAAAGTACTTTGCTTATGAGCATCTCAGTTCAAAGATGTCACTAATGCTTTGTTTTCAAAAATTGACCTCAATGAGCAAATGTTTTGATCTGATAGATATTTGTGATTGTGTAAATATTCTTGGAAGTACTTGATATATGTTTATTAAATATGTTTTTTGAATCTTCAAAAACAATTTTAGGGTTTTGCCTTATTTTCACTCGTTTTTTTTCACTGATCCGAAACATGATACGAACCGTGATTCTAAAACCGTGACACGATCCGAACCGTGGTTTTGTGTTCCGGTGCACCCTTACAATGTAACGTTAATAGCTCAAACCCTGCCGCCAACAGCCAGCATATACTGCCATCTTCTGGCCACAGAGGAGAACTTCACTCTGAGCAGGAGGGGAAAAGGAGCGAACTTCCATAAGTTTCACTCAGTTAGTTAAGAACTTTACTATTTTAGCTTACTTAAATAAAACCTCTTTCACTATTTCATCTAGAATCATACGTTTGAAAGCATATAAAATTGTTTGAATATAAAGAAACAAAAATAAATAAAGTTCTGGGATAGGCGGTGTATCTGGATTTACCAAAGAGCTTAACAGCAGTTGGAATGTTTGGAACAGACATTTGACCTTGAACACAACACTGGTTCAAACTGAGGCTTTCCTCGACTGCAAATGACCCACATTTATTTCAAATCTGTGCAGAATTGTTTGTAACCATTTACAGTTAAGTAAATGTAGAAATATTTCAGTGAAAAAGAAAAGATTTAAATATTGTATTGAATAAGACAAGCTTTGGGTTGTCCAGAAGACATTGTAAAGCGCATTAAGCCTGTTTTTAGGAGCAGGCTACTATTTTTAAAAGGATCATGGCGCTCCAGATTATCCAAACTCTCCCTCTGTCTGACATGTTTCCAGCTCGCTCTCCAGGTGGAGAAAGCTGCACTGCAGGCAAAGCCGTTCCAGAGGGTTGGCGGTTCGCCTCCTGAGAGGCTCAACCCGTGGAAGCTCCGCGTGATGCTCCGTTTTTTTCGACAGCTGCCACCTGACCTCCCCCAGACAAGCCGCCACTCCGGTCTTCCCGCCCCTCCGCGCGCGCACCGAGCAGCGCGGCCGTCGGTAACGGGAAGATGGCAGAGCGGCAGCAGCAGAAGCACGAAGGCAGGGTAAAAATCGGCCATTACATCCTCGGCGACACGCTCGGAGTGGGGACGTTTGGCAAAGTGAAGAGTTAAGTATTGTTTGTGTGTGTCACGAGGCTCGGTTCTGACCGGCCGGCGGTTCGCCCTCTGATAGGACCGCGTGAACTTGACTCACAGAGGTTAGCGTAGCGGCTCGGTGCTGTGCAGCTAACGGCCAACGTCAGGGACGTAACTTTGATCTGGGAATCCGTCCGCTTCAAAGTCAAACATTCCCGTATGCGCCGCCCCGCGCCGGGGCAGGTCCGGCGCCCCCGGGGCAGGTGCACAGGGGCACTCCCGACGGGGTCCTTTCTGAAGCTGTTCGTGGTCAATAATACGGCGGTTACTCGTCCTGCGAGCAAACATGAAACGTCCGATCCCCACGAAACTGTCAATAGGAGCCGACTGTCGGACATGTTTACGGCTGCGGGTTCGGTCTTCAGCGCCGGTCTGTGGAGGGTTGCTGGTTCGTCTCTCTGTGAAGGTTAAATCATGGTACTGCTGTCCAACCCCACACAACACAACTGCTTCATGTCCATGAAGACCTCTGAGTTCTCAGCCGACCTGCATTTCCGGTGGTCTGACCTTTCAAAATTAAAGGTGGTCTTGAGGCAGTTTGGAGATGTGTCTCAGTCCTTTCAGGGAGTAAAGACGCAACGGTAATTACTAATGACAGCATACTTTAGAGCGGCATTAACGTTTTATGAGCTATGAAACAGTCAGCAAGTAACAGCATGTGTGGCCTTTAGCAGTGAATCCTACCAACGTTTCTGCGTAGAGCAACATCTGCTGTAAAGTCTGTGTGTCTGTGTGTGTCTGTGTGTGTGTGTGTGTGTGTGTGTGTGTCTGTGAGTGTGTGTGTGTTGTGTTTGTGTGTTGTCTGTGGTGTGTGTTCTGTGTGTGTTGGTGTTGTTGTCTGTGTGTGTCTGTGTATTGTGGTTTTCTGTGTGGTGTGTTTCTGTGTGTGTGTGTGTCTGTGTGTTGTCTGTGTCTGTGTGTTGTCTGTGTGTTGTCTGTGTGTGTGTGTGTCTGTGTGTTGTCTGTGTGTGTGTGTTGTCTGTGTGTGTGTTTCTGTGTGTGTGTACGTGTGTGTGTGTGTTGTCTGTGTGTGTCTGTGTATGTGTGTTTTCTGTGTGTGTGTTTCTGTGTGTGTGTCTGTGTGTGTGTTGTCTGTGTGTCTGTGTGTGTACGTGTGTGTGTGTACGTGTGTGTGTGTGTCTGTGTGTTGTCTGTGTCTGTGTGTTGTCTGTGTGTGTGTGTCTGTGTGTTGTCTCTCTGTGTGTGTTTTCTGTGTGTGTGTTTCTGTGTGTGTGTACGTGTGTGTTTGTGTGTGTGTATCTGTGTGTGTCTGTGTGTTGTCTGTGTGTATGTGTGTTTTCTGTGTGTGTGTGTTGACTGTGTGTGTGTGTTGACTGTGTGTGTGTGTGTTGCCTGTGTGTGTGTTTCTGTGTGTGTGTGTGTTGTCTGTGTGTGTGTGTGTGATGTCTGTGTGTGTGTGTTTCTGTGTGTGTGTGTGTGTCTGTGTGTGTGGTGGTGTGTGTCTGTGTGTGTCTCTGTGTGTGTGTCTGTGTATGTGTGTTTCTGTGTGTGTGTTTCTGTGTGTGTCTGTGTGTATCTGTGTATGTGTCTGTGTGTGTTTCTGTGTGTGTGTCTGTGTGTGTGTGTGTGTGTGTGTGTGTCTGTGTGTGTGTGTTTCTGTGTGTGTGTCTGTGTGTGTCTCTGTGTATGTGTGTTTCTGTGTGTGTGTTTCTGTGTGTGTCTGTGTGTGTGTGTGTTTCTGTGTGTGTGTGTCTGTCTGTGTGTATCTGTGTGTGTGTGTGTCTGTGTGTGTTGACTGTGGTGTGTGTGTGTGTGTTGCCTGTGTGTGTGTTTCTTTGTGTGTGTGTGTTGTCTGTGTGTGTGTGGTCTGTGTGTGTGTGTTGTCTGTGTGTGTGTGTGTTTCTGTGTGTGTGTGTGTGTGTGTGTGTGTTGGTGTGTGTCTGTGTGTGTGTGTGTCTGTGTGTGTTTCTGTGTGTGTGTGTGTGTTGTCTGTGTGTGTGTCTCTGTGTGTGTGTTGTGTGTGTGTGTGTGTTGTCTGTGTGTGTGTCTCTGTGTGTGTGTCTCTGTGTATGTGTGTTTCTGTGTGTGTGTTTCTGTGTGTGTCTGTGTGTCTGTGTGTGTTTCTGTATGTGTGTGTGTGTTTCTGTGTGTGTGTTCTGTGTGTGTCTGTGGTGTGTGTTTCTGTGTGTCTCTGTGTGTGTGTGTGTGTCTGTGTGTGTCTCTGTGTTGTGTGTTTTTCTGTGTGTGTGTGTGTGTTGTCTGTGTGTGTGTGTTGTCTGTGTGTGTGTGTGTGTGTGTGTGTCTGTGTGTGTGTGTGTTTCTGTGTGTGTCTGTGTTTGTGTGTGTGTGTGTGTCTGTGTGTGTGTTTGTGTGTGTGTGTTTGTCTGTGTGTGTGTTTCTGTGTGTGTGTATGTGTTGTCTGTGTGTGTGTCTCTGTGTGTGTGTCTGTGTGTGTCTCTGTGTATGTGTGTTTCTGTGTGTGTGTTTCTGTGTGTGTCTGTGTGTATCTGTGTATGTGTCTGTGTGTGTGTGTGTTTCTGTGTGTGTGTCTCTGTGTGTGTCTGTGTGTGTGTGTGTGTTTCTGTGTGTGTCTCTGTGTGTGTGTCTGTGTGTGTCTGTGTGTGTCTCTGTGTATGTGTGTTTCTGTGTGTGTGTTTCTGTGTGTGTCTGTGTGTGTGTGTGTTTCTGTGTGTGTGTGTGTGTGTGTCTGTGTGTGTCTGTGTGTGTGTTTCTGTGTGTGTGTTTCTGTGTGTGTCTGTGTTTGTGTCTGTGTGTGTGTGTCTGTGTGTGTCTGTGTTTGTGTCTGTGTGTGTGCTTCTGTGTGTGTGTGTGTGTGTGTTTCTGTGTGTGTGTGTGTGTTAGTTGGAGAGCATCAGCTGACAGGACATAAAGTGGCTGTGAAGATCCTGAACAGACAGAAGATCCGCAGTCTTGATGTTGTGGGAAAGATCAAACGAGAGATCCAGAATCTCAAACTCTTCAGACACCCACACATCATCAAGCTGTAAGTGGACTACCACCACTTTAAGGCAGAGATTTGATTGGTTCCATCACCAAATCAAAATTCAAATCTTAATTAATTCATGAATGGAAAAGAATGTGTAGCAGACCAAATAATATTGAACAACATCAACAATGAGGGTATCTGCTCTTGTTTTAGATATCAGGTAATCAGTACTCCAACCGATTTCTTCATGGTGATGGAGTACGTGTCTGGAGGGGAGCTGTTTGACTACATCTGCAAAAATGGACGGGTAAGACATTTCCTTCCACCGTGAGTGTTCATCTGCTGTTCAAGGAATGATGGTTAAGCTTACATTTTACTCTTGACTTTTGAGATTGGTCATCCTAACTAAAAACTAGGAGACTTTGTGTTGTTTTGTGGTGGTATCCCAGTTATACAAGTTTTACACATTATTTCAACTTTGATACTGTTTTATTTTCATTCTAATTTATCTTTTAAATGCAATCTTAAAACGTCAGCCTTCTTCATCAGTTTATTTTGCTTATTAGGCCTTTTATTTCAAGCTATACTTTTCTGTTTTCCTGTCAACACAGTTTAATCATGTGTCTGCAATCAGTTTTTCCCTAAGAAAGCAGAAGAAGTCAATGTCAACCCAACTGAAATACCATCCTAACATAGGAGTTCAGAGCACTTCCTGGGCTTCAAAAGTTCAAAATGAAGGAATTTCAACAAAGTTTATACCAGAGAAAGATCCAAAAAGTTGAAATAAAAGCTGGGTCCTGAGGCAGAATGACAGATATTCACATATGTTGGCAATTAAAGTTGGCAATTTAAGAATTGAGAAAAAACCCAGCAAAAACAAACAAGGCACAAATACACTCTGGGCTCAAACAGTACGACTTAAGAAAACAAAAACGTGACAAAAAGGATTTGTACCTGAAAAAAGACCCAACTACACTGAGGACTTATCATTGAATGAGAAGCCAAACACAGGAGTGAAGATCCAGAACGTCAAAGTGGAACAAGGTGTAAGAAAATGAATAAACACACACACTGATAGGAGGGTTTCCAAGGTCCCCCAAATTGTCTGATGATCGGCAATTTCAGACTGCCACCCTCCAGCCACCCCTCCTGCCCTTGTGCTGCCGTCCCACTGCTACTGTCTGCTTGTTAGAAATCATATGGTAGCAGCGCCGGCACTCAACAAGGGTTGTTGACATGGGCCGGGGGCCCGGCGATGACCAGCCGTCAGACTCATGTCAGACTGATAAGAGCACCACGCACAAGAACGGCGAAGAAGAATAAGTTGTTGGGTGAGGCTGTGGTTGCAGCGCTGCACTGCACTGGGACTTTACCCTTGCTGAGTTTCTGTGGAGGCATTTTGTCTAAAAATTATAATATACCTCTGGGTGGTTGGTGGCACTTGACATGGATGGGCACCATCCGGAGATATTAACACATCGTCCAGTCAGAGCTGCTGCTGGCCGCCCAGCTGTTGCCCACGTTTCGTAATGCCGTCATCTCCATTTGACAGATTCTTGACAACTGCCTGACTGCCACCGTCTACATTCATGACCACACCAACGATTTTTAAAAATTTGGGCAGCAACACGAAATCTTGAAGATTCTACCAATGACTCCCCATCACATGGTGGCGGTCAGGGCGGCTCTGTTTTAAAAACAGGAGGGGCTCAGTTCCCAAGAGATGCACACAATATAAACAAATGTAGCGCATTTGCTATCATCTGTGCAACGTTTCTCTGTTTGCTAGTTCAATGATGTTGCTAGTATCAATGATAATATTGTACTCTGATCATATAGTAATAACCATCATCCTCTACATTATAAACAATAGTAGCTTCAAACCCATAGGAATAATGTGTTGTTGAGTATTTGCTAATAATGTAGCCAAAATTATACAGTTAGTGAAGTTATATGTTCATAAAATGTGTCATTTTTTGTGACATTTTTAAACACATTTTAAAATTTAGTTTCAGCTTCAAATTATTCCACAGTTTTCCTCCACACACAGACACACAGTATTTTCCACATGCTGTTGGCATCATCAGAAGTTTGAATTTCCCAGTTCTTCTTAATTTATAAGGATTGTCTTTTACTATGAATCATTTCTGTATATTATTTGGTTATTAATTATCATAGGCTTTGTAAAGTATTTGTAGTGTTTGATAATAAACTAGGTGCAGTAAATTTTGTTATTTTGATTTTTAAAACAAGACTAGTATGCTCCAAAAATCCTACTTTGTGAATAATTCTGACTGCTTATTTTTATAATATGAATAATTGTTTTAATAAAGATTTATAGGTATTCTCCCATATTCCATTGCAGTAATTAAGGCAGGGAAGCGCCAAGCAGCTTTGCTATATACATAGCGAAATGTAATCAAGAAAATGTTTTTGCTTTATTTATTATTGAAAAATTTTTTGAAATTGTTATTCTTATTTGTTTGATGTGTTTTCCAAGAAAGTTTAGCATCAATTATTAGTCCTAAAAAAGTATTCTCTTGTACTTTTTCAATTGGTGTTCTGTTTATTCTTAACTGTTGCTTGAAATTTTCTTCACCAAAGATTATGGCTTTTTTATTTATTTACATTTAAATGTATCGCTGTCCAAGCATTTTTTAAATAATATGTACCTCATTATTGATAATGCTAATTATTATTATATTCATCATCACTGTAAAATATGTGTCATTTGCAAATAATACAGACTTGAATAAACAAGAGACGTTAAATATATAATTCACATGTTAAATTGTTTTGGTTCTAATACATAGCCCTGAGGGATTCCACAAGTAATTTCCAGGTCAGCATGCATATTGCCCAATGTTAACATATTGTTTTCTTTCTGTTAAATAACCTTTTAACCACTTCCATGCGATTCCTCTAATTTCATACTGTTTAATGTAATTGAGCAGAAATTTATGATTTATCATATCAAATGCAAGTTAAATAAGTCTTATATGGTGCAGTATCACTAAAATGTCTCATAATTCATATCATTCATATTTAGTTCCATTAAAATTCTAATCAGACTTTCTGCATCACAAATGTATCCTTGTGAAATCTTTGACTCACCTCACTGGTAGAGGTCTCTCCCCTCTCATTGCCTGTGCCTCTCTGCCCTGACTCTTTTAGATTAATAGGGATGAAGGAGCAGTGTTGGGGGGTAACAGATTACAAAGTCACGAATTACTGTAATTTAATTACTTTTATTAGTAACTAAGTACACAGTACTTAGTTAACAGTTCAAATCTTTGTAATTAATTCCAGTTACTGGAGTATAAAAAACCCTCTAAACGTAGGTTTTGTAGACTCTAACATTTTCTCTCAGTTAAATAAAATGAAAATGCAGATTAATTGAAAATAAAACAGAGTAATTTTGTGCATGTGCGTGCAGATGCAGGGATGGGTCAAAGTACAGGCATGCCCTCATTGTTGCAGTCAAGGTGCTTTTTAAACTGGCTCAAAGATTAGTCGAAAAGAGACTCTGTTCTGAAAGGAGTCCTGTCATCTCAGCAGAGCAGCAGGTGATCAGCAGAGCAGAGATCCGCCCTGTGAACTGATGTGTTTGTTACCAATGAAACCACTCTAAAGCTGCTCTTTGGAGTGAAAGACAAGAGTCCGCTCCTTCCTGGGACTCAAAGACAATTTTTTCTGTATTAATTCATCCTTTCTTTCTTTTTCTCTTGAAGCTGCACGCGACTGATCAATATGAGTTTGCGCTCACTGCACTCTATGGGGGCGGGTGGGGGTGCATAGTTTGGTAGACCTGCAGCCGCACAGAACTATGCACAAAAGGTGGATGTAGAGAGAGAGAGAGAGAGAGAGACTGATGCATTTGGTGTAACTCATTATCATGGAATACATAAAGTTGTCCAGAATGAACATGGAGGCATTTTATAGTTCTTTGTGTTTTCAAAAAACTTGCTTGATTGCAGATTTGATAGAGATGAATATGAATATCACAGTATTTTCCATATCTGACTCTGAGCTGTAGCACAGACCACATATGGTGTAACTTATTTTTGTGTCATTTTTCACACTGTTGTCTGAATTAAAATGAAGGAGGTTACGTCTTAAATCATCTTCATACCTTGCATAAGGTTATTGCTTTAAAAATTTTTGCTTTTCATTATTTATTTTTATTTTATTAATTTATCTTTATTTAACCAGACAAGTCCTAAAGAGATTAAAAAACTATTTTTCAAAGGAGCTCTGTTAAATAAAAGACAACAGGATCTTGTTTGTGTGAAGCTACTTTTTACCTGGAGAATTTGTATGAGTGGAATAAAAAGTCAAGTAATAAGTAGTGAATTACTTTTTCAAATGAGTAATGAGTAAAGTAATTTCATTACAATTTTGATCCAGTAACTAAGTAAGTAATCAATTACTTTTTAGAAGTAACTTATCCAACACTGTGAAGGAGGAGGTAATATTAGTGAGTTGTTATTATTTCCATTAATTATAACATGCCTTATGGAGGTTAGCTCAACTTTTCAAAGCTAAAATGAGAGAAATCAACATCATGCAAACAGTTGACCTTCATGTGTTAGCCAGGTCTATATTTGTCAAAATGAGGAGCACCTGGTTCATTATTTACACGCTGGTGACGAAGACTTTCTTTCTTGAAAAACCTGCATATGTCCATGTTGTGTAACTTGTCTTGCTGTGTGTGTGTGTGTGTAGCTCCTGTGCTCAGGTGTTGATGCAGCGGAGTGTAAAGTAGCAGTGAAAACGTATATATATATATATATATATATATATATATATATATATATATATTTATGACCGTAACACTAAGACGGTGAGGGTAGTTACCTCTTGTTAATTCTTTGCACTTTCCCAAAGTGACTCCTAATACAGTGTTCCCTCGTTTATTGCAGGGCTTACATTCTAAAAATAATCTGCAAAGTTGGACTACAGGCTGTAAAACTTCTCACTCCACACTTTTTTCTCAGACAGAAATGAACATTTCACACTTTTCTCTGTTGTTTAATCCATGAAAGGTCAAACCTCCATAGAAAAATTATGGCGATTTGTAAAACTGAAAACATTCTGCAAATGAGACACAGCACAGAGGAGGTTGATTAGCAAGTTCTCCAGCCAATCAGGATGTGGAACACAGTGTGCTAAAAAAAACAAAACATAACAGAAGACAGTGAAAGGTGAACTGTGATAAAGCAAGAGAACACTATAACCACAGTAACAGTAAGGTTAAATATTCTTTCAAAACCACACAGTAATCATCTTCATTGACATTGTGTCTTCAAGGTGGAGGACCCAGAAGCTCGACGTCTTTTTCAGCAAATAATTTCAGCTGTGGACTACTGCCACCGGCACATGGTCGTGCACAGAGACCTCAAACCTGAGAATGTTTTGCTTGATGCCAATAAAAATGCCAAGATTGCAGACTTTGGTAGGTTTTCCAGAGGGAAGCACCAACCCAGATGAACCTCAGAGGAGTAGCTTGTGTGCTATTGAAGATAACTTGCCTTGGGTGAATAGCAACATGGTGTAGTTAAAAGGGTAATAAACAAATCAATATAAAGTTTCACCCATCGGTTCTGGTTTTATTTATTTTTCCTTCTTAAAACAAAATTCTTGATGCAATATGACCAAGAAAAAAAAAATATTTTCAAAGGCACACAAGAGCTCAGTTGGTGGGTGTTATGGATGGAGAGGTGTCCCTTGGTATCTCTAAGTCTCATTTCAAGTCTGGCAAGAAGCCAGAAGTCAGAAGTCCCTATCAGTCATCTGATAGGGAAAACATTGAGGCGGGGGTACAGCAGGGGTAGTGTTTTGGCTGAGAGCAAAAGGTTAGCAGATGGAAAGAGGAGGAAGAGACTAGGAATAAAAGATAAAGTGAAGGTCAGAGAATCTCTGAGTGGCTGCTGTTTAATGTTTGGCAGCAAACTTGCCAGAAAGATGCAGCCTTATCCAATTAGAATGGTTTTATGTCTAGGGCTTAGAGACATGGCAGGTAAAGGAGGATAAAGATCTCAGCAGGGTATGAAATCATGTTGTAAAGTATCAACCGCAGTATCTCAAATAAAAGATTGTGTGTTATTGACCAACAGGATTGTCCAACATGATGTCAGATGGAGAATTCCTGCGAACAAGCTGTGGCTCGCCCAACTATGCAGCGCCAGAGGTCATCTCTGGAAGGTGAATCTGCAAAAAAAGGAGAGCAGTTGTTCATGTTGTTCTTTTCAAGTGAATAGTTGTCATTGTGAGTGAGAAATCAGGGTAACTATACTTGCAGTGTTCATGCAGTTCTACTGCTTCTTTCAGGCTGTATGCAGGCCCAGAGGTGGACATCTGGAGCTGTGGGGTGATCCTGTATGCCCTGCTGTGTGGCACTCTGCCCTTTGATGATGAACATGTTCCCACACTGTTTAAGAAGATCAGAGGAGGGGTTTTCTATATCCCAGAGTACCTTACTCGTTCTGTGGCCTCACTTCTAATGCTCATGCTACAGGTGGATCCGTTGAAAAGAGCCACCATCAAAGACATCAGGTAATAACAACCTGTCCAAACCCTGACAGAAAAACTCATTACTGAAACAAAACATCGAAACACTCTGGTTTGTCTTCAGTTATTTTACTGTTACAGAAGTGATCTGTTGAAGAATTAAATGGTAAAAGAAGATTAAGAAAAGAAAAATGATAGAAAAAAGCAGATCTGTTTATGACGTTTTTGGTATCGGCAGATACTCAAAATCAAGAGACTGAATCGAATCGGGCCCAAAAAAAACCTTATCGGGACATCCCTAGAAATACTACAGCTTTTTCCAGTAATACTTTATTGATTCGGTAATGCACATTACCTTCCGCCTTCATGAACAGGGTGTTTAAATTTATGTGCACTGTAGAAAAAAACAAAAACTAAGTTTGGCGCAGGGACATTGAAGTGGGATGCAGACTTATGCAGAAGTACAGACACAAGCTTCTGGTCAGAAATTTGTCTAAATACCGTTAAATTAACAAAAAGTCCAAACCTACAACTAATACAATTTAAAACTCTTCACAGAATTTACTATACTGGACAGAGGATGTTCAAGATGGGTCTCAAAAACTCAGACATTTGTGAGCATTGTGATAGTAATTTACCCGACAATTACATGCATGCTCTGTGGTTCTGTACACCTGTCCAGGCTCTCTGGCAACAGGTATGTGTTGATTTATCAGTCTGGCTTAAGGTTTCAATCACAGCCTCACCTTCACTTTGTGTGATGGGTGACATGAGTGCCATCGACACAGGGAAGTTTAGCATCTATAATCTTCATAACTCTGTATAGCAAAAAAGACAATCTTATTAAACTGGAAAAACAAGAAAAATATTAGTGTAAGTCATTACAGGAATCTGCTATTGGATCAAATCAGCTTGGAAAAAATGTCAACTAAGAGCTAGAATAAAAAGGAAAGGAATCCGGGCTCTCTGGTCCCCCATAGCTAATGCCATAACTTAGGGGGCGGGATTCCCGGGTGTCGCCGCACCTTGACTGTCTGCCAAGGGTCGGGGCCTGCCTGGTGCCTGGTGGGAGGGGGGCTCTGTTGGTCGGGGGGGTCTGGTCCGGCGCCTGGGCGGGGCAAGCACGGAGGCTGCACGGTCTCCTGGGCCGGGGCGTGGGGGGGGTGTGGATGGTGCATTGGGTGGGGGTCTGGCTTGGCTGGGGGGGGTGGTCTTTTTGCGTGTGCTGGGGGGGCTTGCGCGGGGCCCTGGCCCTGGTGGGTCTGCCTGCGCAGACTCGGGCTTCCTCGGGCCTACTGCTACCTGACCAGGTGGCTACAGGGGCGGTGCTTATCTATCCTGCCCTGGGGGCTGGCCCCCCTCTGGGCTCCTCTGTCTTTGTGTGGGGTAGGGGGTGTGGGGCCTGGGGGGTTGGCTTTCGGGGGGTGGGGCCTCTGCCCTGGGGAGACTTGGGCCCAATGTTGGGGACGGGGCGGGGGGGACGGGGGGACGGTTGTTTCATCATCGGGGGTCAGTTTGGTAGCTGTCCCCGACCTTCCCTCTTTCCTCATACGACCACTTTTTAGGTTGGAGGGGGGGGGGGGGGGGGGGGGGCGTCCCTGCGGAATACGTCGAGGGGCCGGGCCACTTGGCAGTGGTCCAGCCTCCCATGGTCTAAGCACAGTTTCGCCCCCTTCTCTTGGATTTAAACGCACCTTAGACACGTAGGATCCTTGGTGAGAGGGTGATTGGACATCTCTGTAAGCAATCAGGAGATGTCCTCAGTGCCCTGCTCGCCAATTTTCAACTGCACCCTTTATTACACACACCCTTCAACCACAAGAAACACACTTCAATGCACACACAAATACATTACACAAGGAAGGTGGGACTACTGATCTTCTGTCCCCTACCCCATCCCTGGTGGAGGGAACAGGGTCTTCAGCGGCGGCGGCCTTGTCTCTTGGGTGTCGGTCTCCTGGGCCCAGCGGCCCCCTCCCCGCGCAGGGAGAGGGATCCCTTAGTCCTCTGGCAAGTCCATGAGCGGGGGATCATATTCCATCTGAGCCTGGAGGGTGTCTGTGTCCTTGTGGTGCGTGTTCTGGTCCTTACCCTCGGGACCCCTTCTGGGTCACAATATTAGGAGAGCCTGGTCAGGCAATGTACACCTTCGGGGACCCCTACTTCTCTTGGTCATCCCTCCTCTAGATGGGGGTAGCTGACCCCCATCGTGCTCTCTTCTGGATCTCCGCAGCTGCCTGGGGCTTTGAGCGGGTCTCCCGTGGGGGGCCCCTGCTCCTACCCGGGGCTGGGGTGGGGGGGGTGCTCGGGGCTCCTGGGTGGTGGTGGGCGGCTTGTCTGGGGTGGGGGGCCTCTTGGGGGTGGGGCCCCGCGCTGGGCCACCTGGTGCGGTGGGAGGGCTGCTCTCCTAGCTGGGCTGGGCCTTGTGCTCTGCGCTTCCGTATCTCACTGCGCTCGGGTGTTGGCGGCCCGTGTGGCTGTCCTGCGGACCCTGGTCTGGGTGCTTGGCTGGGCTGCCGGGCGGGTGGATCTCCTCCGTTGACCCCACCGTAGGGTGCGGTTGTGGGCCCTGGTCGGCACTGCCACCTCGGCGGGGGTCTTGGTGTGGGGATGGCTGGAGGTTCTCCCTCCTTTTTTGTGCATTCCATCATCCACTTCATCTTAACATAACATTCACCTGAGCACAGGCGTCGGCTCACCTTTGCACCCTCAAATAGTGTGCAATGCTTTACATGTGTTGGTTGGTATGCACAAGTGTGCGTGCGAACTGGATGTGGACAAGTTTGTGAACACTCTAGGAGCCGGCAGGTATGTAACAGCTGAGTGTGTGGACAGGCCCGGCCCATTGTAGACCAACACTCACTATTGCAATGGGTATACGATCCAGCTTTTTGTTGCCAGTAGATTAACAACTCTACCTTCCCTTCCCAGTAGTCCTTCTCTGACTTCTATAATCCATTATCTATTCTCCCCCCCACCCCCCCCACCCCCACCCCCACCCCCCAAAATAACACTAAATAAATAAATAAATATTAATAAAGTTTCGTTTAGATTACAAAAGGGGCTTATACCAACATACATTTTGTGTTCGCTATGATTTATAACCCCCGATTGTAAGAGTAAAATCTGTCAAACACAAGAGGCTCTCAGCTCATATCTGTTTGCTCAGCTGTTGGGCAGGACAAGTTTAAAAAAAAAAAAAAAAGTAAGCGCATGCATGAGGGGGAACAGTGCAAAGCTGATTGGCGAGCTGTTGGACATGTTTATGAGCACAGAGCTAGATTTTTGGTCATGTTTTTGGCATCGCTAACATTGATGAAGTCATATGGGGATCTTTTGTACCTGGGACTTGCTGGTTTGGTTTATTGCTCCAGCCTCCCCTTTGCTGGGGCAGATGTACTGTGTCTGATCTGCTGCTGGTAAAAGAGATTCCCCAAATATTGTTTGCTCACAAGCCTGATGTCTCTTTTATGATTCTAGTCTTTTATTCATGCCTGGAAGCGGTGTATGTGTTGGGTGGAAGTCATGGGGCGTCTGTGTGAATGGAGGGGGGTTGTTTTTTTTTCTTTTTTGCATTTTGTTGTTTGTCGTTAATTGTAAAACGCTTTTAATCAATAAAGATTGATTAATACGTTCAGTTTGTTGAATAGTAACCAAACAAGGTTCCGTTATACCCAGACTTTCCTTCATTTCTGCCAAATGATAATATGAAATGTGAGTTTAAAATGAAAACTACAGCTGATTACCACTCAATTTACTGGGGGTTAAAAAAATAAATATTTAAGTATTATATATATTATATATATATATATATATATATATATATATATATATAAGTATATAAGCTGTAGGTATGACATACAGCAAATGCTGTACTTTTGGTTTCAAACAAACATAGTTGCAATGATATTTAAACAATTTTCCTTGTGAGACATTGTTATTAAAGCACTTTAAATTAATGCCAAAATATGTTTTAAAAAGCTATTTGATTTTTTGTTTGTGAATTAAATAACATCTAAGATAAATTGGAACTTGTTTATATTTCTTTGTATTAGAGTTAGCAGAAATTGTTAAAGAGAAAATTTCAAATTGGCACTTCATGTCATAAACGTTGCTAAGTGTGAACTGCCTCCACTCTCATGGGTGGGCAACAGAAGCTTTATGTAGACCTGCAGCCTCTGGAGGATCCTACATCTTGATGTTGGTGGGACTCCAGAGACAGCAGCAGCTTCATTGTAATGGTATTTTAGCAGCTGCTCTCTTAATTCCATGTATTTGTCTGACAGAAACCTTCCTCATTCTGCCTTTATCTGCATGAACAGCCACACATCTCTTCATAGTTCCATGATCACGTTTTCATGATATATCCAAGGTTTTCAGCAGCAGAGATCCTTTTCCTTTCTCAGATTTCTTGAAAACGCTGGTCTGCCGAACAATGTGGAACGTCCTTCTTTTAGTTTTTCCTTGAATTGAGCTCACCTGGTAAACTAATGACCACAGGTGTCTGAGATGGATGTCAGTGATTCCAAGAGCCCAGAGACGCAATATCATCCATGAGTTTCATTGATGGACAAAGAGTTTGCTCTTTTTGACACACAAATACAATCTGCAGGATAATTTGGAACGCACTGTAGATTACTTCAGTAGGCGGACAGATTGGTGGTTAATCCGTTCTGTGTAGCTGTTTAGGCATCTCCAGTCACTTTGTTTTAAAAGTTACTATTTTAGGAGTCTTGTAGTTTGTTAAAATGTTTTTTTGTAAGGTTGTATGACCTTTTTTTGGCAAATTTATTTTTTTCTACATCTGAAATCAACAAAGGTTTCTTTGAGACAATGTTGTCATGTGAACTCTTCATCCCAACAGGCTGTGTTCAAAAAGTAATGAGTCAAATATTTTCTTGACCTACAGCAAGGCTGCCTTTAAATAAATAACGTTTGTCTGTTTTCATAGAGCTATTTTCAGAGGGCTGTGAAGACCAAAGTTCAAGTTTGTTTTAGTGTTTTAGTCTTAGTTTTTGTTCCAGCCACTACTGAAGAAAAACTTGACATGTACTCAACTTGCAGAAACAGAAGACTGAGAGCTGTCTGCTCCTCCTTCTATAGGGTAACAGTGAAATGAAACTAAGCTGACTGCTGCTCTTTACTTTGTTAGGGAACATGATTGGTTTAAGCAGGACCTACCAGGTTACCTGTTCCCAGAGGACTCGTCGTACGACTGCACTGTGTTGGATGAAGAAGCTATTAGAGAAGTGTGTGAGAAGTTTGAATGCACAGACTCTGAAGTGGTATCAAGCCTTTACAGTGGAGATCCACAGGTACTGTGCATGTACATTCAGAAACACATCAGGACTTTTCTGTTTTCTGTACAGAAGTCTGTAGTGCAAGCTCTAACATAGTTTTAAATATTTTTATGGTCACTGTTGCATGTTGTTGGCTGTCGCATCTGAAGAAATCTCTCTGTATTGATTCAAACTATTTGAGTCTTTGCTCCCTCTGTTCACACAGGATCAGTTAGCCGTAGCATATCACCTCATCATAGATAATCGACGCATCATGACACAGGCCAGCGAGTTTTACTTGGCATCCAGTCCTCCACAGGGCTCTTTTATAGAGGATGGTATGCCATTGCCCCCTGGGGTCAAACCCCACCCAGAGAGGATGCCTCCGCTCTTGGCTGACAGCCCCAAGTCTCGATGTCCTCTGGATGCTCTTAACACCACCCGGCCTAAACCACTGGCAGTGAAGAAAGCCAAGTGGCACCTGGGCATCAGGAGTCAGAGCAGACCCCATGACATCATGACAGAGGTGTACCGCGCTATGAGACAACTCAGTTTTGACTGGAAGGTAACTTCACAAGCTCTACACACAGAAGATTGTATAGTACACATGTGGCTCTGCAAATATGTCTGGTCTTGTGTGTCAGGTGGTGAACCCATACCATCTGCGTGTGCGGAGGAAGAATCCAGTGACAGGAAACCTGGTGAAAATGAGCCTGCAGCTCTACCAAGTGGATAACAGATCCTATCTCCTTGACTTCAAAAGCATTGATGGTTAGTGACAGAAAAAACACAGTTCAGTTTAAAGGTGCAAAGCTGCAACATTTAAAGTCACTCTTTGACTCAGTCCTTTAAACAGAATATTTTATTGTCTTGCATTTAAGGAATATGTAGTTTTTAGTTTTGATCTACCACAAGATGGCACAATTTGGTGCTTTTGAGTGCCTAAGTCTGGATAAATACAGAGGGTTGTGTCCAGAAGGGCATCCATTGTAATTCAAAGCAAAATCAAATCATACTAACAAAACTTTTCAACTAGGACTGTCATGGCCCAGGTTAACGACTACCAACCATGCTGTTGGCTTGCTGGATGCTGGGGAAAATTGAACTACTGTGCTGTTGATGGAAGGAGAGGAGGAAGGCGTGTTTGTAGGCAGAGAGAGAAAAGGAAAGACAGGAGTGAAGATTTTAGAGTAGGAACTTTGAATGAAAAGACTTTGACAGGAAAAGTACAGAGTGTAGGAAGGAACACACAAGATGATTACATGATGTTTGTGGAGAAGAACTGAGGTCAGATAAAGCTGCTTTGTGTTTTAGTAGAGCTAGAGAACGTCTAGGACAGGAGAAAATGCAAAGAGGGCAGAGATTCATTTCTTTTTGAGCAGCTGATTTTCTTTTAAGGTCTTTGCTGAAGTGATGGTGACAAGTTAGAAAGGGTTCCTGCGATGTTTGTATTTAGTGACTTGCAGGTCAGATTCACAATTTGATCTTAAAATACTTGGATTATGTTGATTATGATATATGCCAGGGATAGGCAATTCCAGGCCTCGAGGGCCACATTCCAGCATGTTCTCCATCATACCATGCTCCGGGGTGTTCTAATTGGCTGGTCACCCCTGAACCGGGTAATCAGTCATGAGTAGTGCTTGGATATCTGGAAATCATGCAGACACACCAGCCCTCGAGGCCTGGAGTTGCCTATCCCTGATTTATTCTGTGCTGATTTTTGGGAAAATCTAGAAAGCATGTGAGTCTCTAACAAACTGGGCTCTTCTATGTTGTGACCTGTAGATGACATCATTGAAGCAGTGGGCTTTAAGTCCGGGTCGTCCACCCCTCAGAGGTCCGGCTCCACTGTGGGCCTCCACAGACCCAGGCTGAGCATTGACTTTGCAAGCCCAGCGAACGATGTGCCTCAGCTTAGCTCCTCCCTCCCGGGATCACTGTCCGGTATTTCCCCTCTTCTCGCCCCACGTCAGGGATCACACACCATGGACTTCTTTGAAATGTGTGCCAGTCTGATCACTACACTTGCACGCTGAGGCGTGTTGACCATTTCAAAAATCTGCAGATCTGGGAAGTGGAGTTTAGAACTAAATGTAGTGTTTGTACAGCATTCAGAAAGAAAATAGAGAAGAGATCAAGGGAAAAAGTCTTTTTTTTTTTTGTTGTGTTAATACCATTGTTCGGTCTGCAATAACAGTGCCTGAGATCCGACTCTGCTCCTGATGTGGCCGAAGCAGAGAGGTGTGAACTTACAGGTCAGTGAAGTGTCATAAACCACAAAGGTTGAGTTTCCCTGCACACCTTTGTTGCACTTTGTCTTACATCTGATGTGAGCATGAAGTTACAAATCTGCAGCAGTGTCCATGGCAACACCACTTCATTGTAGGTTTTGCTGGGTTTGTAAAGAAGCTTTGGCTGTGTTTTTTACTAGACGTGTTTATAAGTATTGAGAAAAACAACACACAACATAATTTATTCATCACAAAAATATTGCAATTATTTAGGTATCAGATGCATATTTATTTTTGAAGTTGTTCCTTAAAACATTTCATTACAACAAAGGTCAAGTGGATTTTATATGCAGATAAATGCAAGAGATAATGAAAGATGCATTAAACGCTCGGACTGGAGTTAGGTGAAGGAGCAGAGTTTGTGAACATTTTTTTCCTTTGTTTTGTCAGTAGCTGAATATCACATGTGATTGTTCCCACAAACTACAACGCTTAGCAATATGCAGCGTGCCATCTGTTTAAGTGCTGCTCAACCAGACTGTCTTCAGAGGTATGATCAGTGCAGTAAAGCCTTAGCTGCCCCTGCGGGTGGAAAAAGAGATTGCAGGTGGCCCATGTGAAATATCAAGGTCATAGACTGTTCTGTGAGTCTGAAGAGCATCTTTTTTTTTTTTTATGAGCATGCTGTGGGTGAACCCTTGTACAACACTTAAAGGTAAGGTGAGGGTGAAGTAGGTGAGATGCAGGTGTGTCAGATGGATTTTTCATCCCCTGGACAGAACTGCATCACAACTACAATCAGGGTATAGTGTGTGTGGGCAGCCTACGGGGATCCTACAGTACTTCTGTATCACCATAACGCTGTGATAATGCATTTGTAAAAGGGTCAATAAGGAGCCAGTGCTCACAGCTCAATAACAACTAAGGGCACCGTAGGACAGCATCACCATGAGTGAGAGCAACTTACATTATCCCGAAAAATACTTCAGGATACATTTATCACACCAGCGACAATGGCGTGATCCATTTTCATGACTCGGGCCTTAAGGGAAGTGGAAGACACACACTCCTCTCTAGGACCCTCTAAGAGACCGGATAACCCAGAAACCTGCAGCAGCCGTACGGTGGTTAAGCTGTTTCTGTAGGAACAAAGTGTCACCTGAAGCCTTTAGGTTATGAAATACAGTTCACGCACACTCTACTACCTTTCATGAAGTCTGAAAATATTGCATTTTTCTTGACCTAAGAGAAAAAATGAAATTCACTGTGTTATAACCTTATCTGATATGAAGATATAACAGAAGGAAAGCATGGCAGTTTTGTGGAATAGTGTGTGTCTCCTGCAGAAGAAGAAAAGCCACAAAACCCTTTCTCCAGCTGCCTTACAGAGTGTTATTTATGCAGGTGTGAATGTGTAAGCTGATGGTGTGTGTTTTGTGAATTTCTTCCTGGTATTTGGAGAGCTTAAGTTGAAGTCTACATGCATGGAACCTAGCGAGATGCTGCCAGAGTCAACCATGACACAAATAAAAGTGTCACTTTATTTTCATAAAGTTTTTCTTTTATTCTAAGATTTTTTTTTAATCTGTAAACTGGCTCAGAGTCTCTCTGGTTGAGTCAGTGCGAGCTCAAACTCTGAGACCAAAGTTGCTTTGATGATTCTGGGCTGCAGTGTCTCTATGATGCCAGCTGTTTTAGAACACGTTCCTTTGTATGTTTCTTTCTTAGCAAGGGAAAGGTAATAATCAGAAGTCCACATAGCATTGCAGGGCCTGCTTTTTCTCAAAGTTCTGAAAGTTCAGACCTGAAGTGATGGCAGTGGTGCATCTGACAGGTTGGGTTAGTTGCAGCACAGCTGTTCTCTGCATGCTGCTGATCAGAGGTTAACTCACTCACTGTTAGGCCTCAGCTAAAACTGCGAGCTTCTTGTTTTTCCGCCTGTGACACTGCTGCCTTTCTGCTCGTGCACACATGCAGTGTCTGTGCGCATTTGCCTGTCTGTGTATGGAGCTCCATCCTTGTGCCAACATGGAACTAAACATGCTTCAGTGAAACTCTCACATCAGCAGTGTTTACTGTACAGCACTCGGCCTTTACAGCTAGACGTGAGCACAGGTGACATGCTCGCTCTGTAAATTGTTTGGAGCAGCACCACGTAAAACACTTTTTCTTTGCTGTACCAAAGTGAGTGTAGAACTGTACAGCAGTTCTTCTGACTCTTGTGACCTTCCACACCTTCATTTCTGCCTGTAAGGGTGAACGTGCACAGTGGCTCTTGAGGACGTGCACGGACGCAAGGCCCTGCAGACTGAACTCTGGATTTTTTTGGGCTGCTGCTGCTGATGATGATTTGCACTTTATTGTCAATAAAAACCAAGATAAAAAACAACAGTTTTGCTCCTCAGGCTTTTGTCAACATGAACACACACCCATGAAGGCGAACACTCCCCAGATGTTATCAGTTTTCAGGAGGGTCAGGCGTGTGATGGAGAAACCTGGCATAGCAAACAAATCAGACAGAAAAATATTTCCTAAAAGATGACCACAAAGGAGCTGAGGCCTTCTGCAGGTCTAAGAGGAAAACACAAAGATGTGCAAAATAACACTCTGTAAAAACCTAAAGCATTTAAAAAGGAGTGTTAAATAGCACAACACAGAATGTTTCATTAGCACTATACAATCCACCAAGGTCTTCAGGAGAAACACAGAGGGGGAGAAAAGGAAATGAAAAAGAAACCATGCTGACTGTGACAAGGTCTAAAAGGATACTCAGTCCTTTTTAACAGCAGCTCAAGAATAGGTTTTCAGGATCATCACAATTTTTGAGCGGAACGGTGTGCAGAACAGAAGGTTTGGCTGTTGATGTTTAGTCTGAATTTTCCCCCAGTTGCTGCAAGACCAGCTTTCTCCATTGCTCCATTTCTCCACATTATGGTGCTTTGAAATTTTTCTGATCCAAAGTTCCAAGTCAGAGAATCATTTTCACATGAGCAGTGAGATTTCCAGCATCCTTATTCCACATGGATGACTGGCTTTAGCAAGCAGGTGAGTCCAGGTGTTTCATACTTTTAATGATGGTTTCCAGGGAGGTCGGCGTAAAGTTCAGGAGGAGGTAAAATGATGGCAGTGGCATCAAGCTCTGCCTGCTGGACGGCACTAGGCTCAGGCCTGGAAACAAAGACAAGAATGAAAATGACTCAGATTTTCCTCTGATACCAGCATGGTAATGCACTGACGACACTGTTGATCAAGCCCACAGCTCATTAAGGAGAAAATGACTCATTGTCCTGCGAGAACATGAGCCAGTTTAACTTCCTGATGGGTCGGAGCTGGAATTCCAGTTCGTCTTACTTTTTCACAAGTGCATAGAATGCATTCATTCTTGTTATGATCAGCAAACAGCCCCAAACCAAAAGAGAAAAGAAACCTGTTGGGCTGCAGGTTGGGCAACATGTCTGGCATTTTTCTGCATGCGTGTTAGTTACTCTCCACTTACACAAGAACGTCTTCTGTTGTCAGCAAAGGTCCTACAAGTGGAGCCAGAATGGACATTAATATAGGTTCTTTCAGATATAGTATCATTTTAGGCTTATGTTGGGATTATTCAGAGATTGACTTACTTGTCTCTGGCTCAGTGGCGCTGAAAAATAACAACAAAAAAAATGTTGGAGTTTTTTGTGTGAGTTTGTCTTGCATGATCAAACAAGCATAATCCAAACCTGGCTGGTGTCTGCTCTGGTTTTGGTGAATGGAAAAATGTGGCCAACTTCTGAAGTGCTTCATTTCTTACACTATTTTGAAGTAAAACACATATTCATGGCTTTAATCACTGTTTATTAAAATGGTTAACTGTCTGCAGGAAAAATAAAAGTGTACTCACTGTGTGTGAGGGTTCTCATTGCACGTGTCACTGCGGCTGTGCTGGTGGATTATTGGAATGTTGGTTTGTCCTGTAAAAAAAAAAAAGCCCAGCTGATTTTAATTAAAGCTTCTAACAAAATAAAACTGGCAAATGCCACAGAGATTAGGAACTTCCGGTTCACACGGGTGAGTGCAGGAAATGTGTGCACAAAGCCTGCAGAGCAAGATGTCATTCAGGACCTGAACCAACAGACATTTAAAAACAGCAGGTATACTGAATGTGTTCAGGTGATGGCTTATCACACTGTCAGGTTTCTATGTTAACAAATTCTGTTTAAACAAAAAATGTATACATTGAAAACCACTGAATCCACCAACATCACCCAGAACTAGTCTGTCTCATATTTAGGCTTACATGATTTATTTGTACTTAAGATTGTACTCAGTTTTGAGCAGGTGGGACTTTACAATGTCGTCTGAAGTTCTATTGCTTTGACCGAGTCATCTGAAAACGTAGGCTGAAGTTGTGACAAAAATATGCCCAAGGAAACTGCAGAACCCTGAAAATGCTGAAAACAGTTCAATTCCATCCACCGTTAACCCTTTAAAGCCGAACGTATCATATTTGATACATGGGTCTGTCAGCCCTCTTCAAGAGCAATGGAATGGAAATACACATTTCTTGTATTTTTTTTTTTGTCTTAGAGCATTTTGTTAACTCAGGAAAAAATATATATTTGATCTGTGTGACCTGATCTATCAGATATGATACAAAATTACATTTATAAGTAAACAAAAAAAAACTTTTTTTTTTGTTTGTTAAGAGGGACCTATAAAGGCTCCAAATCCAAAGAATTTGAATTTTCTGTCAATTATTTAAGGAATCAGGCTTTAAAGAAAATGTGTTTTTAACATGAGTTTTGACATATTAACCATTTTTACAAAACAATTAAAAATGGCAAAACAAGAGAAAATGCTGGTACAGTATATGTAAGTACATTAGTGGTGTTTATTAATCTATATTTTTGCAAGTTTCTTCTAGTCTGTTAGTAGATGTATAAACATCTCAACTGTACGTACATCTTTGTCCTTCAAAGCAAAAAGCTGAAGCCAGTTATGTTCTCTTTACTCAGACATGATCAGGAAAATTGCTGTTGAGTGATATAAAAATGCTTTAGGAACATCATTAAAATGTGAAAAGAAGCCCATTGACAGTGTGAGGAACTGTCACGCTTCAGTGGCTGGTTAGGCTCCAGCAACCCCGCGACCCCAAATGGGAATACTGCAGTTTTGGAAGATGAATAATTAGGAAATAAAGATGTAAGATGACTGTGTTTTAATGGAAATATTCCTTTCATTTATAATATGATCAAAATATAAATAAATATGATCAAAAAAAAGAAACATTTGCATTACATGTGTTTTCATTGTACATACCATAATGAACCCTTCATGCCTGAATTTATTTCCAATTATACTCAAACTATTTTTCTGTGTTTTTACCATTCAAGCTGATGCAAAATTAAGCACAGTCCTGGATTAAATGATACGTTACAAATTAGTGACATACAGCATGAAGGGATTTCATTCCACCAATACAAGAGTAAAAAAAAAGAAATGTGTTTCTTTTACATCTTGATTGTGTGGATTATGAAAACTTTGTAAAACCATGAAATGAAGGAACTATGTAGGGGTGGGATTATAGAAGTTCGCTTCTAATCAAGCTCTGCTAGACTTCAGTTATAATCACTATACTTAACGAATGTTACACATATGACGGACATTTGTTGTTTGTTTGTTTTTCTCTTTTTCTTTCAATCAATGGATTTCACTGTCTCAGTAATGAGTTTGGTAATTCTGTGTGATTTTTTTGTGTGTAATGTCCAATTTATGCTTGAAATAAACCAATCAATGAAGTCGCTTCATTGGGGCAGAATGGAGTTTTACCTGCATCTGGCACGGAAATACTTCTTGTGTGGCTCCTGCAGAAGCAGAAAATAAAAAACAAGTCTTAAGAGCTACACAGAATCTCCGATTACTGATCCATCAATTGGCAATGAAATCTGTTTACACTGGGGAGAATGGATCTGTGTGTTCCATGGGTTCTTCATCATCACATGTCCACTCTTCACTGTCATCTGAAACTGAAAACATCCACTAAATCAAACAGCTACTCAACCACTAACCAAGTCTTGATCTTGAGGAATAAAAGCAATACATACAACTTTCTACAGACTGCTGAAAGTGATTTGAGGCTCTAAAACACAGAACAAAATGTTAAAGTCATCCTTTTAACGGCACTAATGGAAAAATGCTTGCCTCCTGTTTGGATTACATACATGTCACCTCTGCCAACTCCATCAATCTCCATGACATTGCTGCTGCTCTGGCGCTGTGTTTTCCTTCCAAGCTCCAGCATCTCCTTAATGTCCAGCTCCACATGACCCACAGCAACATACCCGTCTGAAGCACAAAAAGCAGAAGCTGTGTTCAGGAAACAGGCCTCCTGACGCCGCTTTTCCTGCTGTTGCCCACATGTGGGTCTTGGACTCACAGTGGTTGCTGCTGTCCCTGGCCAGCCACTTCCCTTTGGGGCACTTGGTGGTTCGGATGATGCTGATAAGATCTCCGCTCTTGACAGGTAGGTCGTTCTTACGTCCTTTTGTTGTTTCTGTTACTCTTGCCTGATACATGGCTTCCTCTTGTCCTGTGATCTGAAACACAATGCAACCTGCCTGTGACAGCTCTTCTAAAACAAATCATCATGATGAACTGAAGAAGAAACAGCATCATTTATGGAAGCAGTTCAAATACCGGCTACTGTATCACAGAAAAGCATCTATATAATAGACTACATGAATGTTGGAGATGACTTTCAACTCAGCAAGCTTATGTTGAAGAAAAACAGAAAAATATAACTCCATGAACACGTTTTGAAAACAGTTGCAAAGATCAGTAGGACCATGCTGAATGAGCAATCTTTGAGCTGGTGCATCAAAGCAAAGGATTTTGAACTCACCCCACCCTCTATGGACTACATGCTGGCTGTCCTTTAGAACGGACTTTGTGTCAGTTTGAGTAAAAATCTGCCACAGTCCGGCCAGGCATAAGGCATATATTGTGAACTTAAACTGAACATCAAAAATACGTGTTTAAAGATGAGCATCCTCATAAAACCTGAACTGGATTTGGTGAATTTGAAAGGTAAAGATGATTGAACTTTTTTTTTTCTGTGACTGCAACAGAACAGGAATGGTTGGTTTTCTAGCACAATACAACGAGAGAGATTTTTAAAATGCTGGATCCGAGAGGCTGACTTTTCTGATTTGAGACATGAATGTTTGTGGGAAGGATTTCAATTGATCTTGGTATTAAAACATGTTTATAGGTTTTGTTTGAGCCTGTTATACAGCTACGCTCTCAGGAAAGAATGAATCCAGACAGGTCTCACCCCACCCTCCATCCTGCCCTCCTACCTACATCACAACACTCACTTTGAATTTCTTCTTCATGTCATGCTCTCTTTTTTCCCTCTCCTTCTGCTCCTTCTTCTCCCTCTCTTGTTTCTCCTTCAGCTCCTTCTTTTCCTTTTCCAGCCGCTGCTTTTCTCTCTTCTTCAGCTCTTTCTCATCCGGCCCGTCTGTGACCGTTTTCTTTTCGTTCCTGAGAAAAAGAGAGCAAATAGCAGATTTGACAAAATGTTCAACCAGCAGAGAGAAGAGACAGGACTGTAATCACTGAAGCTGTGGGGTCACAGAGGCAGGCCTCACCTCACAAACCGGCCTGGCCAGGTTCTCTCTTGAACCTGTGGCTGCACCTGAGCCAAGAGTCCAGGGGTTGATTAGGTTTAAAATGAATACAGGTGAGGATCAAAGTCAAAACATGTTAATCTTACAGGGCTGCTTGTTGGCTCCTGTGAAGCCTCAACATATGGATCTGTGTTTATGGAAAGCAAAAGAGAGTAGATTAGTTAAAGCAAACACACAGGAGAGCAAGGATCTTCAGTTAAGTAACTTAACTCCGGGGCAGAGCTAGGTGGGGGGTGGGCCCCCAGAAAAAACTTTCGCCCCCACTTGCCCCCCCCAAGTTTTGAGTCAATATTAGAGTCATTATTAGTAAAAATTAATAAATCATTAATACAAGCTTTTTAAAGCATTAGTCAGTGTTGGATAAGTTACTTCTAAAAAGTAATTGGTTGCTTTACTTAGTTACTGGATCAAAATTGTAATGAAATTACTTTTCTCATTGCCTATTTGAAAAAGTAAGTCATTACTGTTACTTTACTTTTTTTTCCACTCAAATACAAATTCCCAAAGGAAGAACAGCTTCACAAAAACAAGATCCTCTTGACTTTCATTTGTTCATCTGTGGTTAAATATGTCAGTAAATAACATAAACAAACTACATTTTTAAAGCAATGTAATGCTTTAAAAATGCAAGATATGAAGATGGTTCAAGACATAATCTGGTTCATTTGAATTCAGACAACAGTGTGAAAAATCACACAAAAATAAGTTTCTGTTACAACCGATGTGGTCTATGCTACAGCTCAGAGGCAGATGTGGAAAATAACGTTACGTCATATTCATCTCTATATTCAACTATATGTATCAAATCTGTAACCAAGCCAGTCTTTTGAAATCATCCTGATATACGTATCTTTGATCCTTTTGTTTGTAATGGCCTTCTACTTGGCTGTTCTCAATTGTCATCTTCCAAAGTTTTCTGCTGCCCCCCTGCTCTACTGGTGGTTAGGTAATGGTGTGAAAATCAATGTTTTACACCAGTACTCAGGATTCAAAACAAATGGAGATGTTATAAAACATTCAAAACAAAGTTAGATATTGTCTTTGTGAAGCAAACTTTCTGCTGAATTCAGATACATCAACAAAACTCCGAGTGGGAATGAATCCCATCCCTTCCACTCATGTTTATTCCTCTTCTGTTGTGATGAGACAAATACCTGGTGGAGGATGCAGTGAACTGTCACTCTCTCTTACTTTGACCTTCACTGTAAATCGGGCAGTGATGCACGGGACTGCGGCTGTTTCCGGACTTACCGGCTGTTTCAGCCTCATGCCCAGTGCCTTGTAAAGATTGTGGAATTTTTGTGTTTATAACACAACATGTTTTGATACTGTAAAAAACACAGTGAACCACTTTTTCTTTCTAAAGGCTCAGCATAGTCACCATAGTCAAAAAAGATGACAATGTTCTTTCTCATGACACTGCTCTTACTCTTTGGTGTTCCTTTCTTTAAGGGTTTCTTGCCATTGCTGCTCTTTCCCTTCTTCTTGGATTGAACCTGGATGTCCTCATGTGCAGTTTCTCTGTCATCATGGTAGCTGTTGCCATTCTTTGCCTGAAGCCTTAGTAGATCAGAAAATTAGAGACATTTTTGTTCAAGTAGATTTGATAGTGCAGAGAAACTGCAGAAGAACTCAAAGTCTTACTCCTCCTTGGGTGGTGGTTCTTTAAAAACTAGCAGGGAAGATTCTGGCAATGAATGATCAAAGCGCTTCTCTTTGTGAACCTCTATATGGACCTCAGGTTCTGGATGGAACTCGGGTTCTGGATGGACCTCGGGTTCTGGATGGACCTCGGTGTCTGGATGGACCTCGGGTTCTGGATGGAACTCGGGTTTTGGATGGAACTCGGGTTTTGGATGGAACTCGGGTTCTGGATGGACCTCGGGTTCTGGATGGAACTCGGGTTTTGGATGGAACTCGGGTTTTGGATGGAACTCGGGTTTTGGATGGAACTCGGGTTTTGGATGGAACTCGGGTTCTGGATGGAACTCGGGTTCTTGATCAGTTATTCCATTGCTGCAGAACGCTGTGGGTTTCTGTGTGTCGGCACCATCTAAAACCATGTGCTCCTCATTCCGCCAATCGGAAGATTCAACTTCATGAATTTCCTCTGAAAACTCGGGGGGAACAGGAATCACTGCAGGTCAGGGCCACAGAAATATGAATTGGTATTAAAACAAAATTAGACATGTAAGTGAAAAAGTCTTCATTCCAGTTTTTTTAGCACCAAAGCATTTAAAAATAAAAGTCATGCTACAGCCTTCCACAGTTTGAGGCTCTGCAGTCAAAGAAATCAAAGGTTTTTGAAGTTATTTGGAGATTCAAAGTGACATCCCAGACTCTCTTTACCTTCAACGAGAGAAGGAGGAATAAACTCATCGGACTGAAGTCCATCTGGTTCATCTGGAGCAGAGCAGACGGCTTTCAGGTCTTGGTGGGCTTGTCTGGGTGGAGGGGTGGGAGCTAACAACATGTCAGCGATGGGGTCGGCCACTTTATCAAAGACTCCCTGTAAGACTGAGTCTTGTCCTGCAAACAGTCATAAACGCAAACATCTCACCACTGATGGAACTTGAACTGAACAGATTTGTTGTTTTCGGAAAAAGAATATGTCCTTAAACTGAAGCAGAAGAAAACATGAGAGCAACTGATCCAAGTGTAGTCGATATATGTTCCTGTATGTTAGTTAACGTCTTCATTGAGACTTTTTCAAATATTTCCTCCTGTCTGTTTTTCATATGAAAAACAACCACAGGTTTGAGAAAATGAATTCGATTTTACCAATTAAGTCAAGATTTCCAAAGTAGAATTGAAAAGTTTGAAAGTCTTCACCATGTGTTTTTAAAACTCCCAAAATTCCTCCCAGCAGCACAAGCAGGAGGTGAAACCTATGAGCTGCATACAACTTGCATGAGTCATTGATGTGCTTTTAGGTTTCCAGGTCTCTGTCAACAAACTGTTCACTCTGAAGAGTGTCACTGCGGCTCTGTCATAGCTGCCATTCCTCTACACCTCTCCTGCCTGCTCCTCAGTCGCTTCTTACATGTCTACTTGGGACTGAACCTTTCATCCAGGAGAAGTTGAGGTGCAAACTCTACTCTAAATCGTGGCTTTTGTTGGTAGAATAGAACTCTGCATGACACTCTGTAGCCCTGCAACACATACCTGATGCCCCGCCGCTCAGACCTGCCATTTTGCCCTTCATGTGAAAGTTAAGCTCCACAGGAAAAAACAGAAGGAAGAACTCCACTGAGACTTACGGTTGTCCGTGCTGTTAACTTGTTCTGGTTTCAGTGAGAAAGCCGTTCCAGTCTTATCCTCATAGTCAATGGGTGGGAGTTCCAGTAAAGCCGGGGTGGGGCTCCGAGGAGGGGCAAGCTCCTCAGGTGATGGAGAAGTTTGTGTTGGGTTGGACAAAGGGCTGAAGGAAAGGTAGAAGAATTGAAAACAGATCGTTAGTATTCTATAACCAACAATATAACAGAAATGAAACAAATTCCCTTTTAAAACAAAGTTACCTGTTAGACTTTTTCCGTGCATTCTCCAGTGCACTCAAAACCCTCAGGTCACCTGGGGGTGTTCTTTTTCCGGAGCTCATGTCCTCTGCTCTCTCCAGAGCAATCATCACAGAGATTGGCCGTTCAACTTTAGGCGTCTGAAAAAGGGGAGAGTCCAGATTTGGAGGAAGAGGACTCTCCACCGTGTTCACATTTAGAGCTTGGAGAGCAGCTTCAGCCTCGGCCTCAAACTCTGGCGGGAGAGGAGATGGAGCAGAGTCCCCCACAGGGGCATCTGTGATGGCAGAGCTGACTGGAGGGGTTGGGGAGGCAGAAGATGAATTGGGAGGATTTTCATTGTGGCTGGCTGTTCTAGGAACTGGCACAGCAGGATTTTCTATCTCAGCTGAAGTTTCAGTCACAGGAGGAGGGATTGAGGGAGCTGGGATGTCGGGAATAAAGATAGGCACAGGGGAGAAAATTAGAGGTTCAGGAATGGGAGAAACTGGGGGGCTTGGCTGAAGAAAGAGATGGTTTTTGTTCAGAGAGGATTGTGGGTTTGATGTTTCAGCCTCTGCTTTTGCATTAACAGTACGAAAAGCCGGAAAGATCAATGAAGCTGGTCCTGCATCCTCTGGACTTTGCGAGTTGAGGACTGGATCACTCACAGTCACCCCTGAGTCTTGTTTTAGGGGGTTTTTGAAACCAGGGAAACCTTTTCTCTTCTGAGTTGTGGCTTTGGGTGGGGGTGTGGCCAGCACTGCCTCTTCTGTGTCATTCTGGGCTGGAGTACCCAGAAGTTTCTGTCCTTTGTCGTTGTCTTTCTTTTCTTTCCCCTTCAGTGGATGACTGGGAAGCTTCTCTTCTTTTCCAGTCTTGTTGTTCACATCTTTTTGTTTTACATCACTCTTTTCTTTTGTCTTTGAATTGGTATGGATGAGAGGGTTTTTGGTGTCCTTCTTGTCATCCTTGAAGACCACTCTAGGGGCAAACAAGGTCTTTGCCTCCAAGGATTGGTTAATAGAGGTAAGCAGGGAGGCTCGTGCACCTGCGGGGAGGAAATGAGTTGGGCTCAGTGGCTGGGGAGGAGGGACAACCTTTGGTTTCTCTGGGAGAGCAGGCTTGGTCTTGGGTTGCTTCAGGAAAAAGTCTGACTCCTGGAACTTGGCCCTTATGCTCTTGAAGTCCAACGGCTCCTCCTGCAGGAAGTTTTACACAGTGCAGTAGATGCAAGCACAGACATACTTGAGGATTTGCAATCAACTGTGTTTACATTACACATGTGCCATATGACCACACACAGTTACAGAAACCACAGTGATGTGGTGATTGGGTTTTGGATGCTGTGCCCCCAACAGGCTCACATTTTCTCTGGGTTTTCTCCCAAACCAGATCCAGACTAGCGGGATCTCTCACTTTAAACTGAGAGAGATCCTGAGGCAGAGAAGGACTATTTTCCAAATAAGATAATTTGATGACTCCTAACTTTACATGCATATAAATCCAGTCACACTTTTCTGTACTTCACGACACAGCAGTCTTAAAGTTAAGAAAAGATTTACTGGGACAAACAGCATTTTCAGTAAAATGTAAACCAGGTTTAGTCTATATTATTTATGTGAAGTTAGACCTACAAGACAGAAATATACAACAGCAGTATCACATGCTGACTTTTCACTGAGCGCCTAGTCCCTAACAGGCTGCGCTGAAGGTTAGGACATCACACATACCTGATCCATTGTGTCAATATCCAACAAAACGACAGAAAGCCCTCAGTAATCTGAAGGATTTCCCCCCATTAGCTTCTCCTGCTGTTTCTTTACAAGGGACACAGTTAAAGGAAAAAAGAGGCAACAGCATGAAAAGAAAACAACACGCAGTGAGTGTGTCCTTTGCTGGGCTGAGAGTGTGTGTCCTCTGCACATGGAGGGTGGCGTGAAATGGGAAAACTTGTCTGACGGGTCTGGCCCCAGCTGAACAGTCAACGCAACTTTCTCATTTCCAACTTGCCTCCCAGGAATGTGGCCCGGCCGGCTCCTCATGAGTCACTGAGCCCTGATCCATTTTAAACAGCCTTCTTCTTAAACTCATTGCTTTGTCCTTAAAGATTCAAAAAAGAGGAGGGGGGTCTACAATATTTAAAATCTCATTAGACTTTTTTTCCAAAGTTAACTCAGACAGATCCAGTGAATAATAGAGTTAAAGAGGTTGTTGCGGCCCTGGGCCTTGTGGCTGTTTCTGGTTCCTGCCCTGTTTCTGCTCCTCCTGCAGAGGTGCAGATGATATCAAGATCCACCTTTGGAGCTGTTGGGGAGACTTCCTCTGGGCTTCCGTCCAGGTCCAGATCCGTCAGTGCAGTTCTGAGTCTTCTCTGTTGTGGCATTTGGTGTTCCTTGGGCCATATTCATGTGTTTTTAAGTGCTGAAACAGGTTTCGTCTCCCATTTATTTGTCACGGCTCGGAGCCAGTTGTAACAGAGGCTGGTCTACATTCCAGGTCTGTTGCATCAAAAACAGAAATACTTAAGGAAGTATGTATAGTATGGCACCAATGCACCTCTTTCTACACACTCCAGACAGCTCTGAAAGATGATTTGTTTTGGGTCAAGGTGGGTTTCTTCTGACTTCTAACTTAATGGGAAACCACATCTCCACCTTCGTTAATTCATAAATGTCCTCAATACCAGCAAACATACATGAAATAATGCATCTACCCCCACAACATAAACACAGCTTGTGAGCATTTCATAAAAAACACCATCAATGCTTGATTTTGATGCAAACTCACAGGAGGGTGCAGCTGACTATCCCATCCAGTTTACAAATGCCACAAATGATACAGAACTGTCAAGGATTGCTATCAACCTATGCTGCAGCAAAACACACAAATGTTCCCTTTGTTTACACTTTCAGCCATAAGCAGACATTTCTTGCAGTCAAGCAATTATACTACAAAGGTAAACAAGAGCATTTTGTTAAAAATGGAATTTATCTGGTGTAACTCCTGAAGGCACACTTACTCACGCTTTCACTCACTCACTCACTCACTCACTCACTCACTCACTCACACACTTACTCACTCACTGGCTCGCTCACTCACGCTCTCACTCACACACTGACTTACGTACTCGCTTGCTCACTCACTCACTCACTCACTCACTCACACACTTACTCAATCACTGGCTCGCTCACTCACGCTCTCACTCACACACTGACTTATGTACTCGCTTGCTCACTCTCTCACTCACTCACTCACTCACTCACTCACACACTCACACACTTACTCACTCACTGGCTCGCTCACTCACGCTCTCACTCACACACTGACTTACGTACTCGCTTGCTCACTCGTTCACTGGCTCATTCGCTCACTCGCTCGCTCACTCACTTGCTCATTCGCTTACTCGCTCTCTCACTTACTCGCTCGATCACTCCCTCACTCGCTCAATGATTCACCTGCTCGCTTGCTCATTCGCTCTCTCACATACTCAGTCACTCACTCGCGCACTCGCGCACTCACTCACTCACTCACTCACTCACTCACTCACTCACTCACACACTCACACACTTACTCACTCACTGGCTCGCTCACTCACGCTCTCACTCACACACTGACTTACGTACTCGCTTGCTCACTCACTCACTCACTCACTCACTCACTCACACACTTACTCACTCACGCTCTCACTCACACACTGACTTATGTACTCGCTTGCTCACTCACTCACTCACTCACACACTCACACACTTACTCACTCACTGGCTCGCTCACTCACGCTCTCACTCACACCACTGAACTTACGTACTCGCTTGCTCACTCACTCACTCACTCACTCACTCACACACTTACTCACTCACGCTCTCACTCACACACTGACCTACGTACTCGCTTGCTCACTCGTTCACTGGCTCATTCGCTCACTCGCTCGCTCACTCACTTGCTCATTCGCTTACTCGCTCTCTTGCTTTACTCACCTAATTGCTTGCTCATTTGCTCTTTCACTCACTCGCTCACTCACCCTCTCACTCACTCTCTCACTCACCTGCTCACTCGCTCGCTCACTGACTCACCCACTCACTCGCTAATTTGCTCACTCACTCACTCACTTACCTGCTCACTTGCTCATTCGCTCTCTCACTCACTCACCTGCTCACTTGCTCTCTCACTCACTTTCTCACTCACTTACTCAACTGCTCACTTGCTCTCTCACTCACTCACTCGCTCACTGACTTACCCACTCACCCGCTTATTTGCTCACTCACTCACTCACTCACCTGCTCACTCGCTCTCTCACTCACTTACTCACCTGCTCATGCGCTCACTCACTCTTTCATTCACTCACTCACTCGCTGTCTCGCTCACTCACTCACTCACTCACTCACCTCACTCACTCACTCTCTCAGTCCACTCACTTTACTCTCTCACTCACTCACTTACTCACTCACTCACTCACTCACTATCTATAGCACTCACTCACTCACTCGCACACTCAGTCACTCAGTCACTCACTCGCGCACACACTCAACTACACACTTACTCACTGGCTCGCTTTACTCACCACTCTCACTCACACACTGACTCACGTACTCGCTTGCTCATTCGTTCACTGGCTCATTCGCTCACTCACCTCACTCGCTCACCTCACTCATTTGCTCATTCGCTCGCTTACTCCCTCACTCGCTCACTGACTCAACTGCTCGCTTGCTCATTTGCCTCTCTCACTCACCCTGCTCGCTTGCTCATTCGCTCTCTCACTTACTCAGTCCCTCACTCCCTCCCTCACTCGCTCACTGACTCAACTGCTCGCTTGCTCATTTGCTCTCTCACTTCACCTGCTCGCTTGCTCATTCGCTCTCTCACTTACTCAGTCACTCACTCCCTCACTCGCTCGCTCACTGACTCACCTGCTTGCTTGCTCATTTGCTCTTTCACTCACTCGCTCTCTCACCCTCTCACTCACTCTCTCACTCACCTGCTCACTCGCTCGCTCACTGACTCACCCACTCACTCGCTTATTTGCTCACTCACTCACTCACTTACCTGCTCACTTGCTCATTCGCTCTCTCACTCACTCACCTGCTCTTTTGCTCATTCGCTCACTCACTCGCTCTCTCACTTACTCACTTGCTCGCTCACTCACCCATTCACTCGCTCATTTGCTCACTCTCTCGCTCGCTCACTCACCCACTCATTCGCTCACTTGCCCCCTCGCTCACTCACTCACTCGCACACTCAGTCACTCAGTCACTCACTCGCACACACACTCACTTACACACTTACTCACTGGCTCGCTTACTCACACTCTCACTCACACACTGACTCACGTACTCGCTTGCTCATTCGTTCACTGGCTCATTCGCTCACTCACTCACTCGCTCACTCACTCATTTGCTCATTCGCTCGCTTACTCCCTCACTCGCTCACTGACTCAACTGCTCGCTTGCTCATTTGCTCTCTCACTCACCTGCTCGCTTGCTCATTCGCTCTCTCACTTACTCAGTCACTCACTCCCTCCCTCACTCGCTCACTGACTCAACTGCTCGCTTGCTCATTTGCTCTCTCACTCACCTGCTCGCTTGCTCATTCGCTCTCTCACTTACTCAGTCACTCACTCCCTCACTCGCTCGCTCACTGACTCACCTGCTGGCTGCTCATTTGCTCTTTCACTCACTCGCTCTCTCACCCTCTCACTCACTCTCTCACTCACCTGCTCACTCGCTCGCTCACTGACTCACCCACTCACTCGCTTATTTGCTCACTCACTCACTCACTTACCTGCTCACTTGCTCATTCGCTCTCTCACTCACTCACCTGCTCTTTTGCTCATTCGCTCACTCACTCGCTCTCTCACTACTCACTTGCTCGCTCACTCACCCATTCACTCGCTCATTTGCTCACTCTCTCGCTCGCTCACTCACCCACTCATTCGCTCACTTGCCCCCTCGCTCACTCTCTCTCTCGCTCACTCACCCACTCATTCGCTCACTTGCCCCCTCGCTCACTCTCTTTCTCACTCACTCACTCACTCGCTCACTGACTCACCCACTCACTCGCTTATTTGCTCACTCACTCACTCACTTACCTGCTCACTTGCTCATTTGCTCTCTCACTCACTCACCTGCTCTTTTGCTCATTCGCTCACTCACTCGCTCTCTCACTTACTCGCTCGCTCACTCACCCATTCATTCGCATATTTGCTCACTCACTCGCTCGCTCATTCACTCATTAGCTCTCTCGCTCGCTCACTCACCCCCTAATTCGCTCACTCGCCCCCTCGCTCACTCTCTCTCTCACTCACTCACTCACTCGCTCACTGACTCACTCGCTTATTTGCTCACTCACTCACCTGCTCTCCCACTCACTTTCTTACTCACTTACTCAACTGCTCGTTTGCTCTCTCACTCACTCACTCGCTCACTGACTCACCCACTCACCCCCTTATTTGCTCACTCACTCACTCACTCACTCACCCTGCTCACTCGCTCTCTCACTCACTTACTCACCTGCCATTCGCTCACTCACTCGCTCGCTCACTCACTCAATCACTTGCTCACTCACTCTCTCGCGCACTCACTCACTCACTCACTCAGTCACTCATTCAGTCACTCACTCTCTCAGTCACCCACTCACTCACTCACTCACTCGCTCTCTCACTTACTCAGTCACTCACTCAGTCACTCACTTACTCACTTGCTCACTCAGTCACTCACTCGCGCACACACTCACTCACTCACACACTTACTCACTCACTGGCTCGCTCACTCACGCTCTCACGTACTCGCTTGCTCACTCGTTCACTGGCTCATTCGCTCACTCACTCACTCGCTCGCTCACTCACTTGCTCATTCGCTTACTCGCTCTCTCGCTTACTCACCTGCTTGCTTGCTCATTTGCTCTTTCACTCACTCGCTCACTCACCCTCTCACTCACTCTCTCACCACCTGCTCACTCGCTCGCTCACTGACTCCACCCACTCACTCGCTTATTTGCCCCACTCACTCACTCACTTACTCACTCACTGGCTCGCTTACTCACACACTGACTCACGTACTCGCTTGCTCACTCGTTCACTGGCTCATTCGCTCACTCATTCACTCACTCGCTCACTCACTTGCTCATTCGCTTACTCGCTCTCTCGCTTACTCACCTGCTTGCTTGCTCATTTGCTCTTTCACTCACTCGCTCACTCACCCTCTCACTCACTCTCTCACTCACCTGCTTACTCGCTCGCTCACTGACTCACCCCACTCACTCGCTTATTTGCTCACTCACTCACTCACTTACCTGCTCACTTGCTCATTCGCTCTCTCACTCACTCACCTGCTCTTTTGCTCATTCGCTCACTCACTCGCTCTCTCACTTACTCACTCGCTCGCTCCACTCACCCATTCACTCGCTCATTTGCTCACTCACTCGCTCGCTCACTTACTCATTAGCTCTCTCGCTCGCTCACTCACCCACTCATTCGCTCACTTGCCACCTCGCTCACTCTCTCACTCACTCACTCACTCGCTCACTGACTCACCCCACTCACTCGCTTATTTGCTCACTCACTCACCTGCTCACTTGCTCTCTCACTCACTTTCTCACTCACTTACTCAACTGCTCACTTGCTCTCTCACTCACTCACTCGCTCACTGACTTACCCACTCACCCGCTTATTTGCTCACTCACTCACTCACTCACCTGCTCACTCGCTCTCTCACTCACTTACTCACCTGCTCATTCGCTCACTCACTCTTTCATTCACTCACTCGCTTGCTCACTCACTCACTCGCTGTCTCGCTCACTCACTCACTCACTCACTCTCTCAAGTCACTCACTTACTCTCTCAGTCACTCACTCAGTCACTCAGTCACTCACTTGCGCACTCACTCACTTACTCACTCACTCAGTCACTCACTCGCGCACTCACTCACTTACTCACTCTCTCAGTCACTCACTTACTCTCTCAGTCACTCACTCACTCACTCAGTCACTCACTCACTCACTCACTCACTCACTTACTCACTCACTGGCTCGCTTACCTCACGCTCTCACTCACACACTGACTCACGTACTCGCTTGCTCACTTGTTCACTGGCTCATTCGCTCACTCACTCACTCGCTCGCTCACTCACTTGCTCATTCGCTTACTCACTCTCTCGCTTACTCACCTGCTTGCTTGCTCATTTGCTCTTTCACTCACTCGCTCACTCAACCCTCTCACTCACTCTCTCACTCACCTGCTCACTCGCTCGCTCACTGACTCACCCACTCACTCGCTAATTTGCTCACTCACTCACTCACTTACCTGCTCACTTGCCTCATTCGCTCTCTCACTCACTCACCTGCTCACTTGCTCTCTCACTCACTTTCTCACTCACTTACTCAACTGCTCACTGCTCTCTCACTCACTCACTCGCTCACTGACTTACCCACTCACCCGCTTATTTGCTCACTCACTCACTCACTCACCTGCTCACTCGCTCTCTCACTCACTTACTCACCTGCTCATGCGCTCACTCACTCTTTCATTCACTCACTCACTCGCTGTCTCGCTCACTCACTCACTCACTCACTCACTCACTCACTCTCTCAGTCACTCACTTACTCTCTCACTCACTCACTTACTCACTCACTCACTCACTCACTATCTATAGCACTCACTCACTCACTCGCACACTCAGTCACTCAGTCACTCACTCGCGCACACACTCACTTACACACTTACTCACTGGCTCGCTTACTCACACTCTCACTCACACACTGACTACGTACTCGCTTGCTCATTCGTTCACTGGCTCATTCGCTCACTCACTCACTCGCTCACTCACTCATTTTGCTCATTCGCCTCGCTTACTCCCTCACTCGCTCACTGACTCAACTGCTCGCTTGCCTCATTGCTCTCTCACTCACCCTGCTCGCTTGCTCATTCGCTCTCTCACTTACTCAGTCCCTCACTCCCCTCCCTCACTCGCTCACTGACTCAACTGCTCGCTTGCTCATTTGCTCTCTCACTCACCTGCTCGCTTGCTCATTCGCTCTCTCACTTACTCAGTCCACTCACTCCCTCACTCGCTCGCTCACTGACTCACCTGCTTGCTTGCTCATTTGCTCTTTCACTCACTCGCTCTCTCACCCTCTCACTCACTCTCTCACTCACCTGCTCACTCGCTCGCTCACTGACTCACCCACTCACTCGCTTATTTGCTCACTCACTCACCTCACTTACCTGCTCACTTGCTCATTCGCTCTCTCACTCACTCACCTGCTCTTTTGCTCATTCGCTCACTCACTCGCTCTCTCACTTACTCACTTGCTCGCTCACTCACCCATTCACTCGCCTCATTTGCTCACTCTCTCGCTCGCTCACTCACCCACTCATTCGCTCACTTGCCCCCTCGCTCACTCACTCACTCGCACAATCAGTCACTCAGTCACTCACTCGCACACACAATCACTTACACACTTACTCACTGGCTCGCTTACTCACACCTCTCACTCACACACTGACCTCACGTCCTCGCTTGCTCATTCGTTCACTGGCTCATTCGCTCACTCACTCACTCGCTCACTCACTCATTTGCTCATTCGCTCGCTTACTCCCTCACTCGCCTCACTGACTCAACTGCCGCTTGCTCATTTGCTCTCTCACTCACCTGCTCGCTTGCTCATTCGCTCTCTCACTTACTCAGTCACCTCACTCCCTCCCTCACTCGCTCACTGACTCAACTGCTCGCTTGACTCATTTGCTCTCTCACTCACCTGCTCGCTTGCTCATTCGCTCTCTCACTTACTCAGTCACTCACTCCCTCACTCGCTCGCTCACTGACTCACCTGCTTGCTTGCTCATTTGCTCTTTCACTCACTCGCTCTCTCACCCTCTCACTCACTCTCTCACTCACCTGCTCACTCGCTCGCTCCACTGACTCACCCCACTCACTCGCTTATTGCTCACCTCACTCACTCACTTACCTGCTCACTTGCTCATTCGCTCTCTCACTCACTCACCTGCTCTTTTGCTCATTCGCTCACTCACTCGCTCTCTCACTTACTCACTTGCTCGCTCACTCACCCATTTCACTCGCTCATTTGCTCACTCTCTCGCTCGCTCACTCACCCACTCATTCGCTCACTTGCCCCCTCGCTCACTCTCTCTCTCGCTCACTCACCCACTCATTCGCCTCACTTGCCCCCTCGCTCACTCTCTTTCTCACTCACTCACTCACTCGCCTCACTGACTCACCCACTCACTCGCTTATTTGCTCACTCACTCACTCACTTACCTGCTCACTTGCTCATTTGCTCTCTCACTCACTCACCTGCTCTTTTGCTCATTCGCTCACTCACTCGCTCTCTCACTTACTCGCTCGCTCACTCACCCATTCATTCGCTTATTTGCTCACTCACTCGCTCGCTCATTCACTCATTAGCTCTCTCGCTCGCTCACTCACCCACTAATTCGCTCACTCGCCCCCTCGCTCACTCTCTCTCTCACTCACTCACTCACTCGCCTCACTGACTCACTCGCTTATTTGCTCACTCACTCACCTGCTCTCCCACTCACTTTCTTACTCACTTACTCAACTGCTCGTTTGCTCTCTCACTCACTCACTCGCTCACTGACTCACCCACTCACCCCCTTTATTTGCTCACTCACTCACTCACTCACTCACCTGCTCACTCGCTCTCTCACTCACTTACTCACCTGCCATTCGCTCACTCACTCGCTCGCTCACTCACTCAATCACTTGCTCACTCACTCTCTCGCGCACTCACTCACTCACTCACTCAGTCACTCATTCAGTCACTCACTCTCTCAGTCACCCACTCACTCACTCACTCACTCACTCACTCACTCGCTCTCTCACTTACTCAGTCACTCACTCAGTCACTCACTTACTCACTTGCTCACTCAGTCACTCACCTCGCGCACACACTCACTCACTCCACACACTTACTCACTCACTGGCTCGCTCACTCACGCTCTCACGTACTCGCTTGCTCACTCGTTCACTGGCTCATTCGCTCACTCACTCACTCGCTCGCTCACTCACTTGCTCATTCGCTTACTCGCTCTCTCGCTTACTCACCTGCTTGCTTGCTCATTTGCTCTTTCACTCACTCGCTCACTCACCCTCTCAATCACTCTCTCACTCACCTGCTCACTCGCTCGCTCACTGACTCACCCACTCACTCGCTTATTTGCCCACTCACTCACTCACTTACTCACTCACTGGCTCGCTTACTCACACACTGACTCACGTACTCGCTTGCTCACTCGTTCACTGGCTCATTCGCTCACTCATTCACTCACTCGCTCACTCACTTGCTCATTCGCTTACTCGCTCTCTCGCTTACTCACCTGCTTGCTTGCTCATTTGCTCTTTCACTCACTCGCTCACTCACCCTCTCACTCACTCTCTCACTCACCTGCTTACTCGCTCGCTCACTGACTCACCCACTCACTCGCTTATTTGCTCACTCACTCACTCACTTACCTGCTCACTTGCTCATTCGCTCTCTCACTCACTCACCTGCTCTTTTGCTCATTCGCTCACTCACTCGCTCTCTCACTTACTCACTCGCTCGCTCACTCACCCATTCACTCGCTCATTTGCTCACTCACTCGCTCGCTCACTTACTCATTAGCTCTCTCGCTCGCTCACTCACCCACTCATTCGCTCACTTGCCACCTCGCTCACTCTCTCACTCACTCACTCACTCGCTCACTGACTCACCCACTCACTCGCTTATTTGCTCACTCACTCACCTGCTCACTTGCTCTCTCACTCACTTTCTCACTCACTTACTCAACTGCTCACTTGCTCTCTCACTCACTCACTCGCTCACTGACTTACCCACTCACCCGCTTATTTGCTCACTCACTCACTCACTCACCTGCTCACTCGCTCTCTCACTCACTTACTCACCTGCTCATTCGCTCACTCACTCTTTCATTCACTCACTCGCTTGCTCACTCACTCACTCGCTGTCTCGCTCACTCACTCACTCACTCACTCTCTCAGTCACTCACTTACTCTCTCAGTCACTCACTCAGTCACTCAGTCACTCACTTGCGCACTCACTCACTTACTCACTCACTCAGTCACTCACTCGCGCACTCACTCACTTACTCACTCTCTCAGTCACTCACTTACTCTCTCAGTCACTCACTCACTCACTCAGTCACTCACTCACTCACTCACTTACTCACTTACTCACTCACTGGCTCGCTTACTCACGCTCTCACTCACACACTGACTCACGTACTCGCTTGCTCACTCGTTCACTGGCTCATTCGCTCACTCACTCACTCGCTTGCTCACTCACTCACTCGCTGTCTCGCTCACTCACTCACTCACTCACTCTCTCAGTCACTCACTTTACTCTCTCAGTCACTCACTCAGTCACTCAGTCACTCACTTGCGCACTCACTCACTTACTCACTCACTGGCTCGCTTACTCACGCTCTCACTCACACACTGACTCACGTACTCGCTTGCTCACTCGTTCACTGGCTCATTCGCTCACTCACTCACTCGCTCGCTCACTCACTTGCTCATTCGCTTACTCACTCTCTCGCTTACTCACCTGCTTGCTTGCTCATTTGCTCTTTCACTCACTCGCTCACTCACCCTCTCACTCACTCTCTCACTCACCTGCTCACTCGCTCGCTCACTGACTCACCCACTCACTCGCTAATTTGCTCACTCACTCACTCACTTACCTGCTCACTTGCTCATTCGCTCTCTCACTCACTCACCTGCTCTTTTGCTCATTCGCTCACTCACTCGCTCTCTCACTTACTCACTCGCTCGCTCACTCACCCATTCAATCGCTCATTTGCTCACTCACTCGCTCGCTCACTCACTCATTAGCTCTCTCGCTCGCTCACTCACCCACTCATTCGCTCACTTGCCCCCTCGCTCACTCTCTCTCTCACACTCACTCACTCACTCGCTCACTGACTCACCCACTCACTCGCTTATTTGCTCACTCACTCACCTGCCCACTTGCTCTCTCACTCACTTTCTCACTCACTTACTCAACTGCTCACTTGCTCTCTCACTCTTTCATTCGCTCACTGACTTACCCACTCACCCGCTTATTTGCTCACTCACTCACTCACTCACCTGCTCACTCGCTCTCTCACTCACTTACTCACCTGCTCATTCGCTCACTCACTCTTTCATTCACTCACTCACTCACTCACTCACTCACTCACTCACTGTCTCGCTCACTCAGTCACTCACTTACTCTCTCACTCACTCACTTACTCACTCACTCACTCACTCACTCACTCACTATCTATAGCACTCACTCACTCACTCACTCGCGCACTCAGTCACTCAGTCACTCACTCGCGCACACACTCACTTACACACTTACTCACTGGCTCGCTTACTCACACTCTCACTCACACACTGACTCACGTACTCGCTTGCTCATTCGTTCACTGGCTCATTCGCTCACTCACTCGCTCACTCACTCATTTGCTCATTCGCTCGCTTACTCCCTCACTCGCTCACTGACTCAACTGCTCGCTTGCTCATTTGCTCTCTCACTCACCTGCTCGCTTGCTCATTCGCTCTCTCACTTACTCACTTGCTCTCTTACTCAGTCACTCACTCCCTCACTCGCTCGCTCACTGACTCACCTGCTTGCTTGCTCATTTGCTCTTTCACTCACCCTCTCACTCACTCTCTCACTCACCTGCTCACTCGCTCGCTCACTGACTCACCCACTCACTCGCTTATTTGCTCACTCACTCACTCACTTACCTGCTCACTTGCTCATTCGCTCTCTCACTCACTCACCTGCTCTTTTGCTCATTCGCTCACTCACTCGCTCTCTCACTTACTCACTCGCTCGCTCACTCACCCATTCACTCGCTCATTTGCTCACTCACTCGCTTGCTCACTCACTCACTTACTCAGTCACTCTCTCAGTCACTCACTCAGTCACTCACTCACTCACTCTCTAAGTCACTCACTCAGTCACTCACTCACTCGCGCACTCACTCACTTACTCACTCAGTCACTCGCTCACTCACTCGCGCACACACTCACTCACTTACACACTTACTCACTCACTGGCTCGTTCACTCACGCTCTCACTCACACACTGACTCACGTACTCGCTTGCTCACTCGTTCACTGGCTCATTCGCTCACTCCCTCACTCGCTCACTGACTCACCTGCTCGCTTGCTCATTTGCTCTCTCACTCATCTACTCGCTTGCTCATTCGCTCTCTCACTTACTCAGTCACTCACTCGTGCACTCAGTCACTCACTCACTCGCTCACTCACTCGCGCACTCGCTCACTCACTCGCGCACTCAGTCACTCACACACTCACTCACTCAAACACTTACTCACTCACTGGCTCGCTTACTCACGCTCTCACTCACACACTGACTCACGTACTCGCTTGCTCACTCATTTGCTCATTCGCTCACTCACTCACTCGCTCGCTCACTAATTTGCTCATTCGCTCGCTCACTCACTCACTCACTTACTCACTCACCTGCTCGCTTGCTCATTTGCTCTCTCACTCACCTACTCGCTTGCTCACTCGCTCTCTCACTCACCTGCTCGCTTGCTCATTCGCTCTCTCACTTACTCAGTCACTCACTCGCGCACTCACTCACTCACTCACTTACTCACTCACTCACTCGCGCACTCACTCACTCACTCGCGCACTCAGTCACTCACACACTCAGTCACTCACTGGCTCACTCACTCGCGCACTCACTCACTCACTAGCGCACTCAGTTACTCACTCACGCACTCAGTCACTCACACACTCACTCACTCAGTCACTCACTTACTCACTCACTAGCTCGCTCACTCACACACTGACTCACGTACTCGCTTGCTTACTCGTTCACTGTCTCATTCGCTCACTCACTCGCTCGCTCACTCACTTGCTCATTCGCTTACTCGCTCTCTCACTTAGTCACTCGCTCACTCCCTCACTCGCTCGCTCACTGACTCACCTGCTCGCTTGCACATTTGCTCTCTCACTCACCTGCTCGCTTGCTCATTCGCTCTCTCACTTTCTCACTCACTCACTCAGTCACTCACTCACTCACTGGCTCGCTTACTCACGCTCTCACTCACACACTGACTCACGTACTCGCTTGCTCACTCGTTCACTGGCTCATTCACTCACTCACTCACTCTCTCACTTACTCACCCGCTTGCTTGCTCATTTGCTCTGTCACTCACTCGCTCACTCACCCTCTCACTCACTCTCTCACTCACCTGCTCACTCGCTCGCTCACTGACTCACCCACTCACTCGCTTATTTGCTCACTCACTCACTCACTTACCTGCTCACTTACTCACGCTCTCACTCACACACTGACTCACGTACTCGCTTGCTCACTCGTTCACTGGCTCATTCGCTCACTCACTCACTCGCGCACTCACTCACTCACTCACTCACTCAGTCACTCGCTCAGTCACCCACTCACTCACTCGGTCAGTCACTCACTCGCGCACTCACTCACTCACTCACTTAATCACTCACTCGCTCACTCACTCACAGACTCACTCACTCACTTGCACACTCAGTCACTCACTCGCTCACTCACTCGCGCATTCACTCACTCACTCATGCTCTCACTCACACACTGGCTCATTCGCTCACTCACTCTCTCGCTCGCTCAACTCACCCCACTCATTTGCTCACTCTCTCTCTCACTTACTCACTCCACTCAGTCACTCACTCGCGCACTCACTCACACACTTACTCACTCACTGGCTCGCTCACTCACGCTCTCACTCACACACTGACTCACGTACTCGCTTGCTCACTCGTTCACTGGCTCATTCGCTCACTCACTTACTCACTCGCTCACTCCCTCACTCGCTCGCTCACTGACTCACCTGCTTGCTTGCTCATTCGCTCTTTCACTCACTCTCTCACTCACCTGCTCACTCGCTCCCTCACTGACTCTCTAAGTCACTCACTCAGTCACTCACTCACTCAGTCACTCACTTACTCACTCACTCACTCAGTCACTCCTTCAGTCACTCACTCACTCACTCACTCAGTCACTCACTCGCGCACTCACTCACTCACTCGCTCAGTCACTCGCTCACTCACTCGCGCACACACTCACTCACTTACACACTTACTCACTCACTGGCTCGCTTACTCACGCTCTCGCTCACACACTGACTCACGTACTCGCTTGCTCACTCGTTCACTGGCTCATTCGCTCACTCCCTCACTGACTCACCTGCTCGCTTGCTCATTTGCTCTCTCACTCACCTGCTCGCTTGCTCACTCACTCGCGCACTCAGTCACTCACACACTCACTCACTCAAACACTTACTCACTGGCTCGCTTACTCACGCTCTCACTCACACACTGACTCACGTACTCGCTTGCTCACTCATTTGCTCATTCGCTCACTCACTCGCTCACTAATTTGCTCATTCGCTCGCTCACTCCCTCACTGACTCACCTGCTCGCTTGCTCATTTGCTCTCTCACTCACCTACTCGCTTGCTCATTCGGTCTCTCACTCACCTGCTCGCTTGCTCATTCGCTCTCTCACTTACTCAGTCACTCACTCGCGCACTCACTCACCCACTCATTCGCTCACTTGCCCCCTCGCTCACTCTCTCTCTCACTCACTCACTCACTGACTCACCCACTCACTCGCTTATTTGCTCACTCACTCACCTGCTCACTCGCTCTCTCACTCACTTACTCACCTGCTCACTTGCTCTCTCACTGGCTCATTCACTCACTCACTCACTCGCTTGCTCACTAATTTGCTCATTCGCTCGCTCACTCCCTCACTCGCTCACTGACTCACCTGCTCACCTGCTCATTCGCTCACTCACTCGCTCTCTCACTTACTCGCTCGCTCACTCACTCACTCACTCCCCCGCTCACTCACTCACTCGCTCGCTCAGCCACTCACTCACTCACTCATTCGCTCTCTCGCTCGCTCACTCACTCACTTACGCGCTCACTCGCCCCCTCGCTCACTCACTAACTCATCCGGTTGCTCGCTCACTGGCTCATTCACTCACTCACAACTTTCACAAACATACTTATACATACTTTACTTGCAAAGGCTCACACACAAGGACACACTAAACACACAGGCTTCATTAGTCATTTGGGATGTGTTTATTTGTAACAGGTAATACATATTAAAGAACCTAAATCAAGATTGAATCAAAAAAGAACATAAAACCCCAGATCATCTAAAAACCCACTGCAGAATGTCTTATTCATAGATAAAAACAACGTGTCAATTTACATTAAGAAACTGTTAGCTGAGGTAAAGTTAAAACAGGTCTAGAAATGTCATGTCCTCCAACAGCAAATGTTCCCTTTTCAATCTTTGTTCATTTTCTAGATGTCAAGGTTTTGATGATAACCAAAATTCCAGTCCAAAAGAGGCTTTTGAGTGACACAGAGGACCATAAAACAAGGAAGTCACTGGCATCACAGTTAATGTGGTTGTAGCAGAGAAAACTGGCGTTTGGCACGACCGACTGACCAACGGGCAGAGCGTCCCTGTTGGAGGAGGGCAGCTGTAACAGTTCTTTGTTTGCTGCCTGCACCATACAAAGGGTTTAGCAATACAAAAGCTGTGGCACATTATTTGTAGGAAGAAGTTGATTTAGTTTTAGACGAGAAAGTAATTTGAGAAAATTCAGCTCAAATATATTAAAGGGTACTATGAGTGGTTATTGTGTGATTCGACCAAACAAAAGGAAAACTAACTAAATGGAGGCAAAACATGTTGGTATTGCTTAAGTTAAAGTCAAGGATTTGCATAACTGAAGCCTTCACATCTTATGGCACAGAAGTCCAGTGGACAAAATGCTTGCAGTTATCAATATTTACAAAATAAGTTTGACAAACTAACTATCAGACGCCTTAAAGCCATGTTCACTCTAAAATTCCTAAAGAGCTGACCCCAGCGGCTTGACTGACTTAGAAAATAAATTCAGTTCTTGAGGTTGATCATTTTTTAATTATTGTACAAAAGCTATAGACAGGGAACAGTTTGATCACAAAATGTATTGTCTGTCGTGTCAGGGTGACGTCGGTCCTCCATTCTGCATACGCAGTGAGACATTTGGCAAATCACAGAGTGTGCATGATACATGGGTGGGGCACGGCAGCGTACGTGTCTGCATGTGTGCAAAAATATGTGTGTTGTCAGAGGACGAGTGGTTCCTGAAGAGTCTGTCTCTGCATAGGGATCCAGCAGACGGTCACAAGCATGGGGAGGAAAAATCTACTTATCAGAAGCACTGTTCCAAGCGACAGACCCAGGAAGGACATCTGACAACAGATGCAGACGGTGTCTATTAAAAAGAAAAGCATGTGTCTGTGTGGTAGACATGGAGGCACTGCTTGACTTTACCGCCTGAATGCAGCAGAGTCTCTCACCAGACAGGCAGAAAAAACTGTACGAGAGCGGAGGAAGCAGAGGGAAGGAGGGAGAGGGCCAGGCTGTCTGTAAGGCCAGACAGAGAGGAGACGAAGGGAGTGGGTAGTGCAAGCGAGGGAGAGCAGGATCGCTCTTCGTGACTGATGTCCCTCCTGCCTGGAATCAATGACCGCGAGAGCTCCCTCTCCTCCTCATTTGAAGAGGAGGCTCTGCACTGAGGAGTGTGGGAGTGTTGAGGCTCCTCCTGGGAGGTTGTTAGCAGGAGAAGGGCTTGTCCAGGATGAGCCACATGCACACGCAAACACACACACGCAAACACGCACACACACACTCAGAGGTAAGGGTTGTCCTGTTCTCTCAATGCTGGTCAGGATCAGGACCTTTTCATTTCTTTCCTTTGTTGATGCGGGCGTAGAGAGGGTCCTTCCCCATCTGTCCAAGAGAGAAAAAAGCATGGCATGTTCACTTTTTTCTCAATAAAGTGTAATTATTTAGTTGCTGCACTGCCTCTAAACACTGCAGCAATAACCTAATTTCATGATGCTTTGTTGGTGCCGACTAAACTGCATGAATGAGCAGAATCCAGAGCTGCAGGGGTTTTATCTTACACTACCACAAGGTGGCAGTAGCACACTGGCCTAAAACTAAAGTCCATTCTGCCACTGTCTCTGTGCCTTCATGCACATGCATATACCCACCCCCCCCCCCCCCCCCGACCAGTATGAATCAGAGGTATAAACTAAAGCCTTGAAAGACCAGTTATGAGTCATAATGTCTGGATTTTTCTCCAACTGAGTCAGAGCACAACGCAGATGATGGAGCGCCTGCAGTCAAAGCAACAAGCCCACTGCACTCACTCAAGGTGGGTTTTTATGACTAAAACACATCATTATAGCGAGCCACTCCATTTGCCATGCAGTTACTGGGATTGGAAAACAGACATAAGAAAGACAGGCTCCAACAACACACTTTGGAATATTTACATTTATATCTAACTTACATGTTATAGCTAGAAGACAAAGGCTTTGTTTGGGACTTTTTTGTGATTGTTGGCTTCTGCTTTAGAAGGCTGTAAATGAAGTCCCAGTCTGAGCCAGGCAGCCAGCAGAAAGTGGCTGCAAAATGTTACCACAGAGAACCTGACACAAGCAGAGACAGTGAGCGTGCATGGATGTATATCTATGAGAGCTGCTGCCCACAGTCTACGTCAAAACCTGAGCCATTCACCCCAGTCAAGAGGCAGGAGAGGACCTACAAGGGCAAAGCGCTGGCAGGGTACCAACCTGGAGCCCCAATAGGTGGCGTGGTTGTTATTTTTCTGCATTACGCCCTTCTCATTTCATGGCTAAGACTGAAGAGGTTTCAGTGGACAGGAAGTGACTGGCTCAGAAAAACACAACAAACAATTACCATCCTGCTAGGCTGAACGCCTGTGCATCAGAGGCGAGCAGTGGAGGGAGGGGCTCACACAAACCCGCAGAGACTCCAGCATGGGCCCAGGGATTGACAGTATCGACCCCAGTTGTGCCTGTCGGGGGACTGCACAGGCGTGCGTGTCTCTTGGATGACATCTAGAGTGGATGTGATTGAACAAGCAAACAGCGAATGGGAGAAGAGACAGGGAGCTGCAGCAGGACCAGAGCCCCCACCAACAACAGAGGGGCACAAAGCCTGGGCAGGTCCATCCTCCCCCTTCAGTTTTCCACATCCACCTGAGTGTCTGTCTGTACATGTGGGCCAGCGGGGGGAGGTGGAGGAGGGCACTTCTGCTGGAGTGTGGAGGCACTTGAGGCCTTCCAGGGTTTTAATTAGCATCAATTATATTGGGGTAGTCATTAATCTTGGCACCTAAGTATTAGCTGATGAAAACAAAACCATTAGAGGTTTCAGTGAGAGCCAGCGGCCATCATTAAGGAGCCAGAGCTGAGAGGACGGTGAGGATGAAGACGGCAGGTTGGGAGGTATAGATCAAAAACACTCTCTTCTTTGGAGTGTGTGCGTGTGTGTGTGTGTGTGCATGTGTGTGTGCGTGTGTGTGTGTGTGTGTGTGCGTGTGTGTGCATTGTGTGGTGTGTTCGTCTGTGTGTGCGTCTGTGCGTGCGTGTGTGTGTGCGTCTGTGCGTGTGTGTGTGTGTGGTGTGTGTGTGTGCGCGCGCATGTGTGTTTGCGTCTGTGTGTGTGTATGTGCATGTGTGTGCGTGTGTGTGCATGTGTGTGTGTTCGTCTGTGTGTGCGTCCTGTGCGTGCCGTTGTGTGTTGTGCGTCTGTGCGTGTGTGTGTGTGTGTGTGTGTGTGTGTGCATGCATGAGTCTGTGAGAGCCCAATTGCATGAGCATGCTTTCATGCCTCACACTAATATTTCCGGCCCAGGAAAGTTGATTGCATCTTGTCTGTATCAGTTTCGTCACTCTACATCCCTCCACAGATTAACATATTAACATTACATGTATAATGCATGAAATGTCAGCATACATCATAGTTACACTGAGCAAAAATCTAAGATCAGCATATTGTGCACAGATCCTAAAAGACATGCTGCTCATCGGAGTGCACAGTTTCTGATTAGCTGTCATACTGACTTCTCAGAGAGATTTGTGCTTTTTATGGAAGTGAGTGTGGAGACAGGAGAGAGCCCCACAGTCACCATAAACTCCTCGGGTTTCATATCAGATAGGACCATCTTAACAGTTAACAGATGCTTACAAAATCCATCTGGTGGAAAGAAAGTCACCGCACAGTGAACAAACACACACACACACACACACACACACACACACACACATGCACAAAGCAATGAAATGCAACAGCAGAAAGGAAAGATCTAAGCTCTGGGCAAAGGAGGAGAAAGGGGTCCTGATACCTACCCTGCCCTGCTGCTATCTAGCTTCCAGGCTCTGGACTGGCCTGTGTTTGGATGGGCTCTGCTGTCTCGCAGGGGCAGGGCGACCCAGAGCCACATGCCTACAGAGGAGAGGAGAGGAAGGAGCAGGAAGAAATAGAAAAGGATCAAAGTGAAAAACGGGAGGAGAGAAGAATACATGTGAGGAAAGAAAAACTACAAGAGAAGAAGGCAGGAGGGAGAAAGTTACTGTGTCAATACTCAGACATGCACAAACACACTCCTGCACTCACTCATTTACAGGGTCTGAAGGCTTTCACCCTTTGACCTTCTTCCATTTCTACTAACACTTCAGCTTTTTGCACCTCACTCTTCCCCTCCTCCATTTGCACCATCTTTCTCATCCTTTCTTTCTCTGTAACCTTTATGCAGCACTGGCTTGTGCACGTCTCTGGATTGAGCAAAACCTCAGTGTTGTTCAGGCTCTGTGACATGTTCAGCAGTGTGAACGTCCTCACAGGTTCTTCTTTATAATGGATACACTGAAGGCATAAAACTAATGCTTAACGTCTGGGAACAGGAAAGCAGAGGAGGGAAGAGTACTGCAAGTGGAAAACGAGTAGAGGATGCAGAGGGAAAGAAAAACGACAAGGAAAGAAGCTGAAGAAGTGATTTAATAGAAGGTCAAAGTTTCAACGAGTATTTCACCAAAGATGAAGGTGACATTGTTCACCTTTTGTATGAGTCTGGGTTCCTTTTCTTTTCTTTTCTAATTTTTTCTTCTTTTTCATTTTCTTTTCTTTTTCTAATCTTTTCTTTTTTTCTTTTCTAATCTTTTCTTTTCTATTCTATTCTTTTCTAATCTTTTCTTTCCTTTTCTTCTCCTTTCTTTTCTATACTTTTCTTTTCTAATCTTTTCTTTTTTTAAATTTTCTAATCTTTTCTCTTCTAATCTTATCTTTTCTAATCTTTTCTTTTCTATTCTTTTCTTTTCTTTCCTTCCTGGTGAAGGAACGTGGATGTAACGCCTCCTTTATAGGGTTAAGATTCTCGCTGCCTGTAAACAAGCAGTGATGAATGGATCCAATGCAGCTGATATTAATAACAGATTAATGATGTCTCCAACAGCTACATCAGCTCATTTAACGCTGTGTTAAACACACACACTTCTGTTTAGAATCACAGTAACCCACACACCTCATGCATACACAGTACAAAAGAGAGACACACACCCTTGGATGTATCAACACTGATCCCTCAATCAGACAAAATGATTAGTCGACCCCCCCACACACACTCACAGCATCTTCCTCCCCGCTGCGACTAGGGCTGCCCTCCGCCTCCCCAAAAGAGTCGTCTGTCGGTGGGTCTGTGGCGTCAGTGGGGGGGTCACTGATGTGAGAGGCTGAGGACTTGGATGGAGAGCTCTGCCGAGGAGCAGGTGTTGGCGCTGCATGGGAACGCGGGAAGACGATACTTATGTAATGGCACAAACAATGAGCGGCACACAGATAGGTGGAGTGAGAGGCAGGGCTGCTCACGCGAGTTGGTGGATGGTGTGGTCGAAGTGACTGGGGTAAGATTCATCTGGGAAATGTCAAAGTCGTCACAGTCGTCCGTGTCTTGGGCGGTGCCCACACGGCTGAAATAGGAGGTGAACGCCTCTGAGGTCCCTGCTAAACTGGGCTGGTCGGCCTTCTTAGACGGCATTGCTGGAGGCTTCGCCAGCTGGAAATCCTGAGAGAAAGTCAAAGTTTAGAAAGAAATCATCTTTCTGGTCTGACCAAAGCCACCCCTTCTTAATCTTTTTTACCTTGAACATCTCCTTGCCCATCTTTTTTGTTCTTTCCCCATGCTGTGGACTTGACATGGCAGAGGGAATGGAAGTGCTGGCTCCAGCAGGGCAATGACTTTCGCCAGCAGGAGGGAGTGTCGTGATGGAAGTCAATGTCTGGAACATGGCAGCCGGCAAGGTGCCAACAGGTTGGGCAGGGAGGTAAGCAGTGGGGGGGAAGGCTCCAGCTGCCATGGCTGCCCATTGCTGCTGGGTGGTAGGAAAGATGTTGGTCTGTCCCCAGATGAGTGGCTGACCGCTCGGCAGCACTTGGGCTACAGGGCCGAGTGGAGACTGGACACCAAAAGCCAGCGGCGTCTGGGCAGTAAATGCCTGGTGGGACCAATGGCCTGGAGGTACTGCCCCCATTGCTACATAACCTTGGGGTAGAGAGGAGCAAATTCAACCACAATCACAAAAGGAGAGACTACAACAGTGAAGGAACAAGGCTCATATAATGCATTTTCTCAATGCAAAGACTCACAAAGACATGAATACATGCATCACCGGAGAACGCTGCTCCACTTCTGCCTGCAGCTAATATGATGTATTTTAATGATCATGGCGAACTATCCTAACTGCCTCCAGAATGAGGCAGTCATTAAGAAAAGGCAGAGCTCAACACAATCATTAAAACCACTTAAACTAGACGGGAGCCGTAGACTCAAAGTAGACGGGATTTTTTAGCACACTCGCCAGTCCCGCCTTTCTGGTCCCAGATGGTTAACAACAGAAGAAGAGTTGACATTTAACCTCAGCCTCTCTCAGGTGTGCTCAGTGAAGAGAGAGGTGAGGAAGAAAGGTGAGGAGCAGTGATGGTAAACTCCATTCCTTTTACTGACTCAGGTTTTACTGAGTAACTCACCAAAGTGAAATGAGTCATTTGAGTCGCTGAGTCATTTACACATGTTCACATAAACTTAACGTGCTGTGAAGTCTAATTTACTCAGACTGCTAAAATAACTATTGAAAATCAAAGCCAATCATTTCATTGTGAATGGATGAATGAATGATTTTTCTATCCAAATAACACAAATGCAATTTCTGGCAAACAGAAAGTGAATGAAAATAAAGAAAATGCAAATGAGGAAAAATATTCTTTTTTTTTTTGTCTAAATAAAGGGCAGAAATCAACTTAGTTACTATGAGTTTTTTGTTTTCATTTTATTGCATTATTGAAGCGACACAATTATTATTACATATAGCTTTTTACATAAATAGTGGTGGAAAGAGTACTTTTCTTTATGTCTTGTAAAGCAAAATAAAGTAAAGAATAATTTAATAATGTGGGCAGAGCTGCAGCTGAGGAGAGGAAGCTGACCGGTAAGCTAAAGCTAAAGCTGCAGCTCGGATGGATTCATACAGTGATTCTTTCAAAGGATTCAGATCGAAATGAGCAAACTCCTCAATGATTGGTTAGTTGTGAGTCCTGACTCGTGATTCTGTCTGCGCTGTTCAGGGATCAGGTGAGCTCTGAGAACATTTTATGACATTAACAATGACAAAAACCATCCACTATAATCATCTGCAGTATCTGAACAGAAAGTCTCACCTGAGGGCACAGACGCAGGGTTGAAAGGAGCAAACATCTCTGTGGGAGCCTGAAGGCCTTGTGAGGGGTCGAGAGTATTGGCAGGGGAGGTGGGGCTCTGTGTGGAGTTGAAGGCCAGGTGATAAAGTAATCAGAATAGTCACAATGATAGTTCTACAAGAAACATTCTGTGTACGCACGGCAGCAACTCACTGATGGAGAGGTGATGTCAGGTGGCGTTGACATGTCTCCAAAAATTTCTAACTGGCTGATGTTCTGAGAATCAGATCATGTAAAGAGCGATCAGGCTTGGTCTGTCACTGTTCAAGCCAATTACTATGGAAGCATCTGGCATCCTCGTGCAACGTGCATCACACAGTGCATGCAACACAAAAGCAGCACATTAGCAAGACCTACCTGAGCACTGCAGGAGCAACAAAGAGGAGGTAAAACCATAAAGGGAGGAGAGATGGGATAATGAGATGATCATGATGACATACCAACCATCAGTTAGTACAGTTTTAGCCATCTGCTTCTGATAAAGATACTTTCCATCAGCTGATCCCACAGCGGATTACCACTCCCCCAACATCATTACAGTCTCAATGTCTTCTGGGCAAGTCACTAATGTTTTCCTCTTGATCAATATGTGTTGTGTCTCAGAGGGAATAGCTATCAAAGACAGCAGGCTCTCTTTTTGATGTGGGTTTGTTTGGTATAATTCTGTTTCCTTATCCAGCTTTTCCACCATCCCTCTCTTTAGTATCTCCATCTTCTTTGCACATCATTAATATCTTTAGGCCACAGCTATTTTTAGTCAATCAAAGAATTTAAGGCTTATAATTCATGGTCCGTGGTAAATCTGCATAAATCATAGATGAAGATAAGTTCTTCATAGAAAATGAATGTTCTTAGAATCTCTTTCTTCTTGTTGGCTGTTCCTTCTACATCTATTAGAACATGGATCTGTGATTACATGTAAAGTCTTTTTATTCATTAGTCTGTAAGCCTGTGTTAAGAGGGGAGGGCCATCTCAGGCAATACAACGAATTGTTGCTGCAGAAGGCAGCCTTACAGATAACTCAAGATAAATATCTAAGATACATTTAATTCTACTACAACAAGGAAGAAAAAGCTTTTTTTTTGCCCAAATACAACATACAAATAAAAAACTCATTAAAAGGATTGTACTAAACTTATAAATTCTTGCTAAGATGTTTGTAAGTGAGCTGCTGCAAGTGTCTTTGACTCTCTCTCTGCCGTTGGTTGAATCACTCAATATTGTCCGTGTGTGCGGTGGTGGGCCAAAGGGGTCAGCTGCCTGTGGTTATCAGCCTTATGAATGCTTTATTGCTATGGAGTAAGAGGCAGTGGACTTTTGGTTCACTTCTCCTTCATTCACTCCTTTTTTAGAGCCTCAGCTTGATGCTAATGGAGAGTTTTTGCTAATATTGTATGCGCTCATCCTTTCTCTATCACACTGGGAAGGGTTCAGCTCTCATGAAAAATTCTGCAGGTACTCCTGCCTGTGCCTGGTTACCATGGACACTGGAAAGTCGCACGGTTTATTCACAAAGGACAGATGTAAAGAATCGCAGTAATTTATGACATGAGAGGATAAAAGGTAGAGTGGCACATGTTTATGCAAATAAAGAATACATAGAAACATGGAAAATGCCTCTTTGGTAACCATGATGAGGTTGGTGCTGAAAAAACACATGAAGAGACTGGATAACGTCTCTTTCTTTAGTCAAAGCTCATTTAAGCAACACTGGTAAGAACAGCTGGTGTAACTTCATGACATATTAGGCTGGTTTGGAGTGCTCCATGTTAAAGGAAAGTAAGACTATTCCAGTTTTTTCTTCTCATTCTAACTCAGTATGCCAAACTACCTTAGAGTGAGAGCACATTAAAGCTCATCCCATGATTTTTGTGTGTCATCTTACCTGAGTCACCAAATCCAGGTCTAAGTCTATCAGTTCTGCAACTGCTTCCTGCGTCTGCTGAGTCTGACTCTGCTCTTGTTGGAAGGTTTTCTCATGAGAATGATGCTGATGGTGATGATGGAGATGGCGTGAAGGTTTTTTATTTCCATTCTGCAAACACAACCCCAGTGTTAGATGATAGGTGGGACAAAAAGAGCGAGGGTGAGACAGAAGAAGGAGTGGATTCCTCTTAAAAGTAAATCTTGAAGAAGTTTGATTTGTTTCTTTATCAAATATAGAGAACAGCTCTAATTGCTAACAACCCAGTTTTTCACCTAGAAAAGCTTACTTCACATTTGCACCTGTTAAAACCTTTGTCACATGCACCTGTAGGGGCCAACACCCAAAAAGTGCCACAGGTTTTTGGGTTGCCCGGCCCGTAGAGGGTTCCAGAGAGAAGTGGTCGTATCTTAAAAGAAGCACAGCTGTGTCTGGCAGTTCCCTTGTGGCTTTCCTTACATTGAAATGAAAATGGAACATTCGGGGGGGGGGGTGCTGGTGAGCATTGCCATGTGAAGACGTGATTTACAGAGCTCCTCAAATGGGCGAATTATTTAATATATTTTAATAGCTTAAAAACTACAGAATACTCAAATAATATTTGATGTTGTGATAGCACACTGAGGAGCAGCTTGTCATTATTTTTTGGTCTCTCTAAGCTGCAACATTAAATGTATGGAATGTGTGGCAATAAGAATTTCTTTATTTAAGTCTCAAAACTTAAATAATAAAAAGTTACGGTTATAGTTTAGAAAAACCTGATCCCTGAGCGGGGCTCATTCCAGCAAACTTTGCATATGGAAGTGGGAGCGCTAACCACTGCGCAACCGTATGATACACAATGAGAGACATGGTAGGTTTTATTAGAGGCCTCTCCAGTGTGTAAGGTTTAAGGATCTCGGTTGTTAAAGGTTTAAAGATAGAAAAAAATTAGATCACCAGTTAAGTTGTCTTCAGGGTATTCTTTGAACAAAATGCAGGAGAGAGCGGTGAATTTCCAATCAAATGAATGTAAATAAAACAGACAGACCTCTGCTTTGAACCCGGTTTTTCTCCTCTTCCTTAACTTTTATTTACCTTAAGGCTGTCTCTGAGAGCTTGTTTTGCTGCTTTTTCATCCTTAAAAGTTTAAAGAAGCACTAAAAATGGCAACACATTGGACAACACTGACCCCCCACCTTCCTACCCTGCTCCCCTAGCTTAAACAGCGGCAGCTTCAGGTAAGGAGGGGCGCTGCATCAAGAAAAGTTATTGACTATGTCAAACGTACGGTGCCTACACACTGAACGAGATTCACGCAGCGGAGGCGGCAGTTTCAAAGTAAAGTCAATGGTTTAGACATGAATTGAGGTTCTGCGGCGCAAATTGAGTAGCCGGCGCGGCGGGAAAGTCTGGAAACAGTCAGATTTGAGCGGCAAAGCACAAATTTAGCGGCGGGCGCAGCGAGCCAGAGTAAAAAAAAATCTAAACTCTGGAGAGGTCGCCATGTCTGTGTCAACCAATCTGGCACTCAACTTTGGGCACGTGAGGGCTTCAGTGAGAGCAGGTAGAATGCACATCCAATATGGTGGATCAGATCTCCTGAACTTCCATTCATTTTCTTAACCTGATGAATCTCGTTCAGGAAGCCCTGCTTACACGTTGCTGAAGTGTGGACAACACCTAACACCCACAGCATGTCTGTAGAGAAACGTGTATATGTTCCTGTATACTATCCCCGCCATTTGGTTGTGGCGCTCCATGTACGCTTTCCCGGCCAGCATCTTACAGCCTGCAGTTATGTACTGGATTGTTTCAGGCTCCTCTTTGAACAGACTACACCTTTGGTCTTGTCTGGTGTGGTAGATCTGAGCCTCTATCACTCTAGTGTTCAGGGTTTGTTCCTAAGCTGCCAGGATGAGCGCTTCTGTGCTGTCCTGTAGGTCAGCCCTTTCTAGCCATTGGTAGGACTTCTTGATATCAGCCACTTCAGTTATGGTCCGGTGGTACATCCCATGCAGGGGCTTGTCCTCTAATGAGGATCTGTCCTCCAACACTGCATCTTCTGCTGTCGATTGTCTGAGACATTCACTGAGCACACTGTCAATTGGGGCCTTGAGCTTGATGTATTCATGCATCTTGGATGTTTCATCCTGGATAGTGACTTCCACTCTCACTAGTCCTCGGCCTCCTTCGTTGAAATTAGCATACAGTCTCAGGGTCCTGGATTTGAGATGGAACCCTCCATGTATTTGCTGTTGCGGCTTTCCTTGTTGCCTGTTCCAGGTTGTCATTTGCCTGTAGAATTCCAAGGTACTTGTTACTGTCCTCATTGTCTGCTATTGTTCCTTCTGGGAGTGAGACTCCTTCAGTGTGGACTTCCTTGCCTCTCTTCGTCACCATCCAACTGCATTTCTCAAGCCCAAATGACATCCCAATGTCGGTACTGTAGGTCCGGGTGGTGTGGATCAGGGAGTCAATCTCGCGCTCGCTCTTAGCATATAGCTTGATGTCATCCATGTAGAGGAGGTGACTGATGGTTGCCCCCTTCCCAAGTCAGTATCCACAGACAGTCTTGTTGACTATATGGCTGAGGGGGTTCAGACCTATGCAGAACAGCAGTGAGGACAGAATGCCTCTTTGGTATCTGCCACATTTGATGGACACTTGTGCAAGTGGTTTGGCATTGGTTTCAAGGGTGGTTTTCCACAGTTTCATTGAGTTTACGATCAAGGCTCTCTTGATATTGCACAGCTCTAAGCATTCTGTGATCCAGGTGTGTGTCATTGAGTCATAGGTTTTGTTGTAATCAATCCAGGCTGTGCACAGGTTGGTGTGTCCTGACCTGCAGTTTTGAGCAACTGTTCTGTCAACCAAGAGTTGGTGTTTGGCTCCTCTGGAATCTCTACCAATGCCCTTCTGCTCATGTATGGATCCATGTACCATGTGTATTTTGGTTGCAATGATCCCTGACACGAGCTTCCATGTTGTGTAGTTGGATGGAATTGCACCCTTTGAGGAATCCCTCTGGATCAGGATCGTCCGCCCTTCCATTAGCCATTCAGGGTGAGTCCCATCCCTTAACAGCTGGTTCATTTGTGCTGCCAGGCGCTCACGGAGTGCAGTGAGTTTCTTAAGCCAGTACGCATGTATCGTGTTAGGGCCCGGTGCTGTTTAGTTCTTCATACATGAGGCTCTTTCTTTGATTGTCTGCCAATGTGATGGTTACTGGATTCTCTTCAGGTAGGTTGCTGTGCTCTTTTCACAGAGAGACCAGCCACTGAGCATTGCTGTTATGTGTTTTCTCTTTCTCCAATATACTTTTCCAGTACTATTCAGTTTCCAGCCTTGGTGGGTCTGCTCTGCCATTTTGACCCTACCACTGAGTGTACACTTTTGCAGGTTGAGTTGCGTACAGCCTGTTTTTCCATCTGGCTTCATTGTCTCTTGTGTAACTCTTTAAGCGGCTGCTCAAGGCCAGGAGCCTTTGTTTGGCAGTTTCCAGTGCTTCAGGTATGGACATCTGGCTGTCTCTTTTAGGCACTTGCTTTTTCATGGCACATCTTTGGGCCTCTGTCATCTGACTCACTTCCCTCTGAGCTGTCTTGATCTTAACCTCCAACCGTTGCTTCCACAGTGGGCACTGTTTTCTCCAATGGTTGCTCTTATAGCCAAACATCTTAGGGATCACTGCTGCTGAAGTATAAACCAGTTCATTGGTTTCTGAGATTGTTATGGTAGGAATTGCCCTTAATGCTTCATTCACAGGAGACTTTCAGGTGGTACTTCAGTCAAGCGTTGTAGTTGGTGTCGGGGTTGCCTGGTGTTCATTCTAGTCTTTCAGGTCAGTTGCTGCCTCATATATGTATTATGCGGCTGGGTAGCTCAGTTGGTTGGTAATAATAATAATAATAATAATAATGGTAATTATAATAGTAATAATAATAGTAATAAAAGAAAATCTGCAGTTTCAGCACGTCAGTATATATGTAAATATATTATTCATCTAAGCTAAGACCCCGTAAGCCCACCAAGCAGAGGGAATGGGCCGCCATGGCCCTGTTTATCAAACCATCTTCTCTCTGCTTAGCTCCCCAGAGAAGTATGTATAATGGATTTAATGAACATTATAACTATTTCCCCAAACTTCATTATAGTAGGTGAGGTAGGGCAGGAGTAAGTTAAATATTTTCTGATTGATAGCTAGCCTGACAATAATCCTGTCCAAAGAGGAATGTGTTAAGCCTAACTTTGAGTGTAGAAACTGCGTCAGCCTCTCTTACATGAGCTGGGAGCTTATTCTATAAGACAGGAGCTTGGTGGCTAAAGGCTCTACCTCCAACTGGGCTTTGAGAAATTCAAAGAGCAACAAGCAGTCCTGTATTTTGAAAATTATTATTTCTTAATTTTTTAAGAAAATGCGATAGCATAAAAGTACTATATGAACACATCTCTGATGTCATCTAACTGTAAACTCAAATTCAAACATGCTGAGAAAACAAAGACATGTTTACTACAGGAGAGCAGATGGACAGAAAATGCTCTTTTCTCTGTTCTGCCTCCAGTTGATTCATTTTTATATGAAATCAGAACCAAAAACAGCCTAAAAGCATTATAATGTTTTGGATTCTTGTCATTATGTCAGGGACAGTAAAGAGGTAGAGCTTGGGGGGGCAGCTCTACACTGCTTCTGTAATGTTAGATTTGTTGATAAAGTTTTATTCAAAGTGTATTCACGTCTGTTATTGTATTTAAAAATAATGTTTTTTGTGAATGTTCCATGAATTAAGTTTGTTGTTTTTATCCGCCATGTCTTAAAGCCCGCTCTATGAAAATATTCTGACATTAAAATGGTCACAGACAGGCGACAAGCGACACAGCTCGTTAGGTTAGCATATAGCGTAGTAGCATGATAGCATCAGTGTGCGACAACACAGCTGTCTCCAAATCAACACATTTTTTATTCAACTCTGTTGCTGCTGTGAGTCCCGCCGGTTTATCCTCCATTTCTGTTCAGATCTAGTTGAAAACCCCCACATCCTGCCTAAGCTAAACGCTACACAGAGAAATGTGCGGAAGCTACAGAAGTGGAGGGTGCTTTACATGTCGCGTGCACTTGTAAATATGCAGCTAGCTGCTTTTCTTTTTTTTTTTTTCTTGGCCATGCAGAAGAAGCTTCTCTGCTTGATGCCGTTTTCATGTCTGCTCGTTGTGAGAGACAGACGGGCGGGCTGCCTTTACTTCTAACAACAAAAATCCCAAAAAGCAGAGAGCTGGCAAAATAAAATCTCCATTTTCCAAAACGAAATAGTCTAAAACAACAACTTTGAGTTAATCGATTATATCGATATATCTCCCAGCCCTAGTGGGAACTGTGGCATAGTTCCTGTGGCCGAGCTGGCATCTGGCATGAATACTGTTTCTTCACAGCAGAGACAAGCCTAAAGTTTCTTTTAAAGCTTATTTTACAAGTGCTCATTGTGTTTGGGGTCATGGATTGTATGTGTTACTGGAGAGGAGGGTGAGGGTTGGGTTGGGGTTTTTTTTGTGCTTTTTTTGGTTTTGTTTTTAAATGTAAGGGCTCCGAGTAGCGAAATGTATGAGAAACGCTTTTTATAAATAAAGTTTGATTTGATGTTCAAATACTCTTTTGCCTTACTGTATGTGTGTATATAGTCATTGTTTTCAGTATTGTTCTCATTATTTCTATTTTAATGCTCATATTGTTTATTGTTATTTATTTTTCTGCATGCTGGGAACTGTGGGGATAATAAATTAACCTGTGCCACATGTTTAAATATGTTTGATACATCTGACAACAGATACATCTCGAATCTAATCTTAAACTTCACTGAGGTCTTGGACAAATACACACAGCAGACTAGATGTTAAAAAAATCCACTGTGAGGATTTGAGATCACATGTGAGCAATCCAGGGTTTGATGGGGATTGATATGTTTGAGCGGAGCACATGTGCTGCTGACCTGCACATGACGAGTCTCTCAGGTCCTACAGGATCAACAGCTCAGTGGATTGAGAAGGCCTTTTGGGTGTCCGCCTGATGTGTTTTATTGATTTGTCAGAAGAGAGCTCTGCAGCCAGGAGGTCAGATTTGTGTTGATGGGATCACTTCAGCTGGGGTGTAGAGTGCACACAAGCAGCAATGTTATCAAACTCTACTGTCTGCTGAGATGGTGGCCAGGTTATTTTTCTGGGAAAACTAAAGTGACTTCCTTCAGATGGTCACTCTCCAGTCAGTGATTCTGCAGCTCATGGCTGAATTAAGGGTGTGCTTTTGCACCATGACTGCTCAATTCCTGTCCAAACTCAGGTCTCAAGTCCCTGATGGTGACTACACACATTTGGCTTGTGCGACAGTTTTACTCTTCAACTGAATTAACTGAAAGCAAACAAGGAGACAGTAACTGGTTAAAGATAAACATTTGAATAAGAATATTGTCTGATTATATTAACATTCTTATAAGTGTTGTCGCAATAGGCATAAGGAACAAATACTACAGAGTATATTCTGAAAAGTTCATTGAAATGATCTAACACACCTTTTTCCATCAACATTTCTCAGTTAGGAATATATTCAGTTTCCAGTTCAACAAAGTAGTGAACAAAATGCACTAAAATTATAAATGGAATTAAGTTTAATTATTTATATGGTCCCTCGCCATGACTACAGTGAAACAAGGTGCCTTACAGTAAAATCTCAAAACAATAAAAACAATTGAAAAGTTAAAACTATATACAAGGAGATTGGTAAATTATAAAACAAGAATATGATAAAAGCAAGAAAAAGTAAAAAACAAAGCACCAGCAGAGCAGAGTGTTATGCTGTGTCAAAAACCTGGCCACAAAAATAGGTTTTAAGATGTTTATTTTTTTTAAAAGGGACAGTGAGGATGTCTGCTGAATGGTCAGCAGCAAAGCCTTCCACAGCTTCAGGGTACAGATTGAAAACACTTGTCCCCTCTGAGCTTCCTCTTGGACTGTTGTACCTGCAGAAGAAGCTGATCAGCTGACCTGACCTTCAAAATTTCAAAACAAAAGAATCTTAAAGTGAATTCTAAAAGGCACAGCCAGGATGGGAGAAAGTAGTCCCTCGTTTGGTGCTCCGCTCCAACCAGAACACAAGCAGCAGCATTCTGGACCAGCTGGAGATGCGACAGGAATGACTGGTTACTCCAAAATAACGAGAATTACAGTGATCCAGCTGACATGATGAAAGCATGGACTGCTGTTTCAAGATGCTGTTTTGGTAAAAATGGTTCACCTTCACCAGCTGCCTCAAATTAAAGAAGCTGGATTCACCACAGAGCTGATTTGGCAGTGTAGTTTAAAATCACCGTCCCAGAGCCCAGAGGAAGGAGGTACAAAGAAAACAAAACAGGTTCTAAAACAGAGCTCTGTGGAACCCCAAACAACAGTGGAGCAGTTAAAGAACCAGATCTGAAAAAGATCACACCCATAGTTCTGTCAACCAGACTGAGAGCAGTGCCACAAACCCACACCAAACCTTTTAACCTGGACAGTAAAAGTTTGTGTCTTCGGTGTCAAATGCAGCAGACAGATCCAGCACAATAAGGACAACATACTTCCCATCATTACTCCAGGAAGATAATGATCAAAACCCTCAATAGAGCAGATTCCACACTGTGCTGGGTTTTTAACTGGACTGAAACATCTCCAGGACACTGTTCCGGTCAGGAAGAACTTCAACTGTAGGTACGCCACTTTCCAGATTATTTTAGAAAAAAGATAACCTAGACATGGGTCTAAAAATTGTGGTTCTTAGTCTCAATAATTGACTGATTCATGACATCTTGATGGTGATCTGGTAGTGATGCCAGCAGTCCTTCAGGATTTAAAAGAAACCTGCTGCATGTTCTTCTTCAACTGCTCTGTAAGATTCCCTCTTTGCTGCACGAGTTTCCTCATTAAACCAGGGCTCAGGTTTGGTTCGGGCTTCATGGTCTTAAAAAGAGCCACTGAGTCTAGAACATTCAGGCAGGAGGACTGAAACCAAGAACAGTTCTTCTGCAGACGAAGCAGCGAACACACATAGGTGGTCAAAAGCAGCAAACTGGCTGGCAGTGAAGGAGTTAAAAATCCAACAGCACCGAACTGGCGCATCAGATTTTACAAGAGTACAGGACATAACCAGCACCAAACAGAACAGTCAAATGATCGGAAAGTGCACTATCACAAACGCCCATGTTAAAGACAGTCACGCCACATGAAAGAACGAGGTCCAGCTTGTGTCTCTGTTCATGTGTGGAATGACTTGGGCTTGAGTTTTTTTACAGGATACAACATTTTCAACAAAGTCTAGCCACCAAAAAATTGTGTGGTATAAGGCAAGTTTTTATTGAGCATCAAAGCTGCTAAAAATATTTGTTTTGCCAGAACAGGTTAACTTAACACAGACCTTTAGAATATGTAGAATTTTACTCTGAGGTCACATTTCTGTTCTGGATTCCCAGAGTTTCATATTCAGAAATATTTTTGCTTTAATTAATAAAATAAAATCTGAACTCTGCTTTCATGGTTTCATCAGATTTCCATCAACTGACAGTTTTCTGAATCAAACAAGCAGATAGTTTGTCTTCAGCATCCATTTGTGTATGTGTGTAAAGTAATCCCATCTCTCTGAGGCATAAATGAAACACTAACAATCTTCATGACCCCACCTGTCATTGTGAGAACACCTGAGAAACACCTGAAGAACACCCGAGGAACACCTGGAGATCACGTGAAGTAGACCTGCCCATTGTAGACCAACACTCACTATTGCAATGGGTATACGATCCAGCATTTTGTTGCCTGTAGATTAACAACTCTACCTTCCCTTCCCAGCAGTCCTTCTCTAACTTCTATAACCCACCATCACCCCCCCCCCCCCCAACTCTCTCCTTTTCCCCCCTTTCCTTTTCCGTCCGGTCCAACAAAAAGAACACAAAAAAATAAATAAATAAATATTAATAAAGTATCGTTTAGATTACAAAAGGGGCTTATACCAACATACATTTTGTGTTCGCTATGATTTATAACCCCCAATTGTAAGAGTAAAATCTGTCAAACACAAGAGGCTCTCAGCTCATATCTGTTTGCTCAGCTGTTGGGCAGGACAAGTTTAAAAAAAAAAAAAAAAAAGAAGTAGACCTGTAGAACACCCGAAGAACACCTGAAGAACATCTTGAGAACACCTGAAAAACACTCGAGGAACACCTGGAGACCACGTGAAGTCCAGCTGTATCAAACTTCTCCAAAAAAGCTCTCTTATCATTTTTTCACAATCACAATAAGGAAAACGTATGAGAAAAATGAAAAAAACTGCTAAAAGTTAAAAACAAACAAACAAAAAACAGTTCCAAGAAAAATGTAAACTGGACCTTTTAGAAGAGAAATTCTTATTTTCTGGGGGCTGCCTGGTGATTTGAGCCTCTGCAGTTTAGCTTTTGATAAATGTAGAAAAGCCAAATTGTAAATATTTTCATATTGAAAGAATTTTTTTTCTCTTTTAATGTTTGTAATGTAGTTTTTGAAAAATAATGTACTGTAAAAGACAACTCAACTTGTAAATAAATGTGTAAATTTATATGAAAGAATTGAGTTGCTCACGTTTAGGTCTGTTCAACTAGATCAAGCAGCTGTTGTCACTATACACTTTGTGTTCAAAGATGGCAGAAATCTCCCAATACATTTGCTGGAAACATGTCTATTTATGATCACAGCCACAATATTTGGAATCTTTCTAGGTCTGCAAGCATCAGTCTAATCAAAAATCTAAAGTCACTTTTCAGTTTTGGTTGTAGAATGAACATCTGCATTGTGGTCGCTCGGATTGCATCAGATAAATAACATTTTTTAATCAGTTTGTGGGAATTAGTATTATTTGATACAGCTGCAATGACTGGATCTTAGAAGACAATTGTATTTATACTTTCTAGAAACACTTCAGATCAGGAACTCTCCTGAGCATTAGCAGAAACTATGTTTGCGCACAGGCTGCGTGAACGTTTGTCGTGATGCAGAGTTAAATCCCTTAAAAACTTGCTTTTTAATGCATCATCTCCCATTGTTAGTACATTATATAAAATATGCTCATCCACATGTACAAAGCAATGTCATCTTGAACATATTATTACAGAACATAGTTTTGTATTTACATACTCATAATCAATATCTTTTTTGTGTCGATCAAGAATCTTTTTGTGCTTCCTATCTAATTCAGTGTCTGCATTTTTTCTTTTTTGAAAATGTAGTAAGCTAGGAGAGCAGTGTAACATCTGACACTGGTGTTTGAGGTTACATTATCTTCAAACCAAACTATCCAGTATTTAAACATGACTGTGCAAAGTGAATTCTCAAATATCCCATGATCTAAATACATCCGCAGAGACTTCCTCTGGCTGACTGGAAGGACTGAATCTATCAAACAGACACCAACTCCAAATAGCTGCACCAGACAAAAGAAATATTTGACTTGGTCACCTTCAGGCACTGTCTAACACAAAGGCAATCCAAATGACAGCAGGAGTCATGGGCTGAATGAGAGAAGAACAAAATGACATACGGTGGTCTCCATAAACCAGAAAATCTGAGGTTAACTCAGTCTGACTGCTAAAATTCAAAAGAGTGTCACTTCCAAGAGGTAGTGAAGTTTTACTCATTTGAGGATAAAAAGATTTGCTGTATATGAAGACACAAGCAGACAGCAGACTTTGGGCTGTCATGGATAAAGGCAAGACTACAGGAAGAGATCCTATACATCCAAACATCTCCCACATCCAAAGGGCAGCAGTGGGGTCTTGGATGTGCAACAATAAGCAGATTCAATCAGGCAGAAGTTTAACTAGCATGTTTATGGTCAGACAAACACTCAGTGAGTTATAGCACAGCCTGACACTGATAAAGGTCAACTTTTATTACCAAGCACACAGAAGTATCTTGACAGAACACATAGAATTCCTGCTCAAACTCTGTGCATGAACAGATGAAAAGCTGCTCGGCAATGTGACAAATGCACTTCAGAGATAATGCCATGCTCAGTTATTGTCAGCTGGATGACAGTGAATGAATATAAATGAGAATAACCATGATTTGATTACACATTATGATACAATCATGCAGGTTTTATTTTGCTGGATTCCTTTCTGAACAATCACAATCAGGCATGCACACTGAGATAACCAACGTGCCACACACATCCAGACAAACGTTATCCCAGGTGGGAGTAGGCACTGCCAAGCACAAGGACACTAGCCACTAGCAGCACAGGACACTGCACAAAGCACTGAGTCCCAGCAAACCTCTCGGATGGGGGGGTTGGTTGTTATTCTGTTGTAAGGGAGGGTTGTTAACAGCAACCAGAGCGTCACAAGAGGGAAAAATGCGAGGACAAATCTTCCCATGTGAGAAGGCAGTTGAGAGGTTTGTCTGAGAGGGGAGGCAGGCTGAGGGGGGTGGGGGTCATTGGACAGACAAACACGCAGTCACTCACTGGGTGTCGCTTAGGGACGTCATAGACCCCTTCCTTCTGCTGACTGGTGGGAACCTACACAACCAACCAACAGATTCAGAGAACAGCCAAGAAATCCGGTCACCTCTGGATCAATGTACAACAAACCGGACCAGCTCAGCAGCACAACGGACGCTAATGCAAACCTCAGAAACTGAACAAATATGTGTGTGCATGTGTCTGTGTGAGGAGACCATTGGGGTTCAAATCTGTAGAGGGAGAGCTCATCTGCTGGGTTCATTATGGATGCTAAGACTCCTCCTCCTCACACACGCGTGTGCAGACATGTCATATTTCAGAGCCATGCAGACAGAAAGGTTTGATGGCGTTATAGCAAAGTGAATGTGAGAACAAAACAACTCCTGCATTTTCTTTTTTCCAAGGGGACGTTGGGCTCAAAATGAAGTTCTGCAGGTGGATGTGCTCTAATCAGGGACATGAAAAATGCTTCTGTCTATCTGACACAGCTCCTCTCTGTCTCCTTTTGCATTTGAATGCATTGTTTGCTGCTTTCCTAAGTTTCTTTTCAGAAGCTGCCATCTTTGTCATACTTGAGCTCTTCTGTGGCTGGAGGCTGGCTGAGGCTCATGTTTCCTACACCTGACGGGAGTTTGGATGCATGTGTTTGTGTGTCAGTGCACATGCTGGAGCGCGCCTTATTTTCAATCCACTTTATTTAAAGATCAAAGAGAAGCTAGTGATTAATGTTCCTCTTTCGTTTTCTTTCATCTTCTTGGGGAAAGAGAAAGAGGAGGGGTCAGACTATGTGAGGTGCAACCCCCACATCCCACCATCTTTTTCCCCTGGAGGTCTACTAATGTCTCTGAAGAGCCCCCCTTCCAAAAAGGAAAACATGTGTAGCTCGACTTGCCAGCTTCTGCTGTCCCTCTGGAAAGTGTTGACTGGTTGTTTTCTGCTGATTCTAACAGCTTATCCTTTCCTCAAACTTCACAAGTTCAACACAAAGGCGATTCCTTTTGTATGCAGAAGAAATACATCCCCAATGAAGAACAAGGTCCAATCTTTTGGTGCCTTCTTGTTGGCAGTTAGAGTAAGGCAACAGCCATTTCAAACTAGAAACAACACAGGAAGAGCTTGAGAGTACCTGATATATGCTTTCTTCTGATTGGTCATGGATGGGCTCGTGTCCCGCATCAAACACAATGTACTACAACATCAGCAGCAGAGGGCGTGGAAGGGCAAAAACAAAAAAGAATTGCAGAAGAAGAGTTGCAAGATAAGACATTGAGAGAAAAGTGTGAAACTACAAAGGTGGTTAGTCAAACAGTTTTCTGAAATTTAAAAAAACAGTTGAAGAAAAGTTCTCTGTAAATAAGTGGAGGGCTTATATCAAGGTCAAAATCACAGAAAATACACAAGACTTCTAGAATCATGCACACAAAACCACACACAGATCGAAGTGTTGAACTACTGAACACAAACAGGAGCTGTCTCCCCACAATGCACACAGAGAGGAACAAGCTTCAGTGCAGCAGGTGAGAGCAGCAATGTGATTGGGCAGGAAGTTACCTGGTAGACAGGGTCCTCCAGATCCTCTTCCAGTATTGTCTGCATACGAGCGGCAGTAGGAAAGAGTAGGAGAGATCAAATGGAGAAGAGAAAACAGAAGAAAGGAAAGAGGCAGAGAGTTACGCCGGTAGAATAGAAAAAGGAGCAGGAAAGCACTGGAAGCCTTCCCAGCATTCAGGTAATCATTTGGCAATCATCAGCAGAGAAAGGACATACAGAGGCATTCACAGAAACCAAACAGAAGACGGGAAGAGGGCAGAACAGAGGAAAAGGAAACAAGCTAAATGTGCTGATGAGCTCTGAAAGCAGCAGCTCCTCATGCCATTCTTCTATCTTGTTTTTCACTCATCTGCCAAGAGTCTATTAGACGGAGCTCAGCATGTTTCTGAGGCCTGATTGAGAGGAGGGTTTAAAAGTACGAAGAGAGAGCTCGATGGAGTACCTGATAGACCGCCTGCTCACACTGTTTATCTTTCTGGGCCTTCTTCTCCATTTCCTCTCTTTGCTTTATGTCATAGATGAGCTGAAATAAGTCCCGCAGGTCCAGAATCACAGGCTCTGCCTAAAAGGACAAAAATGCCATTTTATAAATAAAACCAGTTGCAGCAAAGCAGGACTTTGTCCACTCAACTGTACTGAACTTTGCACATCATAAGTTGAACATAGTCTAATAAATGTCTAGTAATGGCAGACACACCCACACACACACAGGAGTGGCCGACACCCACCCACAGTGATGTAAAATAACAGTAAACACAGGAACACAATGCTCATTCCTCTTTTTTCCATCAAAACCTTGGATTGATGGTTAAAGAATCGCTTCCTGTCAGTTGGTTGAGTGGATGTTTGTTCTTGTTCTGTGCTCTCCTTCAAAGCCATTTACTGATTGAGTTTGCTTATTTCAAGACGATCTTCAAATGCTTGGCTGAGTATGGGCTCTGGCAGTGTGCAATGATGATGTGCACGCTGCTTTGCTTTGTTAGTTTTTCATTTTTATCCCTACTCTCTGCAATATAGAGCCTTTTTGTAGCGATGTCCCTGATCAGGTTTTTTTGGGCCCGATCCGATTCAGTTTCTTAATTTTGAGTAGCTGCAGATACCGAGTCTTGATCCAATCCTTTTTTAAAAAACAGAAAAACGTCATAAACAGATCTGCTTTTTAATGGGTGGGCATCAGATTCTTGGGTTATGATGACCACAGTGGTTAATTCTGTGTAACTGGGACTTTGTCAAAGAGAAATAAAAAAGGATTGTATTTTAAGGGGTTAAATCCCCTTTCCTGCAGCTGTGTGCGTCTCACTCTCACTGCTGCCTGTTTGTCAGGAGCAGGAGAGCGCCGTTATCAGAAAAAAACAAACACAAACTCAGTCTTTGTTTCTGGTAGGTCGTTCTTTGGGTTAAAACAATCCAACAGAGACACTTGCTGACAGTTTAAAATGTTTTTTTTTAAGTTATTGATCCTGGAAGTCCGTATCTGTGAATATCTCTCTAGCTTAGCTTAGCTTAGCTTAGTTTAGCTGACCAGTTTTTGTGCACCTCCTGCTCAAACTAGCGCCATAATAAATTGTGGTGATGCGGTCATAACATGCAGACTTCAAATAGAGTATTTGCATGGATAAACAAGCTTGAAGTATAAAGCGCTGATCACAATAAGAATAGATTACATATCTGATACTAATTGGGAACATTAGATTTTTGATCGAGTCATAAAACAACATGATCAGGCTGATTTCTGATCACATGATCTGATCGAGACACTCGTACTTTTTCTAATGTAAAAAGAGTTCTGTTGTTGTGAAGTGATTATTTTTCTCTCAACCCGTTAGAAAAGACTGATGAACTGGTTATAGAAGCTGTTATGTCATCTTTATACTCTCAGGACAAATTTTCATCCAAGGTTTCTAACCGTAACATAAGAGATGAACAAAAAAAACCACACTTTACATGATAGATAAAGTTCACTTTATCAATGAACCTCACAAACATGTGCTGATAGGAGACTGATCTAAACTAAACCAGGCTTGAACCTTTCTGCAGGGAATTTAAGGTTTAATGAAAAATATTAGCAGCAGACATGAAATATGTTTGTTTCAAATCTTTCATACAGCAAGCAGAACAGCCTTGGGCAGGTTGTTGTCTGAGCTGCAGTGAATCATTTCAGAAAATGAACGTTTCGGGTTGTGACAAATACCAGCTGCTTTCAAAAGGCAAAGAACAGCACACCATGACAGGAAAGAGGCTCTGCAGCATGTCTGCACAAACTGCCCTTTTCCCCAGGACAAGATTTTCACATTGGCACAAGAAGATATTAGTCTGTCTTCCTACCTTGTCAGAGAAGCAAAAGCAACTGTAACCAACCACTTGTTCACAAAACCACTGGCGCAGCACAAATAAAGACAAGGACACTTATAGTGCAGCAGTGATCGACCTAATCAATTATTGACTTGAGCTGTGCGGAGAGCTCATGGAGTTCATGGATAGACTGCTGCACTGCATTAAGTAGTTTTGTTTCAGAGTTTGATATGCTTGATATGTGTAATTTCTCTCCCTGAACCAACACCCAGTCACCTTTGCAAATGCAAGTCTTTCTGGCTGGAAAGGCATGATAGCACCTTCAAATATCACAAAGGCTTCAAACATCACATGCGTCACAGTTACAGCAAGATGTGACATCAAAAGTTTCACAATGCAATGTAGCATCTGCATTTCCTTTTTACACTTTTGTACTTGGCACGTGAAACATCACGGGTCAAAGGAGAGTAGCTATGAGAGATTCAGGAGAGATAAGAAAAGAAAATCTTGGCATTTAACATTCCTTAACTGCCTCTTCAGGGATAAGATCTGTGTCCGTGACATTGTATGAAAACCGTTTTTAGCAGATAGATTTCAAAAGAATGTGCCAGCTACATGCCTACATGTCCTGCTGCCATTCAAATGTGACTATGATAATATTATATGAATAAGAATATGATAATATTTTATGTGCACTTGTGTTTCATTATACTGCATTTGCAGTGTTTCAAAGGTAGTATGCTCTATTTCTTCAACATTCGCTCCAACTGGGATTTTTTGACAAAGCCAAATATTGAATGATTTGAGCTCTTGTGTGAGATCAGCCTGAGAAGGTTACTCCTGTAATACCAGCAAAGACGATGTGAAACACAGTGTGGCAAATTTATTTGATCAACCATTCTACTGGTTAGAGTGGTTAATCCGACCTTTCAGCACCCTACTGGGTACCATCTGAAGTGCATTACACAAAATTCATTTCTGCAGCTAAAAGAATCCTTTTTGTGTCTGTTTTGAACTTAGCTTTTTGTGTTTGGTCAAAATTCATTTTTGCCACTGGCACGTTGCCGTTACTTCCATTTAGCAGCTAGCGTTTGGCTGATGCTTGTCCACAGCCATGTTTCTCAGTCAATCCTCAGATAAAACACTAAAAAGCTTTTATGAAGCATTTCAGTGAAAATACAAATATCCGTGGGCTATAAATTACATATAAAGGGGCGGCCGTGGTGCAGTGGAAAGGGCAGTCGGCCTCTGATCGAAGGATTGCAGGTTCGATTCCTGCCTTGCCCACCCATGTATCAAAGTGTTCTGGGGCAAGACACTGAACCCTACATTACCTCTGATGGAAGGTTGGTGCCAGTGTTCAGCGGCGGAGCCTCCATCAGTGTGTGAATGTGACTGTAAAGCGCTTTGGGCCTTCAATGAAGGTAGAAAAGTGTTATATAAGTATACGCCGTTTACCATTTATTCATTACAGACGAACAGACAGTCAACCTTTAATGTTGCTGCTTGATGAGAGATTCTGTTATTCACTACATTGCAACATAAAGGAGAAAATTCAGATAATGTTAATAACAGTTTTTGTGAAGTTATGAGACTTAGCTCAGAAACTTTGACTTCTTTGTGGCAAAATTAGGACTATTGCATGTGCAGAAAAAGTGCCAAAATGAGATGTGTATTTCTTGTGCTGTGACTGTAAATGAGGCAATTACTTTTGAGCGTAACCCTAAACGAACTTTTTCTGATTAGCTTCAAGTCTTAGTCCAAGTGAAGACAGACACACTTTGTTAATTCAGATCAAAGCTACTGCCTTCCAATTACAGCAACAGCAATAAGCTCTAAGTTTCAATCCCTCTCGTTGTTTGTTCCACTTCTAACAGCCTCAGTGTAAGCGGTGCTTGGTTTGAGTCCTGAAAATAGAGGAAAATAGAATTGTGACCTTTCTTCAGGCACGTCAGGTAGATCTGCTGAATGAAGGAAACACAGCTTTGTGCCACATTTGCTCTGCACAATATTTGTCATGCCTTTTTACACGGAGAACAAGTTCACTTCTCTTAGTTGTATAGAGCAAATGGTTCGTGGCCCTGGGAGAATGGATATACTATTAGAACTAGTGACCCACACTCAAACCGTCATCAACCCTCTGAGGGAAATAACATTACTACAGTGACAGGCAGTGAGATCCAGACAAGACAGGCCAGGAACACAGAAACAATAACGTCATATCGGAGCCCAGACAGGTACTTTACATCATGTAGAGTGTGGCTGTAGCACAGACCCTGAGCCTGTGCGTGCACAAAAACATAGTGATGAAGCTACATCGGTAAAGAATTGTTTGATGTACAACACAAAGCAGAGAGAGCTCCTCAAGGGTCGTTATCTAAATGTTAAGAGGCTTGGGCTTGTGCACAAAGACCTGGATAAATCACACCATACCCACCCAACAAAGGTGCATAGTGGAAAATCTTTCAAGATTTGCTAAGCAGTTAATTGCATATACTCCAGCTCTGCACAGAAACACTGACCGACTGTGCAGTTTTGATGGCCACAAAGCGGTGATTTCCTTCTTTCCCACAGATGTAGCCAAAGGCCCTGTGGTCTGTGATGTCCTTGGCGATGTAGGAGATCTCATGGACTGCATGGTGGTGTTGGAGGACCTAAGAAGGGACATAAAGCTCGATGAGTGGAGCTTCGTATTGTCAAGGAGGCAAAAAGTTGCAAAATGAAAAACAAAATTTGGAAATGTTTTCATGAAGACTTAGGCACAGCTTTGAGGCACAGCATCAGTTCAAAGAGAGACGAGTGACTCAGTGAAAACACCCACAGCCTGTTTAGAGTCAAGATCATCTTCATCATTGATGTCATCACTGGATCATTTGTGATCTGATCTTACAGGAAATAATAGTTTTCAGATAGTCTTACTCACTGATTATTAAACTGGTAATTGTCAAAATTATAAAACTGGTTTATTCATTCATTCATTCATTTTCTGAACCGCTTAATCCCTTTCGGGGTCACGGGGCTGCCAGAGCCTAACCCGGCTACTCATGGGCGAAGGCAGGGGGACACCCTGGACTGGTCGCCAGTCTGTCGCAGGGGCCACAATCACACACCCACACACACTCACATCCACACCTAGGGACAATTTAGAGTAACCAATTAACCTATGAAACATGTTTTTGGATGGTGGGAGGAAGCCGGAGTCCCCGGAGAAAACCCACGCATGCACAGGGAGAACATGCAAACTCCACACAGAAAGATCTCCCATTGGTGACACTGTTTCAAGTCCTCCAGCCAGGACTTGAACTGGGAACCTTCTTGCTGTGAGGCAAGAGCGCTAACCACTGCGCCACCGTGCAGCTCTAAAACTGGTTTAGAAAGCATTTATTCTGTTAGATTTATGTTTTAAAGGTGTAGTTTTTAAATGAGTATGATGTTTGGTGAAGTATAACACTGCACTCATAAAACGTTCTTTTTGAACAGATGTTAAGCTGCTGTTGGGCTGTAAAGTTGGCGATAGTGCATTAAAAATGTGTATCTTAGAACAAGTGGGAAACTACTCTGTGGATTTGTACAGGCTGGTAATGCCAAACTGGCATTGCCCATGGCAGATGGCAATGTTTGTCCCAAGGACACGGGGGGGGTATCAGTGACAATCACAGCTCTGCAAGCTGCCGGACTTGATCACTTCATCTGTGCTCTCACTACCAACACACATAAAGGACTCATGGCTTAAAACAAGACAGCCCTCTGCTAAGTCACAGTAAATGTCTGCTTTGTTGTTATTGTCAGTGCCAGCTGCATACTGGGTGCAGACACACAGGCTACAAAATGATCCCATGGTCTTCAAATTCACATGAAGAACTGGAGCTCTTTGTATCAAAGACCGAAGAGACATCTGCTGTCTCAGAAGACACTCCAAAGATAAGGCATGGCAAAGTGGACAACGTTTAACACATAAACACAGGCACACACACGGACACACAAGTAAAAAAAAAACATGCACACACACAAGACAAAAAGAACTATAGACAGTAAACAGAAAAAACACACTCAAACTTACCCACACAGACACATGCACACACAAACACACACATGCACATTACCATGTACGTGGAGGCACGAAAACACACGCATACAAACACACACACTGTGTGAGTCATGTCTTCTAAATTCCATAATTGGGAGTTAAGAACAAAACTTTTACCATCTTAGAATGACCTGGAAATGACCTGGAAATGACTCTTTTTTTAAGAGTTTTTCCTCACCAAGAAGGGGGGTCAAAGGGCAGGAATGCCAGCTTAGCTTTGTCTGTTTAGTTTAGCAAGCAGCTACTGTTTCTATTTTACCACTGAATTTATGTTCTTCTGTACAAATACCAGTGTGAAGCCCATTCAGACAACTGTATTGTAATATTGAGATCCAAAAAACTAAAATTGAAATGAATTGTCCCTCAGTCACACCAGTTTCAGGTTTGTCACGATTCACAGCTGTCACAGCTTCAGTCTATTTAAGTGTCTGGTTTTATGTTTTTCTTGTAAGGCGTTCTGTTCTGCTCTGTCACCTTTTTTATTTCTCCATGGATTTTGTCATATTTTGGTTAATTTAACCCTTGTGCTTTCCTAAACATGTTAATGTTGGGAGTGGGGTCATCTGGAACCCACAGCAAAACCATTATTCAATGTTTGGGTTTCTGTCACCAAACTTGGTCTCCTGCATTTTGGGCTGTTTAACACACAAACACATGAACAGTTCCTGAGAGTTGACATGTTGGCTTCATGGACCTCCACCATGCATTGGAACGGTTTGCAGCCGAGTGAGAAGCAGCTGGGATGAGGATCAGCACAGCGGAGTCTGAGGCCATGGTTTTCAACCAGAGAAAGGTGGTTTGCCCTCTTTGGGATGGATGGAGTGCTCCTTCTCCAGGTGGAGGAGTTTAAGTGTCTTGGGGTTTTATTCATGAGTGAGGAAAGATCAGACTGTGAGATCGACAGGAGGAATGGTGCTGCGTCCACTGTTATGCGGTCGCTGTACCGGTCTGTTGTGGTGAAGAGAGAGCTGAGCCAGAAAACAAGGTTCTCAATTTACTGGTTTATCTTTGCTCCTAACCTATGGTCATGATCTCTGGGTCCTGAGCTTCCTCTGTAGGGTGAGAAGCTCGGTCACCCAGGAGGAGCTTGGAGTAGAGCCGCTGCTCCTCCACATTGAGAGGACCCAGGAGAGGTGGCACGGACATCTGGTCCAGATGCCTCCTTGGACGCCTCCCTGTGGAGGTGTTCCAGGTATGTCCCACTGGGCGGAGGCCCCGGGGAAGACCCAGAACACGCTGGAAAGACTACGTATTTCAACTGACCTGGGAACACCTCGGAGTCCCCCCAGAGGAGCTGGAGGAAGTGACCGGGGATAGAGAAGTCTGGGCATCTTTGCTTACACTGCTGCCCCTGTGACCTTGCTCTGGATGAGTGGAAAAAGATGGATGGATGAAAGCAAATCTGTGGTGTTCTCCCATTCACTCAAATCTTGTTAAATGACTTGCTTATTGATGATTTGTCTACAAAAATGCTAGCATGTGCCAGAATTTTCTGGAAGTCTTTAGCTGACTGCTAGGATTCTTCTTCACTTCTTTGAGTATTCTCTGCTCTTGCAGTCATCTTTACAGGGTGCCTAAAGGGAGAGCAGCAACTGTGCAAAACTTTCTCAGCCTGTCTCACCATGGTCACACGAACATTCAGGTTTTTGAGAGATACTTTTGTAACCTTTTCCAGACTCATGCAGGTCTATAAATTTTCAACGTAGGTCTTCTGAGAGCTCTATTGAGCGAGTCAAGATCGACATCAGACAATTCTTATTTGAGACCGCAAAATCCAAACTGGTGTGGTGTTTTCTATAGGGCGTGGCGGCTAAAACCAACACATCTTAGCTTATCACACTAACTGACTTATTGATTGGCTTACAACTATCTAGAATTAGCTACTGGACTATTTCTTAGTCTGAGTTTCACTTACTTTCCTCACACATGTTGTCTTCAAAAACACATGAAATTATATTATGTCAGTGTGATATTAGTTTAACCCCTTCAGGTCTGAATTTATTTCCAATTATATATTTTTTTCCTTTCATGATCATGCTTAAAAAATTGAGAAGCTTTTGTGGTAAATGTCTAGAGTGGGATAAGCTTTAAAAGAAAACATGTAAAGGTTTTTGCAAAAACTGTTGCATCTATCTATGAATCTCACACAGTCTTGCTTCTTTAATTCTCGAAGCAACAATGCAACAGTGAACTTTGTCTATTTGACACCTATTCTGGGCCCTGAAACTGCACTCAGCTTCTCTGTGGGACTGTAGGCGGTGGCATTGAGGAGCTGCTGCCTCTGACTAATGTTGTGACCTAAAGTGATGCTGATCATGATGAGGAAAACTGGCAGGAGACATCTTCAACCAACCTCTGTCACCTTCACTACATCTTCTGGAATAGAGTCTGCAAAGTCCTATGGCACTCACTTTAATTTCAAGGGACCACCAAATCGCAACTGCACAACATTACATAACACCTTTATTTCAAGGGATCACTGGATCCCACTACACTCACTCAGGTTCCAAGGGACCCCCAAGTCCCATCTGCATTACACAACATACTCAAGTCCACAACCCCTCTCCTTCATCTCTCTCTTTCCTTTTCTACTAACCTCCTACCTATCTCACAATAAACCCTACCCTAATCCAGGTCTGCATCCTTCTCCCACCCCCCCTCTCCACCTGCAATCTTCATTACATCACTTGCCATCTGCCAATGCTTTATTTTATTTGGTTTATCATGCCTCTGTTTGGTGCAGTGCCATTCACATGTTGTCCCTCTTTCTCACCCCCCTACGGGGGAGTGGGAGAGATTTCTGATTCCAGGTGGATCGTCTGTTCTCCTGTCCTTGAATGTAACCTCGCCTTGGCTCTTCCTGCTCCTGTCCTTGGCAGTGACCTCGTCTTGGCTCTTCCAGCAACCCAAGCTGTTTCCACAACTCCTACTGGATGAAGCCCATCTGATAGACTATTCAAGCATGTAGTTGTTTATTTAAACATTTAGCTGTTATCTTAACTTGTAGCTGGTTATCTAGACGTGTTTGTTTATTAGACATATACTTGTTATTCAACCATGTAGTTGTAGAATGAATTAAGATCATTTTTCTTTAATAGTTCTAGTACATCACCTGTCCGTCTGGGGTTGAGGATCTCTCCTTCATGTGGGAAACCCTGAGGTTTCTTAGTCCCCCCCCCCCAAAAAAAAAAAAAAAAAAAAAAAAAAAAGATAGGGTTTTTTATGAGTTTTTCCTCACCGCGAAGGAGGGTAAGGGCAGAGACCAGCTATTGTTTACTTTTACATGTTTAATAATTATATTTGCTTCTTGCAATATGTTGATAATCAGTCCAATAAGACGGCTATGGCTGTGATATTGGGCTATAGAAATAACATTGAATTGAAATTAAGCCAAAAAGCAAAGCTCTCAATCTACCGGTTGATCTGATCATGAGCTCTGGTTCATGGTTGGCTGCTCCCTTAGAGATGGAGTGAGATGCTCAGTCACCCTGGAGGAGCTTGGAGTAGAGCCACTGCTCCTCTACATGGAGAGGAATCCAATTGAAATGGCTCAGGCATCTGGTCTGGATGCCTCCTGGACGCCTCCCCGGAGAGATGTTCTGGGCATGTCCCACTGGGCGGAAGCCCCGGGCAAGACTTAGAACATCTTGGGGACCCCTCTGAGGAGCTGGAAGAAGTGCCCGCAGAGAGCAAAGTCTGGGCTTAGACTGCTGCCCCCGCGACCCGGTCCCGGATGAGCAAAAGAAGATGGATGGATATATATATAAAAAAGGGCTGGCCTACAGGACAGCACCAAGCCTGAGCACCAGAGCGATAGACGCTCAGATCTACCACACCAGACAAGACCCAAAGTGTAGGCTATGTAAAGAGGCGTCTGAAACAATCCAGCACAGAACTGCAAGCTGTAAGATGCTGGTCTGGAAAGCATACAAGGAGCTCCACAACCAAGTGGCTGACAGGATGGTGATGGTGGACCAACCAGACACTGTAGTGGTGGATAAAGAACGAAGGAACGCTGTTGTGGTGGATGTGGCAGCACCAAGAGACGGTAACATCAATAGGAAGGAACATGAGTAACTGAAGAAATACCAGGGACTCAGAGAAGAACTGGGGAAAGCTGGAAGGTGAAGGTGACAGTGGTGTCCGTGGTAATTGGAGCACTCGGGGCTGTAACCCCCAAACTGGAGGAATGACTACAGCAGATCCCTGGAAAGACCTCAGACACCTCAGTTCAGAAAAGGAACAGCTGAGATACTGCGCTGGACTCTCAAGCTCCAGGCCTCTGGTAGAGGACCTGATCTTGGAGTGAAGTACCAGCTGTGGAGAGTGAGATGGGCAATTATTATTATTATTTTTATTTTTATAAAACCCTCATAGAAATAAAGACACAAGTCTAAGAAGTCTAAGAAGGAAGACATGAAACACTGCAGAGGAATTGAGCTAATTAGACTTTGGACTTTTTCTTTTTTTTTTTTAATAAAGTTTAGCTTCATCACCTTGACAAAAACTAGCGCTAAGATGAGGATTTCCCCCTGAAATTAACTTAAGATCAATGCAAAAAAATTAAAACAAAATCACACAATGAATTAAGGGTTATTGACACAATAACTTGACACCACTACTTTAGGTTAGAATTTTCTGACTTCCTTGTTAATGAAGCAGAGTCTCAGAGAATGCCATCGGAAAGTGCAGAAGATACTTGCAAAAGTGGCAAAGAGCAAACTAAGAGGCACTTTTAAACCAAAGTATGAACAAACCCTGTCAAGGAAGCCCAGAGGAGGACTCATGTAGACAAAAAGCAAATTCTGCACAGAGTACACAAGTCAATCAAGAAAGCAGCTGTGTAAAATGGAAAATTCCTAATCTGGTAGCACAATATGAAACCCGTGTTGTAGCTGTTTGGAAACAGGCAGACAATGGGATAGCCATGTTCTCTGATCTAAAGAGGTCTTGTTCTCTGGGTTTCAATTAGGGGCTCCTGATTTCCCCAGGGGCCCATCTCTTTCATTACCAGCGAAAACACAAATGCAAGGACTCAGAAGAGCTGCATGCAGATGCACACATTCACACAAACAAGCAGAACCACATGTGCTTCTGAACTTACTCCTGTCTTCTCATCAAAGATCTTGATCCCGCCAAAGGAAATGGTCAAAAACACCTTCTGCTTGTGTTCTCCTTTGGAGCGGCCAGCAGCAGCTACTCCCTGAGGATGGGAACACACATAATGGGCATTAAAAACCATCAAGACACTCAACACTTTAAAGGGAAAATCATTGAGGAGAGTGTTTCTTAATCTGGAGAAGACGGTCGTCTTTAAGAATTGTTTAATTTTAAATAGAAAACTAACTGAAATGATTTGTTACCAGTGGTTAGTCTAGTTTCATTTTGTATTGCAATATTTCAACACAATTAAGAAAATGTATTTTTTATTACCTTTTCTATCAACTTGTCCAAAATGTTGAATTAACAAAAGTTTGTTTAAGTCCTCTTTTCTGTTCTGTTTGACCTTCACCAAATGAATGTGGCAGAATAGACTAAAATGCCTTTGTAAAATCAATTAAATGATTAGAGTTCAAGTAAATTTTAACTGCAAAACCCATCGTGTTTCTGTTTTAGTGAAGTTAAATCTTTTCACAACAAAAAGGATGATTTAAGATATGTGTCATGCACAGTTCATTAATCTGGAGCAGCATTGATGTTCATCACTTCACTCATGCAGACTGAAAGGGACAAAGTGAGTGAGAAGAAAAGCTGCCCTTTGTTTTTTGCATTAAAACATCTATCAAGTGGTGAATGACGAAATTCTTTACATCAGCTTTAGGATCAGAATGCTTTTATCATCACCGTCTATATGCATAGTAAGTTTAAAGTGATTTGATTGGCTCCTGGGCAAAGATTCACACCTACACTATAACAGAAGTTCCGGTGCGCTTCTTGTTAACTTAGAATGTGCGAGCAGTTAGCATTGGGAACTTTGCCCCAGACTACCGGACTGCTGCTGTCTGCATTTATGACTACACCAATGATTTTAAGAAAAAAAATTAAAAAAATCAGGCAGCAGCAGCTAATTGTGAAGATTCTACCAATGCCCCCCCACCCCCATCGTGCGGTGGCAGTTTTCTATGTGCCCGTCGCTTAAGAGGTGAACTTTCTTTATAAACAGATGCTTTATTTAATCTGTCGTGACGCAAATGTATTGGTTTTGTTTGATGCTGCAGTTAACGTCGATGCCGGCTTGGCAACATGTCGTGTTACCATGACAACAGGGCGCACCACATATTAAATAACCTGCTTTTCGTGTTAAAACAATCTAAATCCCAAAAACTGATTGAAAATGTATTTCTTTTGTAAGTGACCATGTTAAAATATTAATCTTATTCATAAATTAAAATAATATTAATATAAAAATATGAATGCACTATTTTTTTTTTGTTAAATTACTCGCGTGCGTTTATGCTGACAGAACGAATGTGCATATATATGAAAACTGCACGCCCTCCAGCCACTTTATTAGGTACACCTTGCTAGTACCAGGTTGGACCTCCTTTTGCCTTTAGAACTGCCTTAATCCTTGGTGGCATAAAGTCAAATGGAACTGGAAGTATTTCTCAGAGAGTTTGATCCATATTGGCATGATAGCATCACGCAGTCGGTGGAGATTTGTTTGCTGCACATCCATGATGCCAATCTCCTCTTCTACCACGTCCCAGAAGTTTTATTGGGTTTAGATCTGGTGTCTGTGAAGGTCAATTGAGTTGATCTGCCCAGTTTTTGCAGGGCATGAATGAATTCCAAGTGGCTGGAATGTGTGTGTAATGTGAAGCTGAGTTTCAACAAGTATCCAGCCATCCATTTTCTTAATCTATTGTATTCCTTTTGTGGTTCACAGTACTACTAGAACCTGTCCCTGCTACTGTTGTGAAGATGTGGTACACCCTGAACAGGTTGCCAGTCTGTTGCAGGGCCACATAATCACGTTCACACCTGGAGACAATTTAGAGAAATCATGTAACCTATGAATCATGTTGTTGGACTGAGAAAACCCACAAATGCATGGGAGGAATGCAAACTCCATGCAAAAAGGTACCAGCCAAGTTCCCCAACAGTCATTAAACTGGTTCAGTTTGGTCCAATTATCTTGGTTTGGTTCAATGTTCTCTCATCTAAAGCCAGAAGGCCTTCATTGATCATTGAATCATTGATCCCCTCTATTTTCTGGGAAAGCCAGAGCAGTTCTTCGTTAAGGAGGCTGGCTGTTCACAGAGGCTGTGTCCAATCTGATCAAAGGAAAGTCTACTGAAAGGGCAAAATGTGGCAGTGGAAGATGCACCAGCAAAAGAGACTATAGCAGGGGTCCCCAACCACTGGGCTACAGACCAGTACCAGTTCATGGATCAATTGCACCGGATTGGAACTGGAATGTAAAAAAAGGGGGAATATCCAGTCACCCCCAAACCAAGACCCCAGCCGAAGTTTTTTCACTAGCAGGTTAATTTGCATATTACAAGCTCGTATTCAATTTCTGCATGTGTGTCCTAGGAAAAACTCCCCCTGACCAAAATGCAAGCACCAGCTTGTTTTGTCTTATTGAAATGTAAATACAAGACAATGTGTTTTTAGAAGTAATTAGTTACTGTAAGTAGAAGGGACAGTAGACCAAAAGGCATCCATTTCTTACATCTGCTTAATCTCTTTCAGAGGTCACAGGTTTTTGGCATCCATTCCAGCCCATTTGGAGTGAAGGTGGGGTACACCCTGAACTTTTGCAACATGTGTAATTTTTTTCTACTAAATAGAGAAAGTGCAATTCCTCTTGATAAGAATCCAACCATACTTCACATGCACATCACATCTACAGCTCACCTGAGAGGTAAAATGACTGACAAAACAAACTTCTAACAGAACATTGCAGAGGAAAAAACAAGAACACTAACATAGAAAAGATGTTGTTGATGGTGAGTACAAGCAGATTTAACTATATTAAAAATTCACATGTTAGATGGTAAAATTTCTGACAACTGACAACATTTTGACATGAGGAGGGTCAGTACCACAAAAGTTCATGTTATGAATTGTTAAACTCCACTATCAGCTAGAGGTGGACAAAGTCCTAAAAATGTGAACAAAAGTAGAAAAATACTGTTGTGTTTTCAAATAAAGAATCAACGACAAGCAGAGTTACTACAGTAATCTCCTCTGAAAATACTGATTAATTTAGGTCTCATCTTGTTTCTAAAGCTGATTATGTAAAAATATTTCCAAAGTTTTCCTAAAATGCACACAATTCTAAATTTGATCATAAATTTTGTATATGTTAGAGAAAATGTAAACATCTCAGGCTGGGGGACAGCTTCAAAATGAGAGACTACCGTATATCTTCCAACAATGGCCGGTCTCTAATATACGTAAGTCTCCAATGAAAGCCAGGTCTAACAGGTGTTAATTGTAATAAACGCAGGTCTCTAATAGTGGTTGGGCTCCTATAAGACCCAACACGCCCTCCCTAACCGTCCCCGACACCCAGCCCCCGGGTGGGAGGTGGGTTTCTGTAGCATTCAGTTAGTGGAGCATGGATCACAACATTTTGGCTCATTCCTTTTTGTTTAAACTTTTGGAATATTCCAGGGAACGTTCTCGTGAGGAATCCAAACCACATTTTGGGATGAATCATAAACATATCAGAGAATGCTTCAAGCAGATGGATGAGTACATGGATTTCCTGGTGTTAATACTGAATCAATCCCTGGATTCTCCTGAACTTCATTCATTCATTTCGGGGCAGCAAGATTTCAGGAACCGTCCAGTCTGCTGCTGTTGGACTAAGTACTTTCATCACTGACTAGGTTCAGTCAGGGACCAGAGAAGATTACAGTGTCCGACATTGTCCTAGCAAGTTTACACACAGATTCTACATTTAATTTAAGGACCTCTGATTGTCTCCGTCAGTCGTCCTTACTGCCTGCGTGAACTACGACTGGACGGAACCTGTACTTACTCTTGGTTAAAATCCTAAGGTTTCCTTCGATGTCACCTACTCTGTTCCCCGGATAACACCTGACTACAGACGCTGAGAGCTTCATGTGTCTGAAAGGAGCCAATGACCAGAACAGATGGTTCAGCGGAGCTGTTGCTGATGGAAGAGCCTATCACACAATGGGAGCTGTGGATGCTCTAAGTTTTTGCCTTTAGCACTATTCTTCCTTTTTCACTTGCACAAACCCATCCTGTGTATGCTGAGGTGCTAGCTAGTTTAGCTCTGTAGAATGGCTCATGCTATTAGTAACAGCCTGGCTAGCTGGCCTGACATCCACTGTGTGGAGCCTCGCTTCTAACTGCTCTAACCTGGTGTCCAAATCTAAAATAAGGCTACACTTAACACATCTGCCACTATCTTCACTAAAGGAGGCTGGATCTTCACTGAACATTTGGCACATGGAGCAGGACAGAGGAGTGAAAGCAGAAGAAATAGAAGCCATGCTAAATGCTAAGATAAGACTAGCAGTGTTTAGCTAAAGAGAAGCAGCTACATTGCAGGCTGCTTGGACACCAAACGGTTTAATTTACTCACTAGAATGCTAAAGATAATACTTAAAAATTTCGATTTATAAACTAGATAACACCTTAGTGTTATCTAGTTTATAGTTTAACTTTTCCCCTTCTAGAAATTTGATTTAAACTGCAACAAACTGAAAGTGTGTGAACAGATGCAGAGGCTCACGTTTGCTGGAATCCATGATATATGCATATTTAAATACTCTGAATTTAAATATGGATGAGGTTGACCTCTTCCGGACACAGTCTGTGACAGTGTTCCTGTGAGCTTTCATGTTATATTTTTTTAAGGTGCTGAAATTCTGTGGATGTCTTCACTAGAAAGATTGCATCATCAGGGAACTTCAGAAGCATGAATATGAACAGACAAACAACAACAGGAGTTAGACTGCTCTTACCTTGAGCTTCATCATTGAGTCCTGGCAGAGTTTGTCTCCACGGGCAGCAGTGACCTCGTCCAGGCCGATAAGTTTGGCCTTGTAGTGGACTCCATCCCCCTTAAACCTCCTGATGAGAGCTGTCTCACTGCGATCTTGCCCTGCAAACACACACATTTGTGCTGCAGTCATCAGTTCACTACATCTTCTAGTCAAGAATCTCAATGTACCTTAGACCACATCTATTACCATAGAATCATCAATCAAGTTGACCACAAAAGACAAAACAGTAATATTTTTTAAAAAAGAAGGAAGAAAAGCTTTAAGCCTTAGTCACAACTGCCCTCATGGGTGAGTACAGGCTGTCTGCAGGGGACAAATGCCCAAATCTGGACAGAGCAAAAAAGTAAAAAGTAAAAAGACCCGCGCTCCCATTACAATGCAGCTGCTCCTTTCTCTGACCCTCCATGGCTCCAAAGGGTTGGAGTGACAGTGAAGTCATTTCAACTGTTTAGAAGAATTTAAACACAGTTTAGCAGGTGTAGCATTGAAGCTCTATCTGTGTCTTTGCAAGGAAATAATGTGACATTTTGATCTTGTCCCTCCTGCTTCCTGGAGTTCTTTTTCTCCCCCTTGGGCTTTGTGCTCCAGATTGTCGACACTATGAAAATGCATTAGTGCATGTCAGAAGTGCATGTCTTGACCTTGCTCTTGTCCAGGAAGTCTTGTGGTTATCTCCCATGTTCCCCTTTAAACACAATATTCACTAAAATATCCTCTAATTTAAGCGTTTTAAGTTCATCTCAGCTCATGAAATGAGGTTCAGTTTGAAAAACAGCATGAGATTCTGTGCAGTGTCTTTGCTCATTTTAACCACTAAATCAGAACAGAAGCTCATCGCATGGCAGGGCCTGAAATTCACTTTGCTAAATGGCGGGAATTTTCCCTTTACTTGCTTGTCACAGGGGACATTTATTCACTCCTTTATTGATTTCTATTCAAAATCATTATTCTCTACTTTGGTGTTTTATTTTCTATCGCAGATAACTTTTCTTTAGAACAGCAGCACAACACTGGAGTGAAAAAACTCCCTGCAGCTTCATAAGCAGAGCTGTCAGTCAGTGTCCTGTGGTCTGAACATGATCACATCTTTAAACTTTGGGGTTTCCTTTTAGTCCTCCGCATGTTTCCACTGCGTCATCAGCCAAACGCTGCACTGACTCGGCTGTGAACACACGCTCGTCGCGTGCTTGTGGGGGGGCAGGCTGACCTTCAAACAACTTCATCATTTCAGTCCAACTTTGTTTCTGACCTGTTGCGATGCAAACTTACAGATTATTACACATTCATTCTATGCAGGAATTTCCTGCTTTATAGGAGCCCAGTTTGCAGGAATTCATTTGAATATGCATGATTCCTGCAATCCCACAGCAAAATTCCAGCCCTGCAAACAGTCAACTGATTACTTCCTCAAAAGCAGAACTTTGGCAGAAGCGTTCTATATGACATGAAAATCTCAAAGATACATGCATGGAAAAAATGTAAATGTAAGCAGCTCTCAGAGATGCAAAAGTAGATGTAAATTATCCTGTGAAATGCACATTTTTACATGGAAATATACATCACAAGGAGGAACAAGAAAGCTACTTTCTTTCCATGAATAGAGTTTAAGACTAGCTGCATCTATGGTTTCAGAGGACAAACAACTGTGCATTTCAGAGATTTAGATTGAAGATAAACTTAAATCACAGCTGTTTTGTAATTATTTTGAAGAACCACTACTAAATATGACTGACTCAAATACATAACGCCACAATCAAGGCAAAGAAAGAAAATCCCCCAAAAAAAATGATGTTGCAGAGGTGTTGGTGTTTATTACAGGACAGGTGACTTCTCAGTTTCTGGTAAAGCCCTCCGTTTATTGTTCATGCCATGTCCTGTGAAGACTTCCAGAAGCACAGTAACAGTCAAATACTGGTAGCCCACAACAAAGCTCCTCTCTGTGTCATGTGATCACCTCCCTTATACAACTCTCTGTCTCTGCATCTGAGCTGCAGCGTGCTGACAATCCGTTCGCACATTTTGAATGAAAAAAATCAAGCGCATCTCTGCTTGACGCCACATTGTGTGAGAGACTATAAGACTGAGAGGCATAATAGTAATGCAGCATATTACAATAACACATTGTAGCATTAGTTCTGTACTTTGGAGCAGCATGACTCTTGGGAGGTCATAGTGGGAGTGATGGAGTAGTCTCACCCCTCCTCTGCTCATTCTTTTACATTCATGGAGCCCCCTCAGCACTGCACTGTGGAGAAAAATGAGCCTGTAAACTGGAGGCGAGAGAATCCTGCTTTTGACTCTGCACTTGCCCACTACACTTAGATTGCATGACTGATTGCACAGTTTTAATCCCACGTAAGCATCATATTACAGAAAACATATCCACTCTTATCAATTGATTTGATTAAAGATACAAAATCCTAAAATATATATTTTAAAAAAAATCTTTCATTAATCCCTAGAGGCAGATTAAAAAGTTGCAGAGGTTAGTTTCAGTTACTTGATGAATGTAGAGAGTCAATGTAGATGGCAGTTGGCGCAAAAAAGCAATGACCTTGAGCCATAGCAGTAAGTGCTGGAGTGGCCCCAAGATTCCTATGACTACAGACTCTGGGTTGTTTCATACATGTCATGAGCAGAGAGTTGTGTATGCTATACACTGTTCCCCTTTGAAGAATTCAGCCCCAGAGGTTCCAGCACAGAAACAGGCTTTCTAAATCTCAGGTTCTTTACAGTTACAACTGATAAATGGGCTAAACAGCTGCTCTTTCTAAAGAACATGTCCTTAATAGCATCTGCTGTTAGCGTCATAGGACTGAATTCTGCGTCTTTTCCTTTCTGTTAACATTTGTCACTCATCTGTCCACCCGTGTGTAGATACTGGAGTCCTGCAAGTGTCAGGTTTTGCTTCAGGGACCCAAAATATGACAAACTCAGGAGTGCAAGAAAACCCGGTTTAATAAAGTTTTTGACTCGGATGCTGGGACTGGACCCTGGCTGCGTGCACCGACTGGTCTTCCAGCATGCTGAAAACTAACTATCAGGAGGGGCTCACAGCAGAGCTGCAGCAGGAGTTAGCGTGCTGCGACTAGTGCTTTCCTCTGGATTAGCTCATTGCTCTCATCTTCTGTGCAATTGTTTGCTTTTTTCTGTTTGTGTGGTGTGCCTGTGTGCTCACATTATGCTGGACGAACATCATGTGCTGTTAACACAAACTTTTTAAATTGGGACTACATAGTGAGCAGAGTGTCACAGCTGAATTTTTCCACTCACATGAGATACCAGCGGGCATAGCCAGGACGCCAGGCTCTTCAGAGATTACAATCCCTATGGGGAGAAGGCAGAGGCAGCGCAGGAAAGGAAGCAGAAACGGGGTTGCAGAGCCAAAACTTTAGCAAGGCTCAGAAGACTGCAATTTAGACCACCGCTTCCCGGTATTTTTCTTGCAGGATGCAAGATGCCTTGCCAATAAATGCTGAGATGCATCCTGAACAGGGAATTCAATCTAATCCAAGCCTTAAGCATTAGCGTTGACAGTGTTGGGGGTAACGGATTATAAAGTAACAAATTGTCAACCTTTCCACGCAGTGCAGATGCCCAAATCACACCGCAAGACCTCAGATTGCGTCTTTACATTGACTTAACATTGAAACTTGATGCATCTGCTGCGTTGGCTGCGTCCGGTGTGAATGCAGCATATAAGACCAAAAAAAAAACCACACAAATTTATCAGACGATAAATAAAAAAAAAAAATTGAAATCTCAAGTTGGAAGCCCAAAGGAGAGTTGTAAATGTTACGAAGATCCAAACACAGCATGCATTGATGTCACATGCAGCATATGGAGAACAGGAGGGCAGCATCTACTGATACTGGTCTGATGTGATCACGTATTACAATAAGTACATTACATAATTGTTTTTACTATAATTGTCCTGATGGTCAAAACAGATCAACAAATATCTTTTAATTTTACTATACAAATGGAACAGCCACCCTGATTAAACAGCTAAACTAAAATATGTTTAATAGTTTGAATACAACAAGGGAAAGAAAACTTCTTTCTGAGTCACCATAAAAACCCATGGGGACATCATTGCAATAGAAAAATATCAGAAATGTGTTCTGTGATCCACTTGGTTTGTCGTGTATTCCACATCATTTTATTTTGAAGGAAAAATGGGTCTGGGTCTTTATGGATTAAACAATCTGAATCCACTTTAAAATGGTTCATTTTAGTATTCATTTGTCTGAGTGGGTGTTAAATAACAATGGATACGTCCAGCTGCTGTTGTGTCACTGCAACAGAGGTTTGCATTCAGGTTTGACATTTAAGACCAGCTTGCTCCATCTGAATCCATCCCCATTACCACCGCTATACTTAGCACACAGAGGGAGAAAACCAGTGAGATGGCGAGGTTGAAAAATGCCAGGAGGGGAGGGCAGCCGGGTTCAAGTTATTTCTCCTGCTGAGAGGTTCATGTTATTTACTTTAGGAAACATGGCCAATAAAAGACCTCCCTGTACATGTGTGTGCGTAGACTTACACGTGTGTGTCAGCAGAGAAAGTTTCCAGTCTGCTGTAATTTAGCGTCGGCCATTGCCGTGACACTGCTGAACCACAAACACCACTAATAAAAGTCTCCTCCTCTTCATCTGTCATGTCTGCTTCTCTGACACACGTGGAAAAAACCCCAAGCTGAGACTCTCCTTTTCCCTGCTTTAACCCAGGAACATGTGGGGATACTTGCTCATTTGCAGTCAAACAAGCTCACCATGACGCTGATGAGAGGATTTCACACTGTATCAGTCCACTAATTTGTTCATGTTACTTCCAGAGCTGAATCCTTTTTATGCACTAGCACTCCAATATCAGGTACATTGATATTGTTTTATTTTATTGCAGTGTGCACCCTGTTGTATGTATGTTACAGTACTCGGTATGCAGAGTGGGCTCATTACTGTCTGGTGCAACAAGCAGAGTGGGGGGGAGGACAGAGACCCTCGAGCAAAGGAGAGAAAGAAAGGATGGAGTGTGATGGATGAATGAAGGAGCCAAGCCTCCATTGGATAAATGTCACTCAGGATTAAAGTGTTATGACAGGCAGAAGCAACCAGACTCTTTCACACACACAGAAAAGGCATTGAACGAGCTTCCTTCAGGCAAGCTCCTAGCATCACCGCCGGCAGTTCCAATTTCCTGCTCCCATTTGTGCTTCTGTCATTCCTTTCCAGCTGCATTCACTTTTCCCTTCCACTACAAGTAGGTGACAATAAATCTCATGTTCTGACCATCTAAACTACGTTTATTTCAATCACTCTGACATAATCTTCTGTGAAGTATAAAATTACAATTTCTAAATGTTATTATTTTGTGCTTTTAACTGCTATTTATCTTACAGGTCAGGTGCCCCCAGAGGATACACCTTGCTAGTACTAGGTTGGACCTAGGGCTGGGCGATATATGTTATGGAAGTTTTTTATATCACAATATAGTTTTCTTCATATCAGACGTCATAATATATATCACGGTACAAAGCAAATAACTATATTTATGAAATTTGAACAACCTGTAACCCAATAGAGAAATGTGTAATCATCAGCAGGTTGTCTAGATTGAAATATTGATTTCCTGTCATACTTTAAACAACAGATGCACTGAAGGAACATGATGCAACAGTTTTTTTCAGATCACTACGAAAAGGCATTAATATTACAAACTACACTAAAAATGAAATCAAAATATTTCAAGTTTCAAAGACGAAAGAACATCAATAAAACAGAGCACTAACCTGCTTGATCAGTCCCATTTAAAAACAAAGCATTAATTCTACTAATACATTCTAATGTTTTCAAGTTTTACAGAACAAACATCAAATTGACAAACATTTTTGTCAACATCCTGTGAATAATCTAGGAACTAAAAGCAAATTCTCTGAATTTCCTCGAGTAGTTTAGACTGTTGCTGCTGCACAGGTCTTAATTATTTATTTCAGTCTGAGATTGAACATTGTTGGTTGCACTGCTTCAGGTGACAAAAAAGGTTGGTGGTTGTCAGGTCTCGAGCTTCCGTATCCCCCTCCGACCACCAGAGGGAGGCACTCCTGAGTATTGACTTTCCCCTGAGCCTCATCTGCACTCCATTTCCCATCAGTCTCTGCCCTCCATTCTCAGTTTTCAGAGCATTGATTTATCAAACTGCACATGTGTGATAAAGTTTATTTATCAAAATAAAATGGTTAAATCAAGAATTACGCATGCACAAATCCAAAGTTACGCACAAATCAAGAATTACGCTCGCACAAATCCAAAGTTACGCACAAATCAAGAATTACGCACGCACAAATCTAAAGTTACGCACAAATCAAAACTACGCACGCACAAATCGGAGTGATACTTATTTCTCTCCATAGGATACCAACATCCCTGGAGGGGCCGAATGGAACTGAGCTGCTGTTGACTAGCCATGTAGATCTAATATAGAGCAAATTTCCTAAGCAATATAGGGACCGATTTGTGAAGCATTTTTAGATTAAGGGCCATCTCAACACAAACTCTCTGAACCCCTATAACCTGCAGGATCTTTCAGACTGTCTGAAAGTTAAGGCTGAATTCAAAAGTCTCTGAGCAAAGATGGTACAGCATCACTGAACTGAAGGCCTAACCCTAACCCTTTCCAATAAAACCTAGGAGCCAGTCCATCTCAGTGTATCATGGGTCTGACAAAACATCAAGTCAAGATTGTCAGAAAATACAGATGTCACAATTTGAACATTCCAAGCAACCAAAACCTAAGAAAATGAGTCTGTTCTGCAAAAATGCAGATCACAATTTAGTGGTCACTAGAAGAAATAAGGAAGTGACTAGTGGCAATGCTGCAACTGTGCCTGACCGGTTGTGCCCATCATCATCATCAGTCAAAAGTAAAGATCTCTTCAGACTGACGCAATCTTGGATGATGGAGCAGAGCACGCCATGCTGCTACCAGCCACGACTCAACACTTTGGCCTCAGATGTGAGAGTGAGTCATTATCCCTGCATACCATACGCCAGGATGTTGCCCTCCTAACTGGCGAGTCAGTCAACTTCCACATATCACCATTAGGAGGTCCAACTGAACGCTTTCTGATTGAAGGTGCATACACAGCAAGTCAACTCACTCTGACAGAACAAAGTTACCCCACAGCAGTGCTGCAGAAGTGCTGTCCAGTCCAGTTTGGTGTAAAGGGCGGACCTGCAGCTGTCTGTACAGCTCTGGGATGGACAATCCAAAGCCCAGATGGTATGTCATGTGCGACCACGTCCTGCTTCTTTACATTGCTTTAACCACTTTCAGATGATGTTTACCAACATGTTGAACGTCTGTGGCAACTAGATGTGCTTCCATTTAAGAACAAACAACAAGCTGTTAGATCCAGACTAGATCAACAAGCAGGGGAGGAGCGGACCCAGAAGCTAACACTTCGCTGTGCCACACCGTTAATCAGGGCCAAGAAATTGCCACAGCTAAAGACCTCACTTGAAGCTGTTCTTCCGCTAGTCCGCAACACTGGTCATTGTCTAATGAGGGACCTGAATCTAGCCGAAGAATATGAGGCAGACATGAACAAACTCATTACTGGAGGATGCGTCACAAAGCTCAGTGAAGAGGAAGCAAATGCCTCATCACCTTGTTAGACACAACACTGCTTCTTTGTCTCTGTTGGACTTTCTGTAAATGACCAGCTGCTATCAGGTCCAACCCTGGGACCGTCCCTCATCGGGGTCCTTCTTCATTTCTGGAAACATGCTGTCGCCATCAGTGGAGACATCAAAGCAATGTTTCATCATGTCTGTCCATTCCCCGAAAACAGGCCATTGCTGAGATTCATATGGAGGAAACTTAGACAAGAAAATCCACCTGATATATGCCAATGGTGTGTACTATCAATTTGGTACCACCTGCAGTTAGTGCTGTGCGATCTTTGTTGAGCAGTGTTGACTCTGTAAAACTCTTGATAATACAATATAAATGGTTAAAACTGCTTCTCTTGTGCAGTTCTCTCTGACCAGAGTTCCGTAGCGGAGCAAGTCATTGTTTTTCACGTCACAAGTCAGTCTCAAGTCTTTGTCCTTTAGTCAAAGGCAAGTCCCAAGTCAACTCACAGGTCCTGTTATTGAGGTTTCAAGTCCTTTCAAGTCATTTCAATAAAAATAGAAACTGTATTTATTCATCAACATTTTACAAGCACATTGGGAAAGTGTCCTCTGCATCCCCTCTTCAAAAATTCAAAATGATTTCTCTATATCAGAAACCCACTTCACCATGTTTGTGATTATTGTACCCAGAGATGGAAGAGGATTAAGTTACATTTTTAACTTCTGGACATTAAATCATCCCACCACAGACCAGTTTGTAGCTGATGAGGCTTTCAGAGCCAGATTTACCAAAAAATGAACCAAAATATATTTACAAACTACTTACTGTCTCATATCTCACGTCAACATCTTTTTTATAAACATAGTTAGATATTGGACAGAGAAAGAATGTTAAATGTATAGCAATTCACCATGACTCCAAAAAACAGTGAATACAATGTGAATCTCAATATAAAAAATGAATACAACACTTAGTTAATGTTAAACATTCTGTTGTGAATAGGATTTTTCTCTGTTTCTAATAAAACTTTTCTTTGTCCTGAACATAAATTTACAAATTATAGACACATCATAGTTGTGGACAACATTTTGTTCACGCAGTAATTGCACAGTAAATACTCAGAGTACATAGAATATATTCATATATTTTTTACATTAAGCACAAATCTCATGATGATGGGTGAAGCACTAAAATACAGACAAATACAGATAAAGTGGTCAGTCTGTGGGGTTTTGGACCTGGGACAATGGTTGTTTTTCGTTGGTGTTCACTTCCTGTTTTATTTTGTTGTTGATGTTTCACTTCCTGTGTTTTCACTTGACTGCTCTTTTCAGGTCTCTTGACACTCCCCTCCTAGTGTGTGTTCTCTCCCTCCCTAATGTGCACACCTGTTGACACTTACCTCATCCTCTCCCTCCGGTTGTAAGTTCTCGTCTCCCTTGCATAGGTTGTTGGGTGGTTTTGGTTGCAACACGAGTTTGTGGTCAGCTTTCCTGTTCTGACTTAAATAAAGCAGAAGACTTTTGCAGTTACCACCCGAGCCGTTAACATGGACACAGCAGACACGGCTACGTTACGGGCGTTACTCCGTCAGCAGGAGGAGCAGATGTCTTGTCTCCGTCAAGGTTTGCTGGAGATGTCCAATCGTCATGAGCGACAACTGGCCGCGTTGGGGGAGCGGTTTGAAGAGCTGGCGGAGCAGATCCAACATCCACCGCCTTCCCCTTCTCCACACCCATCGCCTCCCACGCCAGTCCAGGGGATCTCGGATGGAATTCCTGTCGCCCCTGCTGCTCAGCTGGCCCGACCGGAGAGGTTTTCCGGGGACTGCCGAGCTTTCATCCCCCAGTGTGAGCTGCACTTCCAGCTGCAGGTCCTTCACTACCCCACGAAGCAGGCCAAGGTGGACTTCATGATCTCCCCCCTCACCGGCAGAGCTGCAGCTGAGCTACCGCCGAGTGGCAGCGTGGAGCCCCCACCCGCGCATCTCTCTCAGCGTTCCCGGAGGCGTTCCAGCGGGTTTTCCATCATACTAAGCCAGCCAGAGAGGCTTCTCGGGTGCTTATGAGATTAAAACAGCGGGACCGACGGGTGGCTGATTACGCCATCGAGTTCCGGACCCCGGCTTCTACGAGCGGGTGGAACACAACCGCGATCACGGATGAGGAGCTAAAGGACAGACTCATTCCTCTGGAGCTGCCGTCATCCCTGGAACCCCTCATGGTCCTGGTCATCAGGATTGATAAGAGACTGCAGGACCACACGCAGGAGCATGGCAGGGTGGCAGCCCGCCCCCAACGCAGTCCTGTTGATCACAGGATCACGAACTCACCTGACTGTGCTGCTTTTTCCGCAGGACCCCTGTCACTAGTCTCGGAGGAACCTATGGGAGACTGTCAGTTTCCGAGCGACGGCGGTGGATGAGGGCAGGTGAGTGTCTGTACTGTGGCGGCTGGGGTCATTTCTGCAGGGATTGGCTTAACTCGTCAGTAAGAGTGGTCCGGGCCCCACTATCCCTAGACCTGCTTCCTGTTTATTGGATGTTCGGGTTATGTTCCAGGGAGGGGGGATTTCTGTTAAAGCATTGGTGGATTCAGGAGCAGAGCAGAAACTTATAGATGCCGAGCTAGCCAAACAGGTCGGTCTTAAGCAGTATAATGCCGGATGAAGTGTGTATTTTCAGAAATTAAAGCAAGCCGTGGAAGCCTGAACCCTCCGATGCAAAGCAGAAGACGGTTGCTTCTGAGGTGTGATTAATTAGTGTTAATAATAACACGTTCATATTTCAAAATGTAACTGCATGCATTAATATTGACAGCCCTAATATACAATAAAGAAATGCATTAAATATGTTGAAGAAACCATATAAGTACAAAAGCTTCCGCAGGTCTTTGACAGAAATGTTCTTGCGATCTGTATTTATGATCCACGAGCTTCTATGCAAACTCTCTGGTCATTTGAACATTATATGAACATTATATGAACATTATATGATCAAATAACGAGCCTTACAGCTCTACTTGTCCCTTCGACTTAACTTTAATAACAAACGGTGGAGTTGTCAAATATCTGTCACCCAGCATGAATGAGACAGTTGTCACTTCTCCGCTAAGGTGTCATGTTACAAATGTATCTGCCACTCCAGCTGAAGTTTTCAAAGTTTACATTTTGAAAATGACATTTTTTAAAATATGATCTTCAGAACTCATTAAAGGGGAAAATTAGCCATATCTTTTCTCTGTGCTTACTAACTTCTCTTTAGAGTATGATGCCACGTTTGGATTTATGTGAATAGTATTTGGTTTAAACTTTGTCATTTAAAAGTTATTCTGCTTTACAGACAACAATGCAAACCGTACATTCGCAAGCCAAAAGGATTGATCTCTAATAAATCGTGTGACATTGGTATGTTTTTCCTTTGTACAAATTATGAGCTCAGAGAAAAATGTGGCTATGGAGACTGTGGTTTGTGATGTGGTGGGACATCAGCCACATAAGCCACAGCAACTACACTGGTGGAGAGAGGTGAACTGAACTTACCATGAGAATCGCAGAGTACAAAAGCTGCAGCAGCCGCACAAGCAAAGAATTCTTTCACAGGGAGACACTTTTCTCTTCAGCTTGGTCATTTTTGACAGCCCGGATGAAGCTCAGGAATAGAAGAAGAGCATGTCGTTGAAGCAACAGAAAGAAAGGGATGGTAGGAGGAGGATGGGAGGCCTTCATGGTAAAAGACAGATCAAAAGTGACTTCCTTTACCATTCTCTGAGGTTATTAAAATCTGAAAACAGTGGATAAAGAGAGAGATGCGGTTTAAAAAGAAAGCTTAAGTGAGAAAATTGCAATGAAGTAGCACAGAAGCCACCCCAAAGGAGACAAAGTTTATTGCTGGATTGGCACATCTGGAAAGATTTTATACCAGTATTTTGCTTTTGTCATTAGGTTGCAAATATTGGCCTCTAGTGCAACAACAGACGACCAATTCAACTCAGTCTCTGTCTGATTGGAGGGAACAGATCGGATTACGGTTTGCAGAGGGCACACAGAAACTCACACACAATGCAGTTGTTTTTGCAGAAAGATTCCCTAGGGAATCATATATGTGTAAATGGTCGCTGTGATTGTGCCTGGTAGACTGAATGTGTGCATAATATCCACAGGAAGCACATAATATGTTTATTAATCAAACACCAGAGAAAAGCAAGCACACACAAAGCCTAACAGCTGTACTTCCAGGACCCTTAACTAGTCATTTCACACTGCTGGCCTGCAGCTCCACTCCACACACACCCTCCTGCACAGATCAGTACCACTGGAGGGGATGAGGGGATATCAGAGTGGATGACTGCTGATTGTATGTGTTGACAGTTGTGAAAGTTATAAGAACATGTGAATCAGATGTACTGTCCCATCATAAGACAGACAGGCATCTCTCTGTGTTTACTTGAGCCCTTAATGGGGCTGTAATTAGAGAAGTGCATGATCAGATACTACATTTCATATTTTTAGGAGGTTGATGTTGAATCCTCAAATCAAAAACATTTGAAGCTAAGGCAACAGCATTTAGATGATGTAAATCAGTCATGCTTATGCAGATTCATCAGAACATCAAGAAAGATTCTGACACACTGAGCCCGTGACCTGACATGGGTAAAACACATGAGCTCCCACGGAATAATTGAACCGTTCCAACTGATTAATTAAATCCTTCCCTCTAAATATTACTCCGTCCCTTTCAGTTCTTGTGCAAGTAATATGGACACACAAGTTAGTCTGACAGCTTTTCACCATAGACATTATATATGGATAGATGCTCCGTACCGAATGCGTGCATCAATGTGCATCTTAGCTGCACATATTACATGTGGTCAACGTGAATTCGCATAGGTAACAATACCATCTACACATAAAAAAACAGTAGAAATAGGAAATAATGTGTTTGTTCTTTGTCACTTTGTGTAATAAAGAATAAAAAGTCTACAAATATAGCCTGCTCTGATACCTTTACCTTCTACTTAGGAAGTTATAAATAAATAAAAGCTTAAAAAATGTTAAAAGCTTGGGCTTTCTAAAAAAAATTAGGGTGTTTTTATGTCATTTATAATTTAAAAAATAAGTAATTATTCTCTCAGCCCTCTAATAAAAACAAGCTGTCTGCTTGGACTCTGCTTTGAGCATTACAGCTGCTGCACAGCAACGTTGTAGACTCAAAAGACAGCACAGCAGTCTTTTGACAGTTGACCAAGGGAACTGATAAGATGCTCTTAGAGGTTCCAAGCAAGGCAGATAAATAAATTGATGCCCTCAATATCAACTGGTGACCAACATCTTCGGTTTTTTTGTAGTCATGTTGCCTGTCACAAATGGGGGCAGTCTGTGCATTTCAGAGCTGAGCCTTCAGTTTTCCTCGGCCAAAAGCATCCTCCTAAATATGAACTATTTTAAGTCTCTAACATCATCCTCTTATATGTGAAAAATATTTTACAGAGCAATTCCATCATAAATGGATCATTTCTATAGAATTCACTTTTCAATGTGTGGAGGAGTGGCCCAAAACCCCTCCTGAAACGTGTTCAAACCTGGTGGAACAACTGCAGGAAACATTTGACCTGTGTGATCGCAAACAAAGGCTACTGTATCACATATTAACATTGATTTTCTCAGGTGTTCAAATACTTAGTCTTTTGCAGCAGTAGCATACTAAAAAAAATTGAAACAAATCATGCGATGTGAGTCCCAGATTTGTTTTAGATGATGTCTCTCAAAGTGGACATGCACCTCAGAGGAAAATGTCACGCACCTCTATGATTTCTAAGCGGGAGAACTTGCAAAATCACAAACTGTTCAAATACTTATTTGCAAAGATTGTTTTTAGCTAAGCAATGTTGCAAATCAAACTGTATTGTTTTGGATTTTCTCTTTTCTTTTTTTGTTTTTTTATTTGCCATCTGTGCTTGTGTGGATCTGAATTAGAGAACCCTCTTAAAAAGAAAATAATTCATTTCAAGCAGCCAATCCTTCTTTAAATCTAAATGTTGAAACACAAAATCCTTTTGTGAGCAGATCAGTCAGGCTTTAGGCAACTACACTGGACGGTAGACCAACAAACAAACTAAGGCAGTGATAGAGGATTTCCACAGCAGACCAGAAGGGCTTAAGGTGTAGCAGACAGCTCTGAAGCTGAACCTGCTAAGTACTAACAGTAGCACCAACACCAACCCAACAGGAGCACCTCTGTAGAACCTGTCTGTTAGTTTGTTGGGAAACCAGAGCAAAGGCCTTGCTGTGGCATCTGCAGGATCCTTGAAGGATGAGAGTGTGAGCAGAGCACACATTCATACCCAAAGTTTTCAGTTTGCTTTCTCCAATTACACCCATTAAAAATCCTGTAACAGGATCCAGAGCAGCTAAAAGGCTGCACAGCCACGCCAGACCAAATGTGAATACAACAAAACTATTTAAATAATAATAATAAAACTATTGAATGCAAAAATGCAATCAAAGAAATAAAAGAACATAATTAAAAGCCTTTCTAAAAAATACTTTTTTATCAAATAACAAGCGTAGTTCTGGAGAAATGTTATCCCATAACTGAAGGCTGGCAATGGAAAAGGCACAGTCACCAAAGTGTTTCTGATGTGACCTGGGTACATGAAGCAGATATTGATTGACAGACCTTAAAACTCTAGAATGGCTGCGGATAGTTAAAGGCACAGTTAAGTAAAAAGGAGAAAGAGCATAAAGAGCTCTAAAAACAAACTGTAAAAGCTGAAACTGAATTCTTAAAGGAACAGGGAGCCAGTGTGTTCTCATCTGCATCTTCTGATTAACTGACATGCTGCTGCATTCTGAACTAACTGGAGACGGTTAAGTGATCACTGAGTGATACCAAAGTACATTGAGTTACAATAATCTATTCGTTGATGACTGTTTTAAGATTACTGCAAGTCAGAGAAGTTTTAGCTTTAACTAAAAGGCGCAAGTAATAAAAGCTAATTTGACAACATTGTCAATCTGTTTGTCAAATTTAAAACAGCTGTCAAAGATTTCTAACAGCGGTAGAGTCAGCTGTAGAGGTGTCACCAAAAACACTGTCCTTTTCTTTTGCTCATTCAAATACCAAGAATTCTGGTTCAATCACTGTTTTGCGTTATCAGTGCACTCATTTTGTGAGCTTTTTTTTCCTCAAACTGAGGGCAGATATATCTACAGATCATCTATGTAACAATGAAAAGAGACATCATGCCATAGAAAGACAGATCCAAGTCGCAGCAGAAATAAAGAAAAAAGAGCAGGACCAAGGATAGAACCTTGTTCTTGTCCACAGGACAGAGGAGACACAGACTGAGGAGTCCTCACTGAAAAACTTCTCCCTGGTAAACATGTCAATACAATCCCCAGAATAAAGCATATCCACTATCCACCTCCTTTAAAAGTGTTTAACAAAATATGAGTGTTATGAAAAAAAATCACCAATACCTGAGACCGTTCATGCCTGGCAGAGGGAACGTCCTTTGGTACAATACCGGTAACAGGGTAGCGGGCGTCCGGACCCGGAACAACACACTGAAGGCACTGGTAGGAATAACCCGCAGATCCTTTGTCATCGAAGCTGGTGCTATTGCTGAGATGTTTAGGCAAATTTAATCCTAGAAGGGTTTGATGCAGGTGAAATTAACAAAGCCTTCAAGCAGCAGGAAACGCCGCTACTCCAACCATAACGTCTGCAATGACGAGTGAGGAGTAAACCGCAGGTGGAGCACGCCAAATAGGGAAGAACAGACACCAGAAACGGTGGAAGTGGCTTTGAATGTTGTCTGATAGTAGGAGTGCCCAGATTATTTACAAAACCACAGATGTCGAGAAGAGTCATTCATATCTGAGTAGTGGCATCACTTCCACAAACAATAAAAATCAAATTAAAAACAGGACACTGACGGCTGGTCACATTGGGACTCAGGGATGGAAATAAATAGCCCAGTAATGATAAAAGAAGAGTTAAGACTGTTCTGTATGAGGCATTAGGTCTGCCCAGTATATAAAGAAATGTTTTATTAAAAGAAGCTGAACTTGTTAAGTTCAGAAAATGGAAATGCTACAGCTTAGGGGTTATGTCAAGCATGTGCCTTCATAATAATTCAATTTTGCCTGCTAGAAAAAAGTAAGAACTCTAAGAAAACTGAATTATGATAAATGAAAGGTAATTGCATGCATAAAGAACACACATGTGAGCAGAAATTAGACTCCATGTGGAGGGTTCATAGAAAAAGGGATCTGTAACCCCATGATTAATGCCTGACACGTCGCAGTCTGGCTTCTCCATCACATTCTTCTTGGCAGGACTTGGAACAAAGACCTGAGATTAAATAGCTCCCATTCACATTGATTCATTACTCTTTCTCACTGGCTCTCTTTCTTCATGATCAGTCTCTGCTGTGTGTCTCACTTATCCAGGACAAGGTCATGGACGATTCTGAGCAGTGGGGGAAAAGAGGGTCGAGAGCATGAGAGGAGAACCATCCTGCAGGGAGTTTTGCAACAAAGAAGAAACTATTCAAAACCTCGATAAGCAGCAGCTATTCAGACGACATATTCTTTTTTAAATTCAACTTTGACTTTAATCACCCAACTCTAAGAGACTATGATTGAGAGTGTTTTTGTGTGGAGGCACAAGTCTAAGGGAAGAATGACCCAAATCATATGAAGGATGAATATATCCTGCAGAGGGCAACTCAAAGAACAAAATCTGTCCCATTTGTGCAAAAAGAAATAAAAGTCCATTTTAAAATAAATCGTGTAATTAAAACATGTCTGCGTATTTGTGTATGTTAGAGAATGAACCCTCAAGTCTTGAAGCTAAACATAAACCATTCCTGTTCTGTCTCATATGCTCTTGTGGGATTCAACCCCACAAAAGTGTGTGTAAATTTCTGTTTGTGTATGCATGTGTGTGTTTGCGCACGTGTTTGTGTGTGCACACGTACATGCAGATCACTGTGTGTTTGTGCATATGCATGCATATGTGTGTTTGCCCGCATGGGTGTGAACAAGCATGCGGGAAAACACATGTATACAGGTATGTGTTTGCATGTGTGTGTGTGTGTGAGTACATGTCTGTTTGTGTATGCATACGGGTGTGTGTGTGTGTGTGTGTGTATGTGCATGTGTGAGGACATGTCTGTTTGTGTGTGCGTACATGTGTGTGTGTGTGTGTGTGTGAGGACATGTCTGTTTGTGTGTGCGTACATGTGTGTGTGTGTGTGTGTGTGAGGACATGTCTGTTTGTGTGTGCGTACATGTGTGTGTGTGTGTGAGGACATGTCTGTTTGTGTGTGCGTACAGGTGTGTGTGTGTGTGAGGACATGTCTGTTTGTGTGTGCGTACATGTGTGTGTGTGTGAGGACATGTCTGTTTGTGTGTGCGTACAGGTGTGTGTGTGTATGTGTGTGTGTGTATGTGTGAGGACATGTCTGTTTGTGTGTGCGTACATGTGTGTGTGTGTGTATCTGTGAGGACATGTCTGTTTGTGTGTGCGTACATGTGTGTGTGTGCATGTGTGTGTGTGTGTATGTGTGAGGACATGTCTGTTTGTGTGTGCGTACAGGTGTGTGTTTGTATGTGTGTGTATGTGTGAGGACATGTCTGTTTGTGTGTGCGTACAGGTGTGTGTGTGTGTGGGTGTATGTGTGAGGACATGTCTGTTTGTGTGTGCGTACATGTGTGTGTGTGTGTGTGTGTGTGTGTATGTGTGAGGACATGTCTGTTTGTGTGTGCGTACGTGTGTGTGTGTGTGTATGTGTGTGAGGACATGTCTGTTTGTGTGTGCGTACATGCAGTGTGTGTTTGTGCATGCATGTATGTGTGTTTGCCCGCATGTGTGTGAAAAGCATGCTGGAAAACGCATGTATACAGGTATGTGTTTGCATGTGTGTGTGTGTGTGAGTACATGTCTGTTTGTGTGTGCGTACAGGTGTGTGTTTGTATGTGTGTGTATGTGTGAGGACATGTCTGTTTGTGTGTGTGTACAGATGTTTTTTTGTATGTGTGTGTGTATGTGTGAGGACATGTCTGTTTGTGTGTGCGTACAGGTGTGTGTTTGCATCCTCCAAATAAAGAGAGCGGTCTAAATGATGAACATGATCTCCACTGCAGTAAAACAATGGTGTTTCTATCTAGGACATTAGAGGCGTTCAGGCTTCCCCCACTCTTTACAGCAGAGATAGTAAACTCCAGGCCTCGAGGGCCGCAGTGTCTGCAAGATTTCCAGATATCCAAGCCCTATTCATGACTGATTACCTGGTTCAGGTGTGTCCAGCCAATTAGAACATGCCAGAGCGTGGAATTTTGAAAAAACATGCAGCAAAACCCCTGCCATGACAGTGATAATTATAAGCAAAGAGAAAAAAGAGGTTCGCCTTTTTTGTTCTTTTGGAATTCTAGGAAACATTTTGACAAGTTAGACTGTGTTGGATCTCCATTACAGGATCAATAATGTTAATTGTATTGTTGGAAACACTAGTGTTAGGCAATGCCTTAACATCTGTGTCAGTTACTACAACGCATTTTCAAAGATGCACTTATCTAAAAGGAAGTGTTCAACACACATTTTTCTGTTCTATTTCAAAAGTAATACGATCTACTTCAACTTGGAGTCTGCTGTTCGCAGTAGCTTTTCTGTCTCAGACTGTACAGCTGTGCTTACCTTTCCTCTTGGAGTCCCGTCTGATGCTGCTGGGCCTTACCGCTGGCTGTAGCTCTGTCTCTGTTGACATCCTCAGACTCCAAGAGAGCTAGACTCGGCTCCGCTTGGCTCGGCTGTGATCTGCCGGGCTTCCCAGAGTCCACTTCACTTCGTCTTTGAAAGCTGCAGGCGCGTGGGCACCGTGTGTGTGCGTCAAGGCGCCGGGTGTGTGTGCGTGGGCACACGGGCTCATGGGAGAGTGATGGGCTTTAGCCCTGAGACAACATCCCACACACACCCACAGAGATCTGCAGGAGACAGACAGACAGGAAGAAATGGGTTTGCTTTTGTTTGGCCATGCTTACTTTTAACATGAGGAACCTTGGAATGGTTCTCAGCAGGCATGAGAATGACAATGAGCCTGTTTCTGATCTGCTTTAAGTGGATGTTTCCCATGGTAACGAGCTGGAGAGACCTACACTACATATCCTGTCAATAACGTGGCTCAGCAAAAACAATCCCTAAGGAGCGATCTACCTCTCTAGTCCACTCATAAAGCAGCTATCAAAAGACAGTTTTACAAAACAACAAAACCTAAAAATGTTTATCTTCTATAAGCTTCCACTTTACACCTGTAATGGAAATGGTCTCTTTTAATGCAAAGTACATTTAAAGTCACTTTTTCATTTATCCAAGCTGAATCTAGTCCTCATCGAGAGCAAAGCAAGATTCAACTTATTAAAGTGGAATAGTCTCTGATAAGGACAAAGAGAGGTCAAGTCTTATCTAACACTGGCTGGCAGCAAATTTTAGGAAAACCAAAGACCGTTTCTTGGGGAAGAGGGACCTCTTTGGCATTCTCTGCCTCCCTTTCTCCATGGTGTTTCAGCGTGAATAGGAGGCCCCTGTAAGCCTCAGGCGAGAACAGATGAATTGAGAGGCTTTTAATTTGCTGCAGACAGAACAGAACACAGTCCATTTAATGCTGCCAGCAGAGGCCATGTCGGCAAAATGCTGACAATATTCCTTATCTGGTCCAACCACACTGGAAAAGTGTGAGTCACTCTAATTACAGGCATTATCAGCAGCGCTGTTCCACCAAATGGATGGAGAGAGAGTGAGAATGAAGAAAGAGGGGTTGGATGCAAAAGAAATGAACAGAGTGCTAAGAAAGTGAGGGGTGATGGAACAGAGCGTGGGGGAGTAAAATAATGAGCAAAAGGGTAAAAGGGGAGAAAGAAAAAAACAGGAGAAGTAAAGCAGAATTGACCAGATGGAGTTGAGTGGCTTTAGCAGCAACAATGAGAAGGTCTCTGTCTGTCACTCGCTACTCCTTCCCTGCACTCTGAATGTGCTTTCCTGCTGGCAGGAAAAGCTTTCGTGCTGAATGTTAAGTCAGTTAATAAAAGGGAATATGGCGGAGCTAAACCAAAGAAAACTCACTTGTATGTAAAATAAAGAGATCAAGCGACGACAAAATGCCTCCAACTTCTTCCGCTTAAATGAGAAAGACGGCACAGACTGAATTCAAGTATTTCATACCTTTCATAATTAAGTTTCATTCAAAACTCTAACTCACACAGAAAAACACAATAAAAACAGAGAAGTGAGAAAAACGGACAGCTAAATCCTCAGTGCTTGAATTACTTGAAGTTTTTATTGAGTTGTTTACCATATTTTATGGACCATAAGGCACACCATAACATTAGGTGCAGTCTTGATTAGAGAGTCTATTTCTGTACTTAGCCCATACAGGAGGCGCACTGTGCCATAAGGCAAGAAAAACAAAAAAGGGAACTGAAGCAAAACAGTGAGTTTAGATGAATTTCCTTCCAACTATTGAACAATTCACACACAATATATTTAATTAAAGCAAAACATCTTGAGTGTTTGAGTTAGACATCTATATCATCAAACATCTCCCTCTCATCGTTGCCAGAGTCCGTCTCATTGCCAGGTGGTTGTTCAGCAACCGAAAGTACAGACAAGAGTTAAAGCAGAGACTTTAGCCGTGTCCTGTCCAGACTGACCTATTGTTTCAAACAAAAATCTGAGGCTTTATCCCAAGCTTCCATAATCCATTCACATCTGGAGGCGCTGCCTCCCAGTCCTAATAAAAGTGTCATCATTGCTCTCAATAACAAGGTCTTTTTCACTTCCTCCGGTGGCACCGGGAACCTTTCTTCTAAGGCTTGAAGGGGAAATCGTGGAGTGTGATGGAACACTTATTCAGCAGGGCTGAATCCCAGTGACTCTTGCTCAGATTCATGTGCAGCAAACAAACTGGAAAAACGTGTGTAAAGTTTGGCTAGATCTCTGAGCGGCACTGAGCACGCTGCCATGCATGTCGGGAGCACGGACTTCCCAGAGAACTCAAATTAGTTCCATTGTAGTTGTCACCTGCGCAGGGGAAACATTTTCAATTTCAGCATGACGTAGTAAGATGATCATCTCCTGAATGAACAGGAAACAGGAATGCTGTCAGACAAATCATCTATTTTCAGGACGCGAGCGCCTAATGGCGCAGGCCAGGTAAAGCTCTGAAATGCTGTGCCAATCTTTATGTTTTGGTTGCACTAAGGTGGGTTTCTGCAGTAACTCGGGATGTGATATAACTTTACTGCCAGCCACATTGTTTCCCAGGAGCACGGCTTGCCAGAATTTCTGTCTGTGACCCACCAATGTCCCTAAAAATGTGCATAACACACTCATCTGTGCGCTCGCCGCTCCTGTCAGCAAGAATGCTCTGACAGTCAATCGAGCGAGTGCTTTCCAAAGTCGCACATGATCATTTTTACAGATTTTGGAACTTTGTACACACAGAAGGCGCACCAGATTAGATTAGGCCTATTTTTTAAAAAGGTTTAGGTTTTAAGTGTGCCTTATGGTGCGGAGAATACAGTTTACAAAGAAACAGGGGCAGTAAAGGGTAAAAAGAGTGGAAAAAAGACTTCACTTTTAAAGTACAACCTCACATGATCCTATCACTTTGCTTGTGTGTCTGCTAAACTTTGTTGATTTAAACGTATTCAGCTTATCTCAAGCCTAATTGTGGAAATTTAGCTCACAACTGCAAACAGGATGATAGAATTCTGTCCATTTGAGATTTGGCCTCACCTCAAGAACAAACATCAATTTTATCCAAAGAATACTGGCGAATACTAGCATCACATCACAGACCCAGATGAGGACAGAATTATAAACTGACATCTGCTTTTCTCTTCTTAACTTCACATCCAGTTGCATTTTTTTCCTAAATTGTGCTCTTTTATAGTTGAGCAGGCATAACCACAACATTCCAAAAACTGTTTTATTGCCTCAGAAAACAATGTATAAAATAGGAGGACATCCCCATAGCACACCCCCAGACTCCTCATCAGACTCCACACAAATGCTGTTCTTTGGAGACAGCACAAGAGGCTTTCATCTGAAGCCTCGTTCTCTGGGGGACAGAACAGGCTAATTTGTCAAAAATGCCCTTTATGCTGAGCCACTGCAGAACAAACAAATCACTGCCTCAGTAAAATGAAGGAAAGAGTCCCATCAAAAAACACGGTGAACAGCAGTATCGGTTTGACCTGAAATCGACTCATGAGCTAAAAGCAGCAAAGCAGGATGTGAACACAGCTTAATGTCTGGATTTAGACAGCAATCTAAAGCCACACTAGTTGAGAAGAGGGGAATGAGCTATATTGGACTTTTTCAACTTGTGTGCTGCCAGCTAGCACAAGTTGCATGTGCTGTGTGTGCACCTCTTGATACAGTATGCTATATGTGTGTCTATAATGAAAGTGCCAACAGAAGCTCAGTGGCCACAAAATATCTGCAGCTATGGTAAAGCCTGTCAAAGAGAAGAAGGAATAAAAGGGAAAGAAAAAAAAGATGGAAATGAGTTTCTAAGTAGAGCTTAACAAGTATTTTGTATACGTGGGTCCAGAGTTGTCAGCAGAAATTCCAAAGTACAAAACCAGCAAAGTAAATACCCAACCTATCACAAGGATCCTACACTCAATCCTTCCCTCTGAAGTGAATAAAAATGATCTGATATCAATTGTTAACAAATTCAAGAGTAAAAACTCAGCAGATTGTAATGATATTGATATGACAGTAGAAAGAAGGTCATTAACAATATCTCTAAGCCTCTAACATACATATGTAACTTATCACTATAAACCGGGACATTCCCAAACAAAATGAAAAATGTAAAAGTGATTCCTGTTTATAAGAGCGGAGACAAACACCTGTTTACAAACTATAGACCCGTTTCTCTACTTCCACAATTCTCAATACATTTAGAAAAGATATTCAATGATAAATTAGCTAAATTTATAGATAAACACAACATTATAAATAAAAACCAATATGGTTTTAGAGAAAACAGATCAACCTCAATGGCTATCATTGATGCTGTTGAGGAAATCACAAATGTTCTGGACAAAAAGAAATCTGCAGCTGGAAGTTTCATTGATTAAAAAAAAGCATTTGACTCTCAATCATGACATCCTACTTGATAAACCGGAAGGGTTTGGGATAAGAGGACTAGCACTAAGTTGGGTCTAAAGCTGTTTAACGGGAAGAAAACAATTTGTCAACATGAATGAATTTACATCAAAGACCAAGGAGATAAGTTATGGTGTCCCACAAGGATCAATTCTAGGCACGCTGCCATTCAATATTTACATCAATGATATATTCAGTGTTTCAAAACATTTTAAAACTCATTTTATTTGCTCACAACACAAATATATTCTAATGTGCAGACAATCAAAGGGAACTTATCCATGTGGTAAACACAGAGTTAAACAAAATCAAATCATAGATGGATTACAATAAACTCTCTTTGAACCTTGAAAAAATCAAAGTGATGTTTTTGGTAATTACAAGGCCAACACAGAGCTTTCAAATTAAAATGAATAATGTCTTAATTGAAAGTGTCACAGAAATCTAATTCTTAGGGATTGTAATCGATGACAAGTTAAGTTGAAAGCTACACATCAGACACAAACAAACTAAAGTTCCAAAAAGTATTTCAATCATAAATAAATCTAAATATATGTTACAATACAACTGTAGATAATTATTATTCTGCTCCTTAATGTTACCATATCTCACCTATTGTAGAAAAATCTGAAGTAATAATTTGAAAAGTTCACTACATTTTCTCTTTTTACTTCAAATAGGAGCCATCAGAATTGTACACAAAGCTGGCTTTCTTGATCATACAAATAATTTATTCTATCTAGACTTTTAAAACTGTATGACTTTGTTGATTTTTAAACTGTGCAAATTCTATACAGAGCTAGTGGTAAAACATTACTATACAATGTCCAAAAACAATTCTTAAAAAATGAAGGAGGCTACAAACTGATGGATGTAGGAACTTCAGATCAAATAGATAAGAACCACAAAGAAAGGTTTCTGTGCGTCTGGATCTGGATCTAAACTCATTACCAAAGGGTTAAATAATGAGCTCAAACAATGTTCAAACATCCAAAATTCAAGAAAATGTAAGATACTCCAATTTTTAAAAAAAATTATAATAGAAGTTAAATATCATGTGGTGTTTGTATAATTCCAAATATGTGAATGTGTGAGCTTGAATGTGGTGAAATAATCAAAGCTCTTTTAATTACAACCAATGAGAATTACATTGGGTAATGTGCAGTAATGACTACTGAAATGTTTTATTCATAATCAGTAAGCTACTCGATCTGAAATATGTAGCAATGATGACTGGATTAATGTAATTATGGGGTTCTAATGATAATCAATGATTATTACATATTGGCTACCTAAAGTGAGAATCATTACTGTTTACTGAACATGTGTAAGAATTAATTCAGCGAATAATCATTTAGCACTCTATTGTTACTTGAAACTTGATTTGCAATATGATGGGATGTTTTCTTTTTCAAGGCATGCTTATATACAGCACATTTCATGAACAAAGACAATTCATAGTGCTTTACGTAAAACTTGGAAGAAAGAAAACAATCAAAAGAAACATCAAAGGTGTGATCATTAAAATAAGATTTAAAGAAAGTTATAAAGAAGTGAATTTAAAGCAATCATAGATAAACAGTGCAGATATAAACTTCTGAATCCAAATGAATCAAATGCAGCTGAGAACAGGTGGGTCTTTAACCTGAATTTAAATATACTGAGTGTTTCAGCTGATCTAAGGCTTTCTAGAAGTCTGTTCCAGATCTGTGGAGCATAGAAGCTGAATGCAGATTCTCCATGTTTAGTTTGGACTCTAGATACTGATAAAAGACCTGATCCAGATGAGTGGAGAGTTCTGGCTGGTATATACTGGGTCAGGAGGTCAGTCATGTACTTTGGTGATAAAACATTCAAAGCTTTATAAACCAGTAGCATAACCTTAAAGTCTATCCTCTGGCGGACAGGCAGACAGTGTGAAGACCTCAGAACTGGACTGATGTGGTTCTACTTTTTTGGTTCATGTGAGAACACGAGCAGCTGAGTTCTGAATAAGCTGTAGTTTCCTGATTGAATTTTTCTGGTCGTCCTGTGAAAACACTGTTACAGTAGTCAAGTCGACTAAAGATTAAAGCATGAACTAGTTTTTCCAGGTCCTGCTTAGACATCAGACCTTTAATCCTTAAAATATTTTTTAGATGATAGTAGGCTGATTTTATCACTGCCTTAATGTGTTTATCAAAATGTAGGTCTGTGTCCATCACTACACCCAAGTTTCTGGCCTGGTTGGTGGTGTTAAGATGAACAGATTGAAGCTCTGTAGTGACTTCCAAACTTTCTCTTTGGCCCCAAAGACAATAATCCCAGTTTTATTTAATTGAAGTAAGTTGTGACGCATCCAGTCATTAATGTCCTCAATGCATTTACCAAGAGCGTCTACAGGGCCTCGGTCTCCTGGTGTCATTGTAATATTTATCTGTGTGTCATCTGAGGGGAGGGGACCTGTCAGGGGTTTGGGGGTTTGGTGGTGTTTGGGAGGGTGAAGAACATCCGTCATCCTCGTTTGTGCTCTTCAGGGGCTTGGAGGCAGATAAAAAGTCTTTCCCAGTTTTGACATTTATCTCCAGTGGGGGCGAGTCCATCTCTTGTATGAATCCAGTCTGGCCTTGACATTGAGATAAGTCTTTGTTTATCTCAGTCTTGGCATGACACAGGTAGTACGATTGGAGGAGAAAAGTGTAACTCCTGACTTGTTCAAACTGAATTCATTTACTTTGAAAAAGATCAAATTATATGTTTTTATCAATATGAAGTTGTATCCTGGTGATAATCAATGATTTTTACATAACATGATGTGTGATTCATGTTACAGTTTACTGAAATCATGAAAGAATGTTTTCTGAGAAAACTTGAGTAACTGCACTAGATCTGATCAGAACCAGATTATGAAAACAATGCAATACTTGAAAATGAAGTAACTATGTAGGGGTGGAATCAGTTCGCTTCTTCCCACTCCTTTTCAAGCAATTAATCAAGCTCTACTTGACTTTTGTTATTAATCACTATATTTAATCAATCAAATGTGCCTAAGTAAGTCTTTGTTTTTGTTTTCTTTAGCTTTCAATCAATGCATTTCATTGTCGCTAATAAATTTGATAAATCTGTGGGATTTTTTTGTGCTTGAATTGTCCATTTTATGCTTGAAATAAACTAGATCAATCAATCAAATCAAATCAATAACTGGATTGCATTTCCCCGAACCTTCTACACCTTCAGGCTAATTGCAAACTGTCCATCGTGCAGACCTCAAGTTTGATTAGAGACTCCATTATTAAGCTCCTCTGCCTTCTCAATAATGAAACATAGCAGACTGCAATATTCTCTTGCTCTTTCAGAGCATGTTAGTCAGTACCTGCCCTTAGGACCTTTGTGGTTTAACGTGAGAAAAACAAATCGTTATCAGCAGCATATTTTTTCTTTGAGTCATACTTGTAGATGAATAACCCTGATGCCTTGTTGAAAAGGTTAAAACACTATACTTTCTGACATGGATCAGATGTTTGAATTATCTTTTTTTGTTTAACTGAACAACAGACAGTCTCACAGGTGATCAAACCTCAATTTAAAAACTCTGAAAGATTAAATGCACCTTTGAATGTCAACTGATCCCAGACAAGCAAGTCAAATAAATGTCAAAAGATATCTAATCTATCCAGAAAACGAGTAGGAACCAATAAAATAAAAATCTAAAACCTACCACAATGTAAGTAAGCTGTGATAGATGAATGCATCCACTGACCGCCAGCAGTCAAAGAAGCTTAAAAGACAAAGCAGAGTGACACAGGACAGAAGAATGAAGAGTAAAACATCAACCAAGTGAGGTTATAGGACATGACGTACTTATTGTTGAAAGAGATAACAGACACTATCTCACTCTTTAGTGAGTTTATGCGAGACAGGAAAAAGGGAGATATCACAACCAGCTCAGAGAAAATGGCAAACAAGAAGAAGCTGGAGGTCAAAGTCAAACATATATATCTGCTTCCAACAGGACAACCACCGTCACTCAACATAAAGCCAAAGCTACAATGGAATGGTAAAAATGAAATGGATTCATGTGTTGGAATGATCCAGTCAAAGTCCAGACCTAAATCCAATTCCAGAATCTGTGGAGAGATCTGAAAACTGCTGTTCACAAACACTCCATCTAGGAAATTTTAAGGAAGAATGGACAAAGATTTTAGTCTCTAGATGCACAAAGCTGGTAGAGACTAACCCCAAAAGACTTGTAGCTGTAATTACAGCAAAAAGGGGGTTCTACAAAGTATTGACTCTGGGGGCTGAATACTTTTGCAAAGTGAACATTTCACTTTTCAAAACTCTTTTTTTAAAATGTTCTTTCCACTTCACAAATGTGTGCTGCTTTGTGTTGGTCTTTCACATATAATGCCAATAAAATATATTTATGCTTGTAGCCATAATGTGAGAAAGTGCTGGGAAGTTCAAGGGGTATGAATACTTTTGCAAGCCAATGTAAACGGCGGGTTCTAGCGTAAACCTACATGAGTTCAGAGGCCTGCAAGGTTGGCAGCAGAGCCTGCCTGCAGCAGGACTGCAAGCAATTCAATCCATAGTCAGTGTGAGTTACCTGCCGTAGCCAGACCGCTCCACAGCATGCGGTGTGAGCCCGAGGTTATGCAATCTCTTGTTGTAGTTGACCTTTCGGCGTATCCCATCAGGGGTTGCCACATGATTCACACAGGTGGTTAAGCAGTGAGTTTTTACTGCCGGATTCCCATCCTGACACAACTCAGTATATTTAGGGCACAGGGAAACCCAATCAGGCAGCCGCGTGAAGAGTCTCGCCTAACCTGGATTTTTTTAGCCTGTGTTGAAAAGCCTGGATTTTTTTTTAGTTCTACACCCAGCAAATTATAATATGAACTCTAAAACAAAGAAATACAAACACTTTTCCAATATACCTAAAAGAACACTATTCACAAACAGCAGTTCAAATTGCTTTTTAAAACATATTTTGGCATTAATAATAAAAAACGTGCTTTCATAACGATACTGCAGTTGGAAAACAGGGCAAAGTTGAAATAGTATTGAAACTATATTTGTCTGAAACCAAAAGTACCGCATTTCTGGTATGTCATACCTACAGCAAAATAGTTGGATTTGTCAGAACAAAACACCATCACTACTACTAAGAACTTCACAACCATGTTAAATGTTTTTACTTTTTCATTAGTTTGCTATTTATAATAATGGTAATATTAAACTCGTCGCACAATTGGAATCACTTCATGAATAAATCACGCGGTACAACCATGTAGCAAAGCTTCGGACGTCAAAACTCCCCTTCCCCTAATCATTCCACCAACAAACTTCTTGACATGGAGACATTTGTTGACCCACAGTTTAAGACAGCCTACATGCAGGAAAATAGGCTGGAGTTCATAAAGATGAGAGCTGCTGCAGAGCTGGAGGACATGGTGGGAGCCACAACACCAGAAAGTGCACAAAAAGCACCAGCGTCCAGGTCAACCCCCTCTGTTGACGATAATCCAGAGCATCCCCATCCCACAAAGAAAACAAAGGAAAAGTTTAGGTAGCTACTTCAAAAAGGCAGGTCAAGACACCACTCCCACCCAGCCAAGCCGAGTTTCCGTTGAACTGGAGCTCTCCATGTATCTTTAGGCACCTGGGCCTGAGTCAGAGACTGACCGACTGAAATAGTGGAAGCAGCATGAGATGAACATCCCATTGGTGGCCAGGCTCTCCAAAAAGTACTTGTGCATTCCTGCTACTAGTTTGTCGTCTGAGAGGACTTTTTGTGCCAGTGGGAAGATCATGTCATGTCTGAAGCCAGACACAGTTGACCAGCTCGTCTTCCTTGAACTCAACCAATAAATTAGATGACAAAAAAATCTACCTCTACAATGAGCCCTTCTAAGTTTGCACTTTTATTTATGGCTCAGGCCTTAAACCCAAATGTTTATTTTTTAATATTGGTTTGCAAACTTTGCTCTAAGGAGTTACCGATTTTAGAAAGTTTAAGTTTAATTGCTTATTCTTATTGCTGAACTTTTGTGCAAAATTGTTTTTTCTACTCAGAAACTTAAAACGGTTGTGCACTTTAAAACATGTAAAAAATTGATTTATTTTGTCAAGGTTGCCGTGTGGACACAAACGCAGACGGTACTCGAAAATGGAAAAAAGTCATTCATTTAATAGCTCGAAAAGAGGTAATCAGTCCAAGTAGTAACCAAAACCACCCGACAACCCGTGCAAGGGAGACGAGGGTATATAATGGGGAGAGAGGATTAATTAATGACACACAGGTGTGTCAGGAGGGAGGGAAACACAAGGAAGGAAGCGACAAGTGACCTGCGAAGAACGGTGAGCACAGGAAGTACAACAAAATAAAACAGGAAATGACTACAACCGAAAACAACAAATCGACCTGGTTCCAAAACCCTACATATTTTGCATATTCAGTTTTAATAACTTTGATTTTTGAAACAAATTTGAAGGCTACTGTATAAATCAGCCACAGCTGTTCTCATTTGATTTATTTTGCTGCACTAACATGTATTTTTCTCATTTGTGACTATTCAGTTAAATCTTCCTTCAAAATCAGAGAAAAGTAACCAATGACATTTTCGCCATTTTTTGTGATATATATTGTTATTGCAAAATAAAATAATTTATTTCGTGATACACAATTTTTCCCATATCGCCCAGGACTAATCAGACCTCTGCAAAATGTGAGGAAAGTTTTGATGTTGCTAAGATCAAGATGTGAAACAGTGAATGGGAAATCATTTTAAGTCTAACCACAAAATGAAGGATCAGTGAGTATTCAAAATTAAATATAATCTATATTATAAGCAAAGAATTATGTTCAGGACATTCATTTTAGGAGTTTGCAATATCCAAAGGCCTTTAAATGTAGGTAAATTTCTCTCATTTAAATTTTGTTTCCAGTTATTGTATCATTGTTGAAGGACAGCTCCCACTGGTTTTTCTCCTAAAAGATTTTTACAATTTTTTCAGGATGAATTGTTGAATAAATCTCTTTTTCTCTCCTTCACAAAATAGTCCATTTTATCACATTATGCACTGAAAAGTGTTGCACTGTTCAGATCTCTCTCTCAATATGCATGTGAAGCAGCACATCTAAGTGTTAGCAACATTAGTTTCTCATTTAAAACATAATGTTAAAGGTTCTGGAAGGCTTATTGAATATATATTAACGATTAACAATGCTTTAAAAAGGTTGGGCATCCTAATGTTTATGATCGTGGATTTTATGATGAACACTATACAAACTTTGTGACCAGGTAATTATGGCACAGTTGTTAACAGAGAAACAACATTTGCAGTAAAAATAAAATGCTCATTTTAATTTTGGGCTATAAATCATCACCTCTTCTGAAGTCAGCTGTGCAATATTTATGGTTTTCTGAAAAAAAAAATTAAGTAATTTTTTCTCTTTACTCAGATATCTGATCATAAGATTTCAAACAACACTGATTATGAAGATATTGATTATGTTCCGGACTCAACTGGCAATTCATCAGATACAAGTGTTCTTAGTAAGGAACTGAGTGAGACAGACAATTCACTACAAAAACTACTGGAGGACATTTTATTGGGGATGGCTACAGGACACACTGTGGAGATCACTGATTCTCATAGTTCTTCAGTGACAAATTGCAGCGCACCCTGACTCAACAGAAAGCATGTCTCACAATAACCACAATAACAGCTCCATAAAAATCACACTATTGCTAAGTAGAGGAAAGGAAAGCAAGTATAACAAAAAACTATACTGTCTGTTTGTAAAAAAAAAAACATTTACAAACTTCCAAGACACCTTGAAAGAGCCCTCAGCAACCATCTTGATGTTTTCATGGCTTTCAGTTTAGCTAAAAGATCCCACAAAGGAGAGAGCTGTTACTGTCCCTTAAAAAGAAGAGGAACTTTGAACATAATGCTACTGTGGCAGGTTAAGGCGCTGGAGCATTTGTTGCCTTGCCGGAGACCTACAGTAGAAAAGCAATCTAATGAGTAGCATCACTGCAAGTTTTGTGAAGGGCTATATGCAAGAGAAAGCCTTTGGAGACATGTGAGAAGGTGCCTCCAGAAAGCCAGTTGAAGAAGAGCCTCCGGCTGGACGAAAGCACATACAACTTGAATTACCAAAGCCTGATCAAGTTCATGAAGCTGTTTGGAAGACTGAATGTAAAATGAACCAGTATGACATTTCCTTAGTTATAAGAAATCAACCGGACATTCTTCACCTTGGTGAGGCTTTGTACAATTGCAGGAAACCAAATGAAAAAATGAATGATAATGAGAGAGATAGCAAGGCTATTGATGACAGCTAGAGCCACAACACCTGTGAAGAGGACAGAAGACCTTGTTATGCCCAAAATCTTGGGCGCTAAATGAGTGCTAAATGCATAAAGGACATGGAGAAAAATTCTAATAACACAGACTTTGTAAATCTTGCTAAAGTAACTGTGACACAGGTAGTACTCTTTAACGGAAAACGGCATGGGGAAGTTTCAAAAATGGAGCTCCAGGTTTTCACATCCCGTAGTTGCACAGAGTTGAATCCTGACATTATGATGCACCTTCATGAGTTAAGAGAGGAAGATTGCAAAGCAGCTTGATAGAGTTGAGATTCATGACAAAAGGTTAAGAATGGTGCCTGTGCTTTAGACACCTCACAACAATAGACCTCCTAGTGAAGTCCCCACTGAAAACGTGTACTGTACTTATTCGCAACCTTTTCACTCTTATGATGACTTAACCCGGCATTTAGCTTCTTTCAACATACCGGAGAAGGAAAAGATCCTGGGGAGCAACTCATGAACTTCAAACAGGGTAAAGAGACTGCTGCTACATACTCTCTGCGTTTTAGGACCCTCACTCCACAAACAGACTGGACTGCAATAGCCCTTAAGATGGTGTACCATAGAGGGTCACAGATCTCCAACATGAGATCACCTGCCAGGACAAAGACATGAACTTAGGATCCACGCTTGATGCCGGAGGAGAGGAGCAGGTGCATGCGCAAAAACCTATGCCTCTACTGAGGTCGTGCTGGTCACCTGTGAGCTTCCTGCCCCGATTGCCCCTCAAGACGATCAGGCTGGCTGGTGAGTGATTCCTCACTTACTTTTGATGTTCCTGTATCCATTCAGCTAGCCAATAAGTTAATCTCTATTACTGCCGTGATAGATTCAGGTGCTGCAGGAAGTTTAATTAGTTTAGCGTTTGCACATGCTAAATCCATCCCTCTGCTTACCTGTGATTCGCAGGTGGCAGTTTCCGCTTTAGATGGCCATCCCCTGGGCTCAAGTTCCTGACTCATGATCTCCATTCTGGATGCCTCCTGGACGCCTCCCTGAGAAGGCTTTCCGGGCATGTCCCACTGGGCTGAGACTTATGACTGACTTTATGATATTTTCTTGTTTTTATTAAGACAACAATAATAATAATAAAAAAAGTTCCCCTTACTTTATTCTTGTTTTTATTTTTATTATTTTTTTATTACAGTAAGCATTTAAACTTTGTCAGAGACTGACGAAAACACAGCAGACGCAGCGGTCAATCAGACACAGCAGCAGGAGAGAAACTCACTGGAGCTAAAGGGCGATTCTAAATGCTCAGCATGAACCTAAACATGGAGACGTTGAAGAAGAGAAGCAGTTTCCAGTTTAATAAAACTTAACATAATCTCATTTGCTTTGTTCATTTGAAATGCTTTGTGATTAAAAGTTTAAATGAATTTTTAGTTTGCATAGCATACTGTGTAATTCTGATTTTCCACAGAGGTTGAAATGATTTTATAGGACCAAGCTGCTCTTTGGTGAGAATTACAGTTGGAGGTGCATGCCAGCAGAAGTGTCAAGAGGAATGTGGGGTCGTTAAACCAGCTCAGGTGGACAATGGGATTCATAGACCTGTGGAAACAAACAGTTCATCTGGGGAAGAGTCCACAAGAAACTACAAGTGAGGAAGGAGGCACGGAGAACCAATCAGAGATGAAGACCCATCCTACTGTTCGCAAAATCATTGTGTTTAAGTTGATGGGTCAAGGGGCAGAGGGCGTCTTCTTCATCGTGCCTGACGCCGGACCGTCCATTTAGACGGTAGGAGATAGGGACATTTTGAAGACCCAGAGCTCTGTCATTAGCGCTTACATGTTAGGAATACATTTTTTGGTGGACAACTATATCTGTTTCCAAGACCTGGATTATTGAACAAGCGTTTACGCAATATCTGCTCATTTTGGCTTTCAACGCGATCATTTGTTTTTGTAGAGCTCTTCATAATAAATAAACCTTATCTCTAAACATCATTTGTGTCTCCAATGCATTGTAAATGGGATAAACAGATGTAGAGCCGTGTAACAATAAGGCTACAAACATTAGCTGCTAGCTACTCCCACACACAAACAAGGCAGCAAGCTTAGGGAACACATTTTTGTCCACGCAGCGAGCAGCAAATTCTTTGCACAAATCGTGTTCGGTGTGAATGCACCTGAGACCACACCAACATGCAAAGTTACTTGTGCACAAGGGAGAAAAGGGAGCGTGGGGGAAATGCCAACACCCTTTTTCTCAAAAGGACTGTTTCTTTCTCCTTGGTCCTTTTATGGAAAATTCAAGTGGTAGGTTACAACATTCAAGCAGAGAATCTATTCATCTTAAGACCACCAACCAGGCCAGAAACTTCAGGTGTTGTGATGGACACATACCTAAATTCTGATAAGCAAATTAAGGCTTGTTCTAACTGCATGTTTTCCCCTATGCATGCATAGGTTTTCTCCGGGGAATCCGGCTTCCTCCCACCTCTCAAAAACATGCTTCATAGGTTCAATGGTCACTTTAAATTGTCCCTAGGTGTGGTTGTGAGTGTGCATGACTGTATTTGATTGTGACCCCTGCGACAGACTGGCGGCCTGTCCAGGGGCCCATGAGTGGCCGGGTTAGGCTCCAGCAGCCCCATGACCCCGACAGGGATAAAACGGTTTAGAAAATGAATAAATGAAATTAAGGCAGTCACGAAATCAGCCTGCTATCGTTTTAAAATTATGTTAAGGATTACAGGTCTGATGTCTAAGCAGGATCTGGAAAAACTAGTTCATGCTTTAATCTTTAGTCGACTTGACTACTGTAACAGTGTTTTCACAGGAAAAATCAACCAAAAAAATCAATCAGGAAACTACAGCTTATTCAGAACTCAGCTGTTCATGTTCTCACATGAACCAAAAAAGTAGAACCACATCAGTCCAGTTCTGAGGTCTTTACACTGGCTGCCTGTCCGCCAGAGGATAGACTTTAAGGTTATGCTACTGGTTTATAAAGCTTTGAATGGTTTATCACCAAAGTACATGACTGACCTCCTGACCCAGTATATACCAGCTAGACCTCTCCACTCATCTGGATCAGGTCTTTTATCAGTATCTAGAGTCCAAACTAAACATGGAGAATCTGCATTCAGCTTCTATGCTCCACAGATCTGGAACAAGCTTCCAGAAAACCTTAGATCAGCTTTATAACTTTCTTTAAGTCTTATTCACACCTTTGATGTTTATTTTGATTGTTTTCTTTCATGTTTTATGTAAAGCACTTTGAGTTGTAAATGTGCTATACACATAAACTTGCCTTGCCCATCCTAGTCTGGGATAAGAAGCAGGTAATACAACAAAGAACTGTAGGTAAAAAGGTTAAAAGATTTTATTGTACACTACAGCTTAAGTTAACATTTAAAAACACATTTAAACAATGATAAAAATAAAGACAATTTCTTTTGCCCAAAGCCACTGCTTTAAACATACACACTTGAGTAGAACCATGAAAAGATGAGTTACCCAACTACTCTGGGCAGTGCACAAATTCACTGCCTGACTGAAGCAAAAATCAGTGGAGGATTTAACAAAAAAAACCTTTAACATACACACACATGCAGAGACACCCACCCACAACCTCATCCCAGAAATAGGTTAACCCACAAGTTGACAGACGTGTGCACAGCAATATTTATCACACACACATTTTCCTCACCTAACCTATTTACAGACTTAAGGCTGCGGATATCAAAGCTGGAATATCTTTGGGGACTCCCCCTCTACCATGTTTTATGGATAAAGAGATGAAAATACATGTTGTTTTCATTTTTTTCCCCTTGTGTATGTGTGTGCATGTTTCTGTCTTGGTAACGTGCAAAAATGTAAATCAGGTCCTGTTCAAGAATTTATGTAGCTCTCTTTTTTTCATGCAGAGAGAAAACCAAGTGCTAGCTGACAGATTATGCAAATGCTTTTTTTTTAAAATAAACTCCAACACTGATTCCACCTCTATGTCTCAGTTAGTTTTGTCTCCTCCTGTTTCCTTTAACCCCAGAAGACTTACCTTGTTGATTAACAACAGTATCCATTCATTAGCTTCAAACCACATTTTACATGTGACTGATAATTCAGACACAAGTATTCCTAACTCCTCTCTTCTTTGTCCTCCTTGTCCTATTTCTGACATGTCAGATGGCCTCTACACAGTAATTTTGCTGTAACATGTTGTCCTTCTCAACACAATGCATTGTGGGGAGGATACCCCCGGGAATTATTCAGTGATTTGTGTAATACAAGCACGCTTAGCAAAATGTTGATGGATTTTTCATGTCTAAGAAAGAACACTAAAAGACATGCCAAAACTTTTGACCAGTGTTTCTTCAAACCCCCTAGAAACCATTTTATTTTTTATCATGGGGTTTCCAGTTTTACAATTTCATGCTCCAGCACGAGACGGATATATAAGTGTGTACTGGTGAGGCAAAGAAGCATATAAGATACATGACAGCTGAGGTCAGGCAAAAATACAGTATACAGTATCAAGCTTTTGGACAAGCTGTGACTGTACCTAGGGATGAGTCTCATCTCTGTATGAGTGTCTATACATAGCTCTACCAACCCATCTCTTACTGTTAGCAGCTTTAAAAGACAGATACAGAAGGAATTTTCCAATTCCCTTTGCCAGAAATTTGATTTTCAAATGTCCAAATACATACATATCTTAAACATTTTCCACTGACTGTTGGGATTAACATATGTCTCCGGCCACAAAAGCATCATCTTGGCAGGAATGTGTCACAAAAACAGACAGACAGCGGGTTCCACTTTCAGCAGGTTTAATAAGCAAAGTCAGGCAGGAAGCAGCCAGGCTGCACTAGAAGTCCACAGAGGTAAGTCAGAGTCCAGGATCAGGCAGAAGGTCAGGGAAGGCAGCAAGGAGAAGGGTCAGGAACGAAGCGGGGTCAGGAACGAAGCGGGGTCAGGAACGAAGCGGGGTCAGGAACGAAGCGGGGTCAGGAACGAAGCGGGGTCCGAACATATTAGAATGCTCTGTATGCTGGCAGAATGACACAGGCAATACTTTGCATCGAGTGTGTGTCTGCGCAGTTCTTAAATGTCTTGGTGGCTGATGACAAAATGAGGACCAGGTGTGGAGATGACTGCAGTCAGTATTCAGGTGATGGCTTTCGCTGATGACCAGAGGGGGAGACAGAGCGTTGTTTTCTGATAGAATGGTTCACTTTTCTGTTCCTTAACATGGAAAAAATATGTCAACCAAATTCAAAGACCCACTTATGAGATTTATTTTCAGAGTGAGAACACAGTGAGAAGGGTGCTCCAGATTTATTTAGTTGCAAGCCACAGTAAATCAATAACTGAAAATTTCAGTAACAGCAACCCATACAAATCTAAAAAAAGAATCTGCAGTGGACGATGAAACCGCCCAGGGTGACCTCGCCTTTGCCTAATAGTGGCTGGGAATGGTCCAGCAACCCTGTGACTCAAACAAGAATGGGCAGTAGTAGAAAAATGGATGGATGGATAAAAGCTCAGATGTCATTCTGTGCTGAAGGAAGAGACTGCATTCTGTCCCTGTGACCCTTGAGAAAAATTAGACCCAGGCCCCACCCTGCTTTAGGAAGCCTTCTGCTACTCGCAACCTTCGGTCAGCTTCCTGGCTTTGTCCACCCCCGAGAGCCCCACCACCCCAGACAAGCCACCCACCACCTTCCAGGAGTTCTGAGCATCCCCCCACCCCAGCCACGGGTACAAGCCAGGGTCCCCCAAGGGAGACCCGCTCCGAATCTCCAGGCAGCTGCTGAGATCCAGAGGAGAGCATGGCGTGGATCAGCTACCCCCACCTAGAGGAGGGATGACCAAGAGAAGTGGGGGTCCCCGAAGGAGTACATAGCCTGACCAGGCTCTCCTATGTTGTGACTTAGTAGGGGCCCGGCACCCAAAGGTAAGGACCAGAACCCGCACCACAAGGACGCAGACACCCTCCAGGCTCAGATGGAATATGATCCCCCACTCATGGACTTGCCAGAGGACTGAGGGATCCCTCTCCCTGCGTGGGGAGGGGGCCGCCGGGCCCAGGAGGCCGACACCCAAGAGACAAGGCCGCCGCCGCTGAAGGTCCTGTTCCCCCCACCGGGGATGGGGTAGGGGACAGAAGATCAGTAGTCCCACCTTCCTTGTGTAATGTATTTGTGTGTGTGTTGCGGAGTGCTTCTTGTGGTTAAAGGGTGTGTGTAATAAAGGGTGCAGTTAAAATTGGCGAGCAGGGCACTGAGGACATCTCCTGATTGCTTACAGGGATGTCTAATCACCCTCTCACCAAGGAACCCAAAATGTCTACGGTGCAGTTAAAATTGGAGGGTAGAGCACTATGAGGACATCTCCTGCTTGCTGGCAGTGATGTCCTAGCACCCCCCCACCAAGGGTCCTACGTGTCTAAGGCATTGGGCCCAAGTCTCCCCAGGGCAGAGGCCCCACCGCCCGAAAGCCGACCCTCCAGGCCCCCACCCCCCACCCCACACAAAGAGAGAGGAGCCAAGAGGGGGCCAGCCTCCAGGCGCAAGTTGTATCCTCTCAGTGAACAGGTCACTAAACTGGGATCTCCCAGATCTGGCTTTGATCAGGTAGAGATCTATGTTTGCTTCCTCTGTGGACGTCAGTGAGGAGTCATTGATGTGGACAGTCCCTAATATGTCATTTGGGGGCTGTGTGTGTGTCCGGGGGTGGGGGGGGGTCAGACGGGCATTGTGTGCATCTCTTATTTTACCAAAGTTTTTCTTTTTTATTTCTATGATTTTTTTTCTCTTGCATTTTGGTTTTTAGATTTAGAAATGTTTTTAAAGCGAAGCACTTTGAGCTACACTAGTGTGCTCTATAAATAAAGTTTGATTTGATTTAAACCATCATCTAAATGGTGCCGCTTGTTTTGTATCAACTGTAAATTAACACTGGTGTTTGAAGGTGTGTGCGCCCTATCAGTGTAAAACATCCATTCCTGTGGCTGCGTTTGTGTGTTAGTGAAAGATGTAATCATGGTGTGCTCAAGCAGAGTCCTACCCAGTCAGGGTCCAGCCTCCTGGCGCCATCCATCTATTGAGAGTGTTAATGATACCAATACATACAGCAGAGCAAAAGTGCGGGAAAACAGGGGAGCAAAAAGGAGGAAAAAGAGGAAGAAAGATGAAATAAATGCAGATGAAGAAGAAACACCCAAAGTACACCAAAATATTTAGTAATATTTACATATTTTTGGACCTCATCAAGAGCTTTTGAATTTACATTTGAACTACATTTGAGTGGATAGAGAGGCTGGAAAAAAGGATGAGAGGCAGCCAGCATGAAGAGGGAAGGAAATGGACTGTCAGAGGCTGAGGTTGAGAGAAATGCTGCCTGTGTGACTGGAATAACCAGTTTCTTCCTTTTGTCTCTTTTTCCATCAAATCACAAACACATGCAGTGCTCACAACAATGCCCACACTTCAAAAGAACACCAAAAGTCTGATGCTGAGTTAGGCCGCCCAGTGTGAACCCAGTTGTGATTCTGAAAAGTAATACTGCAGTGCGGGGATGCCACTTGTCCAAAACACACACTTGCACATTACTATATATACTTCATTTGTGTGTTTACTTATATTTTGATAGAAATTTAAAAAAATTGTTTTCTATATCTATATGACAGGATAAAACTCATAGTTTAAAATGAGGTGAGAGTAGGGTGCTGAACCCGTACTTTAAAGGTGGGGGTTGTGTGTGGGTTGGGGGGAGGGGGGCTATTTATAAACAAATTAGCTTGTTTTATAATATTTTTCTTGGTGCACAGAACATTTTTTGTCACCAAGTATAAAAAGTACACAATAAATGAATATTAATAATTGATTAAAACTCTTCTGTTCTCTAAAGAGAGGAACAGGTGTTTCAAAGACGAAAAAGGAAATAATAAAAATAAATAATAAGAAAGAGCCAATTGTTTTCCTAAAAGCATTTAAGTGTGACACAGTGGTGTCACAGGGTGAAAGAGAGCACATAAATGTGCTTAAGAGGCTTTATTTAATTCTTTTGGCATCCCTGCCATATGTTCAGTGAAGATCCTGCCTCCTTCATTGAAGATAGTGGCAGATGTGTTAAGTGTAGCCTTATATTAGACTTGAAGGCCAGGCTAGAGAAGTTAGAAGCGCGGCTAGACACATCAGATGCTAAGTCTGTTAGCCAGATTTTTACCCGCAGTGCAGCTCGCAATACCGGAATGAAACTGCAGAGCACTCACTCCCTCTCTGGCAGCAACCGAGGAAAACTCAGGATGGGTTTGTACTGGTGGGAAGGAAGCATGGTGCTAAACGTAAACACTTAGAGCTACAGAAGCTCCCGCTACATAATAAGTTTTCTCCCCTCAGCAACACGCCAGATGATGCGTCAACTCTAGTCATCGGCTCCTCTGAAGTTAGACACGTGCAGCTCCTGACAGCTACAGTCAGGTTTTATTCTGGAGCCAGAGTTGGTGACATAGAAGGAAACCTTAGAATGTTAGCTCAGAACCCAGGTTCCGTCGAGTTGTTATTCACGCAGGCGGTAATGACGCAGCCGCTTTTCATCATTTAACCGCTGGTTAGCCAAATGGTGCCCAGAAAACGCGTTTTGGGGAAAGCCCGGTCTCATGCGGAGAGATGGCATCCATCCCACTTTTGACTGCACCGTTCTAATTACTAAGAACATTTCTGCGAACATTAACCGTGCAACCGGACAACCGAGGGACAGGTTCTAATGCAGCAGCTAGATTGTTAGCAGGAACCAGCAGAAGAGAACACATTACTCCTGTGTTAGCTTCACTTCACTGGCTCCCAGTTGAATCTAGAATCCAGTTCAAAATCCTCCTGCTAACCTATAAAGCCTTGAATGGTATGACCCCATCCTATATTAAAGATCTCATAGAGCCTTACCAACCAAACAAAACACTTCACTCACTAAATGCAGGACTGCTTGTGGTTCCTAGAATCTTTAAAAGCACAGTTGGAGGTAGAGCCTTTATCCACCAAGCTCCTGTTTTATGGAATAAACTTCCAGCTCATGTAAAAGAGGCTGACAAAGTTTCTACATTCAAAGTTAGGATTAAAACATTCCTCTTTGGACAGGATTATTGCCAGACTAGCTAGCAATCAGAGATTATTTAACTTACTGCTCCCCTACTTCACCTACTGTAATGAAGTTTACCACACTGGCTCTACTCGCTCCTACTCCTCTCTCCCCTACCCTAACCAGCGTCTGTATCCTTCACCCACCACCACTCCCCCAACCTGAAACCTTCATTACATCCATTGTCATCTGCCAATGCTTTATCTTATTTTGTTTATCATGCCTCTTTTTGGTGCAGTGCGATTTACATGTTGTCCTTCTTTCCCACTCCTCTACGGGGCAGCGAGAGAGATTCCTGATTCCAGGTGGATCATCAGTGCTCCTGTCTTTGGGTGTGACCTCGCCTTTGGCTCTTCCCGCTCCTGTCTTTAGCTGTTTCCACAACTCCAGCTGGATGAAGTCCATCTGCTACACTATTCAAACACATCTTTGTTTATTTAAATATTTAGCTGTTATCTTAACTTGTAGCTGTTTATCTAGACGTGTTTGTTTATTAGACATATACTTGTTATTCAACCATGTAGTTGTAGAATGAATTAAGCTCACTTTTCTTTAATAGTTCTAGTACATCACCTGTCCGTCCGGGGTTGAGGATCTCTCCTTCATGTGGGAAACCCTGAGGTTTCTTAGTTTTTCCCCCCAATAAAAGATACAGGGTTTTTATGAGTTTTTCTTCACCACAAAGGAGGGTGTAAGGACAGAGATGTTTGTTCAGCTTAGTCTGTTTAACAACCAGCTATTGTTTACTTTTACATGTTTGATTTTTTTTTGTTTCTTGCAATTTACTGATATCAGTCCAATGAGACGGCTATGGTTGTGATATTGGGCTATAGAAATAATGTTCAATTGAATTGAATTAAATCACATCACTAAATAAAACGGGGCCTTTACAGCCTTAAAACATCTATAATTGTTCTTTTATTATTATTATTCAATTATTATTTTACAATGCTAGCTCTACCACTAGCTTAGCTCTGTAGCTCTCCCAAACTCAGTCGTAGTGACCTCCACCGCTCATCTGCTCACTTTCTGGAAGAAAGGAGACACCTGAGAAAGGCAGAAGGCAGTATAGGATACTAGCTATTAAAAACTGCACGAGATCGTGACATGAAAATTCTTATGCATACAAAGAAATTATTGACCTTGCATTTCTTAGACTCATTTTTATTTTCTGATACCAAGGGAATTGAATTTATAATAAACGAGGGGGGTGAACAGACTTTCTGGTAGAGCTGTTGGAGGCTGAGACCTATTCAGTTCTGATCGTGAGAAATCGTTCTGGGCTCCTGAGTCTGTCTGTAATGGTCCTGAGTTTTCAGAAATAACCTTGAATAACCTGATCGTGCTTTTGTAACACTGAGATGTAGCCAGTGATTATCGTTTATGAGACATATTGGTTTATATTATTTGAAACCAACAGTTTCTCCTGAATCTCACATAAGTCTCATTGAATGAAGCCTGAGGGATTCATGCCGTTGTCAAGACTCGCGGCACAGTCTGATCCACTTCATGAATCTGTCATGTGGTACAGCCGAGTTGTGAAGCTTCACTTTTAGCTCCTCTAGATGAAGCAGCCCTGACACTTTGCAGAAACTCCTCCTTCATTGCTCAACACACAACTTGAAGTTTTGATACAGAACCTCAAATCACCACAAAAAGGCCTGATTTAGTGTCGGAGTAATGATTTTGTCAGGAACTGGTGGTGAAGGCCCCAAAATGCAGGAGACCAGGCCTGGTGGCAAAAATGTAAACATTTGATAAATAAACTAAAACATGAAAAAACCATATAAAGAAACAAAAATGTGACAAGACAGAACAGATGACTGGAAAAAAAAAACACTTAAATAGACTAAGGGCAATTAACTGAAATGAAAACAGCTGTTGATCATGATGAACCTAGAACTAGTGTGACAGACAGGGCAATAAACAAGGATGAAAAACAAACATAAAACCAAACAAAACCACAGAACTCCCTACAGCTTTTAAATGGAAACACATTCAGAGCCAAATAATTCAATTGGTTTCTTGAATTTCTTAACAGCAAGCATTTCTCTGAAACTGTGTGGAAATGTATTCATCTTTAGCACCATGTTTGGGTGTTAGGTCCATAGCAAGCTGTTTTATAATTTCACACACACAAATGTATGCATTTGTAGTCGGAGAGAATCATATTTAAAAACACAAATATTCACAGTCTCATTTCATTGATAAGACATGTGGATCAACAACATGTTTGTGTGCCACTATATCTTGCCACATACGGGTCTGATTAAGGCAATAATTTGGGATAAAACAACTGTCAAAATGACACATATTCATAATTAGAAAGTTGGAAACAAGAAATACCTTGTGCACAACTTTAAAAAAAAAAAAGAATACAGCATTTAATTTTATGTTAAAAGTCTGTTGTGAATAACATGTATCTTTGTTTTGAAAACAAATTTTTTTTCCTGTCTTGAATGCAAAATTTTCCCACTTAAATTACTGACAAAAGGGAGTGGAGCTTAGTGAACAATGGAGTAGGATGTGCTTTGGGAAGCTTCGTTGAATGTTATTATAATATTTAATTTTTGGCACTTGATAAAACCCAAACTGACACAAACCATAAGCATCACGCCATTTTCCAACCAGCTTTTAATTTTTATGGTGACCAACTTGCAAAATTGGGTCTATATTGGAAGAACCAGACCAGCATTTAGCAAGACCAGCGCAGATCCCAAAAAGTCAACGACTAACAAGCTAACCGATGCCATGACCGACGCCACAGCTGAAATCCTCACTTCAATAAAAAAGGACATCTCTGTGCTATTTAGGTCAGAGATGAAAGTTATACTTGCTGAGAAGCTCAGTGGAGTAAAAAGTGAGATACAAGCTGTTAAAAATGAAGTGGTGGGCAACATTTCACTGCTCCACTCAGACTCCATGAAAAATAAAGTCAGGGACATGGAAACAGTTGGACAACATGCTCTGACAACGTCTCAAGTCTCCAAACTTCAGTCAGTAAACCTCAAGCAGAGGTGAAAAGTCTCCAAGAGAAGTGTATCGACGTGGAAGAGAGCCTGAGGTGATTCAATATTTGAATCCTGAATGTTCCGAAGGATGCCGGACCTGAGTTCCCCTGCATAGGTCGACAAATTTGGTGAAGGAGGACAAAGATATCATGATCGACAGGTTCGCACCAGAGCCTGTAGCTCCAACAGGTCATAGGGAAACTCTGTCCTATTATTGCAAAGAATTATATACACTGATACACTAGGAAGTGTTTCTTGTGTCCACCATTCCTCCAGTTTGTTCTTTGTAAAGTCAGGTTCATGTCCACAGGGGGGTGTCCCGTATGGGTGCCACAGGTTTTGTGTTGTTCAGGCCTGTGGAAGGTTGTAGAGAAGAGTGGCCACATCTTTAGGGGAGTACAGTTCTATTAAGACTCGTACGGCTATGGAAAGCCTTTTAACATTTCAATCAATATCCTTGATATGAGCTGTTTTAAGCCTAAATAGTAATAAATTAATATAATAAATGTTATTTATATAGCACCTTTCAAGATAAAAGATCACAAAGTGCTTCACAGTAAAACACAAATGAAAACACAGAATATAAAAACAGAATTAAAAAAATGCAATAGTAAAAAGATGTGTAATAGTAGCAAAAATACTAATGCCAAAAGTATGACAAGTTAACTAATGATATCAAAACATGTGAACTAGTTAACTAGTAATGTTTAATAGTGTGCACTTGGTCATTAGTGGGCACTGTGTTCAGTAGTGAACCAGTGACAATCTAAAAAGGCCACTAATTAACTAGTTGCATTAACAATTCTTTTACTAGAAAACATGAAAGGCTGTCAGCATATATGTTCTACGTTTGTCCGCTAACGATTGGCTACCACCCCCATCCCCCCACCCCCCGCTGGGTGTGAAACTTTTTGTGGTGGAATATACCAAAGAACATTTTAGTGAAGAATCTAAACCACATTTTGGGATGAATCCTAAACATATCAGAGAATGTTGCAAGCAGATGAATGAAGAAGCAAAAATGGCTGAAGAAAGAAAAGGAGCAACCGGATTTCCTGGTGTTTAGTGGATTAAACCCCTGATTCTCCTGATCTTCATTTATTTTCTTATTATTCATTTATATTGTTATTTATTTTCTCTAGATTTCCGGAGCCCGTCTAGTCTGCTGCTGTTGGACGAAGGCAGGTACACTCTGGATAGTCTGTAACAGGAGCTATAGAACTGGAGCGGACATACTCGCTATGCCGATTACTGAGAGAGGAGCTAGCAGCCAGACAGAGAGCCGGCGCAGGATGGGAAAGCAGTCTGCTCGGGCTTCCTGAACTTTATTTTCATTGCCACCTCAAAAAAGGTACTCTCATTTTATTCTTCGGGTTATTGCGGGACAGAAAGCCGTCAAACTCTGTAACAGAGAGAGGAAACACAGCAAAAGCAGCCATTCAGACACAGTGGAGAGAAGCTCTAAATGTTTTCATGACCCCAAACATTAAGGCATGATCACTGATGTTTTTGTAGAGCTTTTCAAAATAAATCAAACCAATCTCTTAACATCATCCATGTCTTTCATGCATAGTAAAAGAGATAAACACAGACATTGCTCAGTGTAGATAACGGCTAAAAACATTAGCTGCTAGCTCCATGTACCTAACAGGCTAAAAACATTAGCTGCTAGCTCCATGTAGCTAACAGGCTAAAAACATTAGCTGCTAGCTCCATGTATCAATTCTGGGGTGAATCCTAAACAGCTGAGAGGCTGCAGAAAGAAAGAAAAGGAGCAAACCGGGTTTCCTGGTGAGCAGAGAAAGCAGCAACAAATTAGAAGAACTGGTTTGAACATGAATTACTGAGCAAAGGAAAAGGTGCTCATGTCTCCAGGAAAATGATCAGCATGAAAGCAAAGGGGACTTTTGATTTAGAGATTGATGACTCAAAGTAAAAAGAAACATTTACAGCCAGTGATAATCAGAACAGAAAAAATGTTCTCATCATTTCCATAAATCCTGAAATGTTCATCTGTTATTTTCTGCATTTTGTGACCGAATTTCACTGCAAAATGAACCCATTAACCATCAAGATTCTATCTGTGATTGAAAAAACGCAGGTCTCTAATAGACGCTGGCCTCTAATAAACGCCAGGTCGGCCGACAATTTATTTTTTAAAAGAGCCCAGGCTACTATTGGAAGATATATGGTAACCCAAGAGCAGGAAGAACTCGACACAAGTCCTTAATTCTAGCTCACAGTTTTTTTTAGGTCCAAAAGAAAGAATACAACAACCAGAGGTTACAAAGACGCTGAGACACAGAACAAGGGAGAACCACACCTATTTATACACATGAGTTTAATGAATAATTAGAAGGCACGTGTTGCTCTCTCAGGAGACCGTGGGTAGGGAAGGCATCCTTCACAAAGAGGTGAATTTTCTCTCTGAACTGACGCTTTACTGAACCTATCATGACGATCAGCATATCACTTTTCTATGCCGCTGCAGTCACGGTCTGTGGTCCCACCAATGCTTTCTCGTTTTACTGTGACAATGGGACACACAATGATTGAAATAGTCTGCTTTTTTTTGTTAAAAAGCAATGTAAACCTAAAAATAACAAGAATAAAGTACTAAAAATTGATTGAATATCTATTACTTTTGTGAGTGACCATGGCATAAGTGGAAGAATGCTGATGTGAAGTGGAAGACTGTTGCTTCTGAAGTGTAATTAACCTGCTGAGTGCTCACTTTGTGGATGTGGTCAACTTTGTCGCTTACATTCTGATTTTTTAAAAGATTTTTTGTGGGGTTATGGACCCAGGACATTGGTTGTTGTTGTTGTTGTGTTTGGGTTTCACTTCCTGTTTTATTTTGTTGTTGGTTGTACTTCCTGTGTTTCACCTCTGCTTTTTCAGGTCTCTTGACACTTCCCTCCTGGTGTGTGTTCCCTCCCTCCTTAATTGGCACACCTGTTTTCAATTACCTCATCCTCTCCTCCTGGTTATAAGTCTTCGTCTCCCCTGCACTGGTTTTTGGGTGGTTTTTGTACCTTCATGAGTTTAAGTTCTGGTTTTCGAGTACTTCATTCGAATAAATGAAAGACTTTGCATTTAATGGTGCCGTCTGCATTTGTGTCCGCACGCCAACCCTGACATTTTTAGATCAATCAATTGATATGATCAAAGATCAATTGAAATGATCTGAGATCAATATGATTAGAGATCAATGATATGATTAGAGATCAATGATATGATTAGAGATCAATTGATATGATCAATCATCTAAATATGCTCCAATGGGAAGGGGAGGGGCTGCTCACTGACCCTCACACACACATTTCTCAGCTGATAATTGTACAACAAACGCATGCGAATGCAAAGTGGCCGTGGGCAAAAAGGTCCAAAGCATGTCTTGTATTTTTCCAAAGTAGATGCACACATCTACTGCTAAAATACACCAGATTCTAGCGGGGAGGTGTTTGACCGTGTAGTGAGACATCTAGAGCCACTGCTGTTTTAACAAGTATGTATGCTAAGTTAATATATTGCTTTTAAGCGGTTCTAGAATAAAAGGTTTATAGTCAAGTTGTTATTTTTCTTCTCTCTCCTTGTTGTCACACAGAAAAATATCAATAAGAATGCCAAGATCAATAAGCAGAATCAATAAGAAGAGTAGTATCAATACAAACTTAACAATACTCATCCTCACCTGTCACCTTTGACCGTGCTTATTTATATACCAGCTCCTGCAACACAGCCTTGACAGAACGTCTCAGCCTAACAGCAACGACTAACTAATTCTGAAAACCTGTTCAATCCATCCTGACCTGTTTCTGCATCACGACTGTCCCTTTGTGAATACCTCACCCCATTACTAGTGGATTGGATTTTGTTTACCAGACCTGTCTTCAGCCTTGGACCTGCCTTTGGATCAATTACAAAATCCTCTTGTACCTCCACGCACCTTCTAGGGAATCCACTCCTCATTTCCCTGCTGTGCCTCTTGTTCACTCATCCTGAGAGGAGATCACCACTCTATCCCTCCAGTCACCACTCCATCTTCATGATAAGTCCTGTGGCTGGAGGAGGTCACTACACTGACTTACCTGATCCTGCTCATCTCCTCCTGTTTCAAATAAATAACTCTGTCATCTGCTCCTGGGTCTGCTCTCTTTTGTCTTGTGCTCAGAACCACCTAACCTGACAGTTGAAGTGGGACTTTAATGCCATAATAATTGTTTTTTTTTTTTCATGGTAAAGAGAAGAGAGATACATTTTAGGTGGTGCTTATCTGTGTTTAAAGGAAAGCGTAGCTAAAGTGAAGCATTCAGTTTAGGGTTAAAGGAGAAAAATAAAGAATCACGAAAGAGAATACAAAAATTAAATAGAGATCCAGAAAAGAAGTAAGCTTTGCAAGCTGAGGAAAGACAGCGATGGATATGCAGCGTTTAAGATAAGAAAGTAATACAGATGGATAATATGGAAGACAGAGCACAGAGGAACATAGAAGGATGACTGAAGAAATGAAAAGAGAAGGTCCAGAAAAAAAGAGAAGTTCACCTCTTATGTTATTTGCAAATAACAGATGTTCAAAATAAGAGAAAAAGTTGTTATTTCTTAACCTACTGGTACTTCTATACATCTAAGTATTTTTTATTAAAATCAGAAATGCTATTTTGTCAACTCCATCAGATCATCATCACCATTGTCAGATGTATGATTTTGTAAATTTTTGGAGAATTAATAAAAAGCTTTCTTCCATTTTTGTAGTATAAGCAATAATGACTCATCGAAATCTAAATCCTAAAAGTTTGAAAATGCAATTTTTTTAATTTTTGTTTTAAAAAATGTGTGTATTTAAGCCTGAAGCAATTTTATTGCATTTCAGAGTATCTAAATGGTACTCCAACTTACAACAGAGGGAAGGAAGGAGGAAGAGCGACCCTTCAAATCTGCTGAGTCATTAACGAAGACCCTGGACCCGGCCTTGACTCCAAAAAGGTTTGGATTAATCAAAGCTTGATTTGTCATGAGCCACCTGATCAATCAGGCGCTCTGCTAGAACTTTTACCTGATGACTGTTTGTGTTCTGTTGGTCCCACGTTCTGTCGGCAGAGGTCGTGGGCTAATCTGCCTTTATTAAGTCACATTTTAATCATAGACACCTTTCACCGCCTTTACTTTTGAACTCTTTTGAGTTTTATCTTTTTGATCTGAGCCCATCATCTACTTTCTTAGGACTTTTAATATATTGACCTCCTAAGTTCAATGCTAAGTTTTAGCAGATTTTTCTGAATTGGTGTACCTACCCTTTTATGCTTAAATGTGAGCATGTGTTGATTTTAAGTCATTTTAACATTCATGTGTGCTGTCCCAACCAATCACTTGTCAAAGACTTTTTTAATGTATTGTATTCTTTTAATCTTGAACAGTGGGTTTCTGACCCAAGGCAAAGTCATGGACATACATTGGACTTGGCTCTGCCTTTTCGGTCTCCTATAACCTCTGCTGAGACTGTGAGGACTGCCTTGCCTTACTCAGCAATATTATTTGACTTTTTCTTGCCATTCAGAACTGTCCCCCAAACTGGCTCCTGTCAGTTGGGTGTGGGCCTTAGATGAAGAAAAGGCTGCTGAATTTTCTGCTTTATTTTCATTGGTATGGCCGATCTTATACTCACCCCCAAAAACAACCAACTCTTTCCTCCTTTAGTTTAAACTGCTGTGTGCGCAAATCTTGGATGAGATTGCCCCTTTCACCTGTACAAAACCAAGGCACATGCCTAAATCCTGGATCTCTGAATAAATACGCGCCTTGAGACGGGACTGCAGGAAAGAAGAAAATCAAAAAGGATAGACTCTAGATTTCCCACAATGTTCTGAGAGCCAAACTCTACTTGTATAATGAAGCATTTAAAAAAGCAGCAAAACAATTTTATTCTGATAAAATTTCTTCTGCTTTGGGTGATCAACTTTTTAGGACGTTGGGCTCAGTCTTGGACATTTTTTTTTTATTTTTCATGGACACATTTGCTAGAATTTGGTCCTCTCTTACACAATGTCCCATTTATTCTTCACCAACTCTGCCGACACCAGTAGCTTAATTCCTTTTCATCATGTCCTTGACTGAACTAGAAAGGTTAGTGTCAAGTCGAAAACCTGCTGGTTCTTGTGTTTTTCTTGCTGGCTTGGTTTTTTCAGAAAGTCTTTGCAGTGATATGGGTTGGGTTGGTTCAGTTTCCAGTCATGAGAGAACATGTGTCTTCAGCTCTCCTGATATAAGCGACTTTAATCTTGAATCACCACATAATTACTGCAAAAAAAGGAGTAATACTGCAAAATAGAGAGCTGAACATGGCACAGAAGAAAAACCAAGAAACACCTAACCTGCAGAGTTCAGAATTGCGCTTTGCCGACATCCAAGCTAAGCTAACTCCACAATTGGCATTGGAAGCTAAACTAACTCCACTGTTGGAACAAGATACTAAGATAATCTCTCTGCTGCAATTTGTGGAAGAATTCTAATGAGAAAGAGCGAGAAATGAACAACAGTAAAATTGGCTTGAATTCCAGGATCTACGTTAAGCCACTGGATCCACCGGACGTGTCTAAGATTATAATAATCAGCATAAATGACTTTGAGTAGTGTGTGGTCACGGACGTCTGAACCTCAAACTGATGCAAAACAAGAGTCAAATACGATCTCAAGAAATTTGATGCCTAGGATCTACTGCTGTCTCTTAGAATTACTTTGACCCTGATGTTCAGCAGAGAGTTCTGACCTGCAAACAACTGCAGTTCAACTTACTTGCTGTGATATCAGCTGAAGGTCAATTGACCTGACAAACAAAGTCTGCAGTCATAACAATGAGAAGTTTATAAACTCTGTTCAAACCTGAAGAACGGCTGCTAAACAGGCAGCAAGATAAAAGACCATCTTGAATAAAGGGTCTAATCAAATCACTTGACTTGGTTGTGTGATTCATGACTAAGGATCTTTCTATTTTAATGAAAATAATCTACACATTGTTTTGATTTCTATGCCTATGTCATTTAATTAAATGACTTAATGAAAATAATCTGCATGTACAGATTTTTTTAATACTTGGTTTAAGTTAAGGAATTTTCTGATAAAAACAATCTGCATATATTTAGGATTTTAATACTGATTTATGTAAATTACTTTTCAGATGTTGGAATCTTGCTCTATATTGCAGAGTTTCCTTCAAAAGAAATAATATACATTAGTGGATATTTAAAAACTTACATCACTGATTCATTTTTATGCAAAAGCTACTAACAAGTTTAATGTTAGTTGTGTTATGTACATAAACAGCAATGTAATTCATTGATACTTAATGTTGCTTAATGACCTAAATCAGTATTGGTATGGTATTAACATCTGATCATAAGAATACGAACCAGATGTAGACATCTAGCCAAGGGAGACCCGCTCTGAAGCTCCAGGCACTTGCGGAGATCCAGAAGAGAGCACGGTGGGGGTCGGCTACCCCCACCTAGAGGAGGGATGACCAAGAGAAGTGGGGGTCCTCGAAAGAGTACGTAGCCTGACCAGGCTCTTCTATGTTGTGACTTAGAAGGGGCCCGGCACCAGAGGGTAAGGACCAGAACCCGCACCACAAGGACACAGACACCCTCCAGGCTCAGATGGAATATGATCCCCCGCTCATGGACTTGCCAGAGGACTGAGGGATCCCTCTCCCTGCGTGGGGAGGGGGCCGCCGAGCCCAGGAGGCCGACACCCAAGAGACAAGGCCGCCACCGCTGAAGGTCCTGTTCCCCCCACCGGGGATGGGGTAGGGGACAGAAGATCAGTAGTCCCACCTTCCTTGTGTAATGTATTTGTGTGTGTGTTGCGGAGTGCTTCTTGTGGTTAAAGGGTGTGTGTAATAAAGGGTGCAGTTAAAATTGGCGAGCAGGGCACTGAGGACATCTCCTGATTGCTTACAGAGATGTCCAATCACCCTCTCACCAAGGAACCCAAAATGTCTACGGTGCAGTTAAAATTGGAGGGTAGAGCACTATGAGGACATATTCTGCTTGCTGGCAGTATTGTCCTTGATTCTTTTATTATTCAATCTGTCAGCAGCTTATGACATAGTTGATCGCGAGATCTTGATTGGTTGGCTCGAACAAATGGTGGGGCTTTTTGGGGAAGCTCAACAGTGGATGAGATCTTATCTCGCAGACAGGTCTATCAGTGTTAACCTGGGCTGTCACTTATCCAAATGTTAACCCCTGATGTGGGTGGGTTAGGAGTCCTTCAGGGGTCTGTTCTGGGCTGCTTCCTAAGCATAACTTGATAACTGAAATATTTATCTCCCTATACACATTAGCATTATAAAAGTGTCCAGAAAAGCTAGATGGTGCCCAGAAAACACTTTGTAGACAATTGTAATGCGTTTTGGGGAAGCCCCGTCTCATGCGGAGAGACGGCATCCATCTCACTTGGACGGTGCCACTCTTCCTTCTAAGAACATTTCTGTGCATTAGTTGTGCAACCTGTCAACCCAGAGACAGGACCCGGGCACAGAGCAGCAGTTTACAACTGTCCTCTGAGCTCCCTTTAGCGCTGGTGGAAACCCCATACAGAGGTAATCCAGCAGAGACACAGAAACCTAAAAGTGATAGCTACTAATACTCTCAATAACAAGCAAAATTATGATGTTATTAAATGTAGGTTACGGAATATTAGGTCCATCTACTCAATGTTCCTCTTAGTAAATGAGTTAATTGACGATAACAAACTAAGCCTACTAGCTAGAGGTGGGATCAAGTCATTGTTTTGCAAGTCACAAGTAAGTCTAGTCTTTATCCTCAAATCCAAGTTAAGTCCCATGTCAAAAGCAGTCAAGTCTTAAGTTGACTCACAAGTCCTACTATTCGATGTTTCAAGTCTTTTCAAGTAATTTCAACAACACAGTAATATTCTTTACAGACCATGTGGGATTTTACGCACTGTATTTATTTATCAAAATGTTGCAAGCATATTAGGTACAGTAAATTGCCTTTGAGCTCATGCATTCCCACTTCAAAAATCCAAAGTGATTTCTCTTTAACACAAACCCAGTTTACCTCGTTTGCAATTGTGGTAACCTGGAGATGTAATGGAATCAAAGTAAAGTCTGGATATCAAATCTCCTCACTACAGACTAGTGATGTGCAGATAAGCTGGTAGCTCATGAGGCCTTGATTTATTCAGAGACAGATTTACAAACGTGAACCAAAATATATTTACCGGCTATGATTGTGTTTCATTGTGTGAGGTGTATCCTATATCAGTATCTTTTTAGACTGAGGAAGAATGTTAAATGTATAGCAGTTCAGTATGACTCAGAAAAACAAGGAAAAAAATACTACATATAGCTTTACGTTTAACGTCTCTTTTGTAATTATATGATTTGTCTTTATATTGAGTACAACTTTTCTTTTCCTCAAATATGAAATTTACCCTGTTAACTTACTGTCAAAAATATGTCACGGGGTCAGAGGGAAACATTTATTTTTGACAGGAAGTTACCATGGGAAATTCTGTATTTAAGATAAAGAAAACTTTTTGGCAAAGTTTGAACAAAGTATTACTTTGATCACGCTGTAATTGTACAGGAAATACATAGAATACAGAGATTTTGAGTATATTTATAGTTAAATTGATTAGGATCAAATAAATTGCGTTTGGACAAATATTTTTCAAACCCTTCCATGTCTCTTCACATGGACATCTTGGTATTTCTGAGAACGCCAGAGGTGACCCCAGAGTTTAAAGACAAATTATGCTGGTCTTTTCAGCAACTGGGATAAATCACAAACTAACTCATATTCCCAAATGAGACACTATTTTATATCACAGCCAGCTGTTCTTTTATTAATTATTATTACTGCATTAGATCCTCTGAAGGGAGGGATGTGATGGATGTCACTCATTCAAGTAAAAAAATCAATTGTAGGGGTCAAACCACTCTTTTAAGGGAGTTTACTCCAGAGAAAGCTACCTGACAGAAATCCTTCCCTTCAGCAGACATATCCATTCATTCCTCTGACCTCTGTTTATAAGACGGGAGATCATTAAATTTTACTCCAGGGAAAGCTCTAGTTCAAGGCAGCATGAGTGAATTGCAAGACTCACTTAAAGAGGGGATTTTTGTCAGAAGCAAACAAATCAGTCTGTTTTCAGTATTGTTTGTGCCTTTCTGCCTGTACATTGAGTGAAAGCGATGTGACGTTCTGTGTCAAGGCTTCTAGGTGTTTAGTAGTGGAGGAGGAGCTTCCACGAAGTGCGTATTGAGGCTTGCTTCATCTAGGCGAGGAGCCAAAAATGATGACGTCCGAAGCTTTGCTGTCTGGCTGTACCACGTGACTGAATATTGAAATCCTGCAGGCTCCATACAGTGAGACTTATAGGAGATGTATGAGAAACTGTTGTTTTTATTAAAATAAACCAGTGTGTCTCATAAACAATAATCATTGATCTTATCTCAGTCTAACAAAAGGACGATCATTACTGTAGCCGGCTTTCTGGGGTTCATGCAGAGTACAAGGTGTAATAAATGAAGGAGCTCAGAGACACACGTCTTGGGGTTAGAGGATCACCATTTTTATTATCCTTCCCGCCTTTTCATTCTTCTACCCACAAATCTCCTTGTCACATTCCATCATTAACTTGTCATGCACATTACAGAAGTCCCAAAGGAAAATGGGAATAATCTGTTACATACGTCCCCTCCTCCAGATGAAACGTCCCATTTCAGCACAAATAACAACCCAAAAAAATAAGGGGTAACATAGAACTAACAAAACGCACAAAAAAAAAACAACCATATGCAAAAAAATGGGGTAAAATATTTTTATTTTTGTGTGTTCACAAGTCAAACCTCACTTCCAAACGAGAAATATTACATTAGGAATGAAACCTCAGAACCTAATAAAGTCACTGAAATGTGAAGGGGGCTGCACCATACGTCCACTACAGGAATGCGTAGGAACTGTCAAATTGCCCCCGGTGCCTCTTCCAGGGGTTCACCTTCCCTCAAATACAAAGTACTTCCAAAAGTCCCGTGAACAGGTGAGAGTGGAGAAGGCATCTGAGCAGTCGTCGTGGGCATGGGCAAGGTATAAAACTTCAGTCGGTTGTGATGAACCATCTGAGCTCTCTCTTGTGGGTCATAGGGGTTCACAATGCGATAGGTGAGTGCGACCTTACCACCCGAAGTCAACACTTGTTCTACCCGAAAAGGGCCCTTCCAGTGGGTAGCAAGCTTTGAGCAACTCTCTGTTGGATTGTTCAGCCATACTAATGCCCCCACTGTAAAGGGCCAATGAGAGGAGTCTTCATCGTGATAAAGTTTCTGTTTCTCATGTGCCTCTGCATGAAGTCTGGTTGCACTGAAGGCGGTAAGACATATGTAGGGAGGGACGCCGCACTCAGGGTATTTAACATACTGGTTGGGATCAAGAAACCAGGCGGAACCCGGGCCTCACGACCCTGCATGAGATAAAAGGGAGTAAAGCATGTAGTAGAGTGCTGTGTGGTGTTATATGCAAAACTCACCACTTTCAACACTTTCAAAATTTCATCCCACTCCCCTCTATAGGACAACAACATCTTTGCCAGCTGGTCAATCAAGTCTGATTATGGTGTTCCACCATTCTATCAGATTTCGGATGGTAAGCAGTGGTGCGGGTTTTCTTTATTCCCATCCACTGACAGAGTAGCTGCACTACCTCAGCTTCAAATTGTTGCCCTTGGTCGCTGTGAAGAACTCCAGGGACCCCATGCACCAGCAGATAGTCTTCAAAAAAACAATGAGCAACAGCCTGTGCAGTCTGGTTAGGCAGGGCATATGTATTCACAAATTTGGTGAAGTTGTCTTCCACTACCAAAACATACCTGTTGCCTCGAGAGGTCACAGGTAGCTCCAAAATATCTGTTGCCACACGTTGTAAAGGCCGGCTGACAGGCGAGCTCCCCATGGGTGCCTTTGGTTTGGGCGCAGGAGATCTACGTGTTTGGCACGCCCTACACTGCTCACACCACCACCGTATGTCACGCAGCATGAAAGGCCAATAGTAGTTCTGCCTAACTTTTTCCGAAACTCTCTCTGCAGGAAAGTGAGCAGCCACAGGTCCACAGTGTAACTGCTCCAAAAGGTCAGAACTAACACAGAGGGCACTACCACCTGGACTCTTGTCTCACCCGCTGGGGAAGACAGGACCGTTCGACACAACAAACCGTCCACCATAGTCAGGTGATTAAATTCAGTCTACAGTTTCCTCAGGCCCAAGGAATATTCCCGTCTACAGATGAGAGGAGGATTAGACTGACCTTGCTTCAGCCACGCTACCACTACACTAATGTCAGTATCTTCACCCTGCAAAAGTCTGTGTCCTCTAAGCTAAGAGAGGTTGTGAGAAGCTCCTGATCAACAGCACAAACACCGCCTGGAGCAGAAACATTCACTCCCACTGGGACAGGAGAAACAGCATCAAGTGACATTTTTCTGAGTCCAAGCAGTGATCAGTGACGATGGTGAAGGCAGACAGGCCCACATAATGTTTGAACTCACAAACAGCACATACAACAGCCCCTGTCCCTGTCAAAAGTGGACCATAATCTCTGAGGCCGTGTGAGAGCCTGACTGGCATATGCCACCACACATTCCAGACTATCAACCACCTGGGTTAGCACAGCCCCGACCGAATGATTAGATGCATCTGTGTAAATCCTGAAAGGCAGAGTAAAATTAGGTAGGGTCACCACTGGTTCAGAGGTAAGCGCCATGTTCAGGTAAGTGAAAGAGGCTTCACACTCCGCTGTCCATTCAAAAGGAGCATTTTTACCTGCCAAGTGATTCAAAGGGGCGGCATGCTCTGAAAATTTTTTAACAAATCGCCTGTAATATGAGTACAAGCCAACAAAAGCCCTCAATTCCGCTTGTGTGCAGGGGGTCGGCCAGCTTTTCACTTTGTCAGTGTTACGCGGGTCAGGCTGGAGACCTTCCCTGGAGATAATATTATCCAAGAAAAGAAAGAGACAAATCCGATGTGAGACTCTTTTCACATTTCCAAGATTCGTGTGTCAGTGGTGCATTTAAATGCTGCAAGAATGCTGGGTCATCAAGAGTTTTCTAATCAGCCACTTTGAACTTAGATTGCGAATAATATTTGGTGAAATTTGACATTTTAACACTTTCTTAAACAGATATGTCAGCTAATTAATACAAAAGTCTAAATAATAATTCTTAAAACACTTATTCTTTTAAAAATAAAAACATTTTCCAGAACTAATTGCTTCCTCGAGCGCTGGCCACCAGTCATGGGGATAGCAGGTGTCATTGGACCCTTCTAAAGAGCCACAGAACGGAGTGGGCCGGTAGGCTGATCAACCCTCTGTGGTCTGTGGGTGTTTAAAAGGGTCTAGTCTGGTTTCCCCAAGGAGCTTCTCTGCAGCTGCAAAATGTGGCAATAGTACTGCAAGGCCCTTCTAAACACCCATTATCAGTAAGCTATACATCTATCTCATGACGGCAGGTGATAATGATGACATGTGTGGCACTGTGTCACCTGTCTCCCCCCCATTGAAACGCATTTCAATAAGGAACTAAAAGCTCCCAAAGCAAACCAGAACCCAAACTGCCCCAATTATTTTTGGGCCAATCTGGCAGCGCTGCCTCTGCTTTCGTTCTTGCGAGTCAACTTGCTGTTGATTAGAAAACTCCATTGATGCAGAGGGATAGGGGAGGATGAAACACTTTCACATGATCGGTCTTATGCTATTTCAGTGATTTTTTTTTTATGTTTTATAATAATGGGTGTAATATTTATTTTAGACACTTTTAATAAGTGTTCATTTCGGGGCCCAGAGTGTTGGGAGATCCAGGCAATTGTGACTAAGGCTTAAGATCAATGTGTCTGTTCAATCAAATAGCCCTGAGTGCATCACAGAGGCAGTTGTTTGAGAGGCACACAGAAGGCAATTACTTCATTAATTGTCAGATTTAGAAGAAACATAGTGACACATGCTGAGACAACCCAAACTGAGGCTTGACTTGTGAACTGTGAGACTGAAGTGAAATGGAAAATTTCTGGGCTGACACGGCAACCAAAAAACAAACGGTCAATTATGGTCAGTCTATCAAGATGTTACTTTGTAACCTCCCCATTTTAAAATGACTTGAAAAATATAACTTAACCAAGACCTATTTAAATAGAGATTCCCAAACCAGTTTCTGCTGAAATGCAGATTTTAAAAAATGTTTGTTAAAAAAGTTCCAAAGAAATGGGTCTTGTGCCTATTAAATAGTGGAGCAAACACTGCATTAACCATTGCGTTTCCTTAAAAGGAAAACTGAGTAAACCAAAATAGCTAAATGTTTTCTACTGTATGCGATTTATTTCTGACAAGTTAGAGGAGCAAGATTGTTCCAGAGGGTTGGCACCATTTCAAAGCTGGTCCTGGTGCTGCTCCACTCAAATGTAAAGTGGGCCAAGCAAAATTAAAACCAGGAACAGTTTGGCTCATTCATTGTTTTGGAGCAGAGAGCAAAATAAAAATTATTTTATTTTTTTCATTAGAAAAATCATTAGCATAAATCAAGAATCAAAAATGAAAAATATGTGCAGATTATTTTCATTAGAAAAGTCATTAGTCATAAATCACACTTTAGGAAACCAAGTGTAGGACATGATTAGGGCCTTTGTCCAAGACGGTATTCCTTCTTTGCTGCTTGATTAACAGTCATCCTTCTGGTTTGAGTTTATGAAGTTCTCCTTATTGTTATGACTGCAGACTTTGTTTACTTTTGTTTATCTCCAAATCCACAAAAATCCATATGGACTAGATGACAGGGTGGAGGGCTGGTCCACAGTTTCCCGACCAGGACAGAAACCACATTGTTGTTCCTGGATCTGAGGTTCGACTATTGGACAGACTCTCCTCTCAGTACCTGACATAGACTTTCCCAGAGAGGCTGAGGAATGTGATTCCCCAGTAGTTAAAACACACCCTCCTGTCCTCCATCTTCAAAAAAACCAGCACCCCTGTCTGCCAGTCCAGTGGTACGGTTCCCGTCTGCCACGCAATGCTGCAGAGACGTGTTAACCAAGACACTCCCACAGCATCCAGAGACTTGAGGTACTCAGGGTGGACTTCATCCACTCCCAGAGTCTTGCCACCAAGGAGCCTGTCAACTACCTTGGTGACTTCAGCCCTGGTGATGGACAGGCCAACAGCCTCTGCTTCCTCAAGAGAAGGTGTGTCAGCAGGAATGAGGAGATCCTCTAAGTATTCCTTCCACCGCCCAACAATATTCCCAGTTGAAGTCAGCAGCTCTCCACCTACACTGAAAATGGTGACTGTAGAAAACCGCTTTCCCTTTCTGAGGCGCCGGACAGTTTGCCAGAATCTCTTTGAGGCTACCCGATAGTCCTTCTCCATGGCCTCGCTGAGCTCCTCCCAGGGCCAAGTTTTTGCCTTTCCGTGAGACGTGTCTGTGTTTTGGACCCCCTTGAAAACGGGATGGTACATCTCAAGGGGCATTCCATAAATAAGTTGCTTGTCATGCAGGGAGCATTCTCTGAGTGGAGGCACTGGTTAGAGGGGACGGCTCACACATTCCTGGTTCTGACAGACCACAAAAACCTGGAGTACATCAGGTTTGCCAAACAACTGAATCCTCATCAGGCACGATGGTCTTTTTTTCTCAGTTCCAGTTTCAGATCACATTTTAGTCAGGCTCCAAAAACGAGAAGGCTGACGAACTGTCCCACCTCCGACATCCTGTGCGGCCGATCGAGTATACGTCGTGCCTCCTCATTAACAGGTTCTCAGTTGTCATCTGGAGGGTCATCTCGTGTACAACACGGCAGCAGTCGCATATCCAGGTATGGCTGGGATGCAGACGTTGGTGTCAAACATCTTCTGGTGGCCTACTATGGAGGCAGACGTGGCCCTATTTGTGTCCAGATGTGCATCCTGTCAATTGGCCAAGACACCCCAACAGCTTCCAGCCAGCCTCCTGCGACCATACCATAACGTCCCTAGTTGCACATTGCAGTGGATTTCATCACGGACCTGCCACGCTCACTAGGTAACACTGCAATCCTATCAGTCATTGATCAGTTCTCCAAGGTGTGTCTACTCTTTCCTCTACCCAAGCTACCCAGAGTTTTGGAAACTGCTGAGCAGCTTCTAATCCACATCTTACGGCACTACTGTCTTCCTGAGGATATTGTGTCGGACTGAGGGCCGATGGTTGATCATTTTTGTTGCATCACGTGTGTTGTCTGTCATGCGATTCTGTGAGTTTCTGGGATGTACTTTCTGACCATAACGTGAAAAACTGGACACGAGTAGATGAGGAACACAGTTTATTGAATAAAAAAAGGACTGTGTCCTGTAAAAGAAAAAAAATGAAAGGATTAATGTGCTGGTTCAAAACAAAGGGATCGGAACCAGGGCAAGACAAAATAAATCAGGGAGACAGATTGACCGTCTGAGTCAGGAGATCTCTGCTGCCTAACAAAGTCTACCTAATTAAAGGAAAAAAAGAAAGCCCAGGACTGCCAAGGTCCAAATCCCAAACTAAAATAACAAAACCCAGCAGCCCAAGACTGCTGAGAACATAAAGGGGAAATAAAAAGAAAGAAACCAGCCAGCACAACTTCAACTTAAGACCCTGCTGCTCCGCTTCCTGCTCTGCTTCCTGCTCTGCTTCCTGCTCTGCTTCCTGCTCTGCTTCCTGCTCTGCTTCCTGCTCTGCTTCCTGCTCGGCTTCCTGCTCCGCTTCCTGCTCCGCTTCCTGCTCCGCTTTAGCCATAACACAGTGCATGCATCTCACTAACAACTAGAGTGCTACGTCTTGGGCCCCGTGCGACAGCATCTCCTGTACGTCATAAGTGCGTATTACTTACATTATCCTTACCAATAGTTTACAATAAAATGACCACGGCGATCTTCAGTTCCAGTTTCATGAGGTGGTCATACGAGCCCAGACACATCTGCACTCCTCTTAAGATGCAGCCCCTCCTCTCTACAACCCTCTAGGGGCTCGGACACCCCAAAAACCTGCAGCACCTGCACGGGGGTTTCCAGGTTGACACATACAGATGCATGTGAGATTTATCAACTTCAAGGTCATCTGGACCCAACAAGAGCTGCTGCTGCCATGCAGCAGTAAACACTCTTAAACAGCAAAGGGGCGAGGCAAAGCTATGCTTGTCGTGCAGCGCTTAGCTGCACTTGCCTCACTGAAGCTGAAATAGTATCTGTACTTTCATTACTGCATCTGCATTTTGTATTTATTTATTTTTTTAGCTAAGTTCTTTTACCCATTTTTAGCAAGTTTAAGGGAAACCGTACCGAGTGCAAAATTGAAATAATACAGCAGCAACCTTTATGGATGGACAGGCCAGACCCCACATTACTCTGTTTTTATTGATGGTTTTGCGAGGATAACAGATGATAAAATATGCTTAGAATGGGTTTAGTTTTCATTCAGGTTTGAAGAAAATCCCCTTTTAAGGATATATATAAAGATTATAAAGAATACCTGTCTAGATAACAGACCTCATAGAGTAGTACAACACATTTTCTTCTCCTAAGGTAAAAAAAACAATGGACTTGTGTTGTTTAAGGGGAAATAAAGTACCCATACTGCTCTCTTTTTGCTGAACCAGATCTTTTGTGAGTGCCACAGGCTAACCGCTAACAACTCCATGCACTGATCCAATCAATCCTGGTCATTGTTAGGAATCTTCTGCCTCCTCTCAGTAGTCAAAGTGACTTAATGCATCATTGAGCTCCTTTTGGCTCTCATAAATAAATATTGCTGTTGCATTTTCATTTCCTGTAAAAGCTTGTCTGCTAAATACATGCTTACTTACAGTAAATCTCTGCAGCTCAATCTGCAGCATAAAACTACAGTAACGGCTCTAGGCTGATCTGAGCTGTAAACTCCCAGCAATTAGACCAGGACTGCTTTTTTTCATGTGAGTTTTGTTATGTGTATTTATGATTCTGGGGGTCAAATCCTCTTAAACGACTGCTTGTAAACAACATTTAAAAGAGAAAGAGGGCACACTGGAAAATTATCATGAACTCTGGTTTGATTTTAAGACAACGCAACCATTCTGATCACAAGGTGGTCATCATCCTCTCCCTCCATCACACTTAAGGGACAGAAAAAAATAAACACAACATGATAAAATAACTAAGGGCAAAACAGAGTAAAACAGCCAAACAACAAAACACATAGACAGAAGCCCACAATTAAACCCAAATTGACCCAGAAAGACAAAATGAATGGTATCCCACCATTGACTTGCGATGCCACATCTGACAGAAGGCCCAATCACAATGAGTCTATGACCTTCACTACAAATTTAGCCACAAATCCCATCATGCAGTGCATTAGCTGTCTTGAGTTGGGAGTATTTGCAGGCCCGCAGAACAACATCAGGACAACACTCTCAGGACTGAGGATTTCTGAGAGCCTCTCATCTACAGGGAGAAGTTGGTTTTATTATTTTCTGCAGATCGTACGAGGCACATCGCACTTGTGAGTGGTAAGAGTAAAAAAAATGTATCCAAGTGCTGCAAAAGCAGAAACAACAAGGTAATTTATCAAATAAATCTTAAAAAAAGGTATGTTTTTTACAGAAACAAAACATTGAAGTCTATATGCAGCTCAGCTTAGCATTTATCCAAATGAATGTTGTTTGTACAAATCTAAAATTCATGACTGTTTATTAGCAACACATCATTTAACATTTTACAGCATAAATAGTTTTGTATCTGTCCATCTTTTTGTTTGAATATGTAATCATTTTCTATTGTGTAATTCATTAATTTTGTCTCATTATAACCCAAATGTGGCTTATAACAAAACAGGGAAAAACAAAATGTTTACTGAGCAAAGCCAAATATGTATTGATACAGATCTTACTATTTTGTAGTGTCATGTACAAACTTGATTCTTTGCTATCAATCAATGATATTACTTCTTATAGCAATATTAAGCATTGATGCTGTATAGTTTATAACTGACTGACTCTTTCTACTGTAGGTCTACACATTTGACTTATGTATGTTTTTCCAGATGGATAGAACAATTCAAAAGGAGAATTCTCTTCCAGAGATGAAACAGTGTGTTGAATGCTGCAGCAATCACCACATTTTGTTCCACAAAGTATTTCCAACCAACAAGATTATTAAATGGTTCAAATTCATCTTCAAAGACACTGGCAAATGGCAAATGTTAAAAAACATTTCTTGGAACAAAATATTTTTTTAGTTTGGTATAGGAATTTGACAAGATGATTAGTATAGAATTGAAAAAATACTCCCAAACAAAAAGTATGTATCTCTTTACCTTATCAAGTTTAATTTGAAAAATTATACGGATATATTTTACTTTTTCACTTAACAGCTATGATTTATTGTAGAAACCAGCTGTTAGGTGGTTATGTGTCCTTGGGCAAGACACTGAACCCCACATTGCCTCTGATGGAAGGTTGGCGCCACTGTCAGGCAGCAGGGCATCAGTGTGTGAATGTGACTGTAAAGCATTTTGGGCCTTAATGGAAGGTAGAAAAGTGTGATACAAGTATACACCGTTTACCATTTACTCGTTTTGTTTGTTTATGTTTAATGTAATTCCTAATAAAAGTAAGTTACTCTACCCACCTCAACAGATCCCGTTTCATTTTCCAGATGTTTTGGTTTGGCTTTTATTTGGCTTTCTGGCATGTTCTATTTAATTATATTGACTTATGCTTCCAGCAAGACAATGACTCTAAACACACAGCTAAAATAACCAAGGAGTGTCTTCACAACAACTCTGTGACTGTTCTAGAATGTTCCAGCCAGAGCCCTGACTTAAACCCAATAGATCATCTCTGGAGAGACCTGAAAATGTCTGTTCACCAACGTTTACCATCAACCTGACAGAACTGGAGAGGATCTGAAGGAGGAATGACAGAGGATCCTAAATCCAGGAGTGAAAAACTTGTTGCATCTTTCCCAAAAAGACTCATGACTGTATTAGATCAAAAGGTGCTGCTACTAAATACTGAGCAAAGGCTCTGAATACTTAGGACCATGTGATATTTCACTTTTTCTTTATTAATAAATCTGCAAAAATGTAAACAATTCTGTGTTTTTTTTTGTCAATCTGGGGTGCTGTGTGTACATTAATGAGGGAAAAAATGAACTTCAATGATTTCAGCAAATGGTTGCAATATAACAAAGAGTGAAAAATTGAAGGGGGTCTGAATACTTTCTGTACCCACTGTAAGTGCAAGAGGGAGTCTTCCTCCCGAATTTTCCGGTTTCATCCAGAAACATCTGCTCTGGATAATAATTATCGAGATATGATCAAGATATTTTGGAGCTGCTTCTAAGTGCGCTGATGCCATTTCTCTGCGTGTGTGCGTGTGTGCGTGTGTGCGTGTGTGCGTGCGTGCGTGTATAGCTGACAGGCTGGCATGCTTCACATCTCCTCCCCCCACTTTTCATTGAAAGTGGTCGCTTGCAGCCACACACGCAGCAGGTGTTGTAAGCACCTTGAACACCTTCAGGTTTTCTTCCCTAAATCTTTCCCTGCTTGCATCTATCAAGCCCGGTCAATGTCCCGCCTCCAAGAGCCATGTACCCCACCATGGTTGGTCGATTTGTCAGCTCCGTACACAACACTTAAAGTGCCATTCACTCAAAACTCACGGGTCGCAATAACATTAAGCTTTCATATTATGGTGGGGGCCGCAAAATATCGTCTTGGGGATGAAATTACCCACCGGTTTGAGACCCCTGGCCCAGACGGTCTGTCGCAGGGCCCATGGAGCTGGAGCGGTCACGCTTGCTATGCCGGCTACCAGGAGACGAGCTGGAAGCCAGACAAAGATCCCCTGCTGGATGGAGAGGCAGCCTGCTCGGCCCTCCTGAACTTTGTGATGGTTTTTCTTAGACAAAATTTGAGAAAAAGGTCCCCTAATTTTATTCTTGTTTTTTGCCCTCTTGAGTTAACGCACGCCAGCGAGCCTTCAAACACGGGCAGAGAAAAAAACAGAAACACCGCAGAAGCGGCCGTCATCCAGACACTGAAGCTCGCTATACCAAGAGAGTCTCTAAATCAAGAGTACTCACACTTTTTTGGCATGCGAGCTACTTTAGAGACAACAAGTTCAGATTTAACACATAAAAAATGTGAACCAACGTCAACCAACACACTGTTACAACAGAAACAATTCCTGTTTAAAAACTTTGAAAATCTTTTTGTGATAATACGAGTGAGCCCTTCACTCAGCATTATGTGGGTGGCTGTCTTTATTACATGACAAATACTTCTCTGAGTCAGCTGCTCTCATGGCAACTGTAGTTTGTCTCATTCATAAAAATGTTCGTAATCGACAGACCCTGGGTTGAATCCTGCATCCTGCTTTGGTAGCTCATTCAAGATATTTTTGCTAAATTACTATTACACATTACTATAAATATTCATCAAAAACATCAGGATAATTCTCTAGATTTTAAACGTTATTCAAATGTCGTTTCTTTATAGGCATGATATTTTAAGTAATACATAGTTAACAACACAGTGCATCTGGAAAGTATTCCCAGCACCTCACTTCTTCCACATTTGAACATTTAAATTAGTGTTCTTCCTGAAAAAATATTTGAAAAACACCCCATAATGACAATCTTGAAAAGCTTTTTTCTTTTAATTGTTGCAAATGTATTAAAAATGAAAAAACCGAAACATTTTACTGTATGTACAGAAGTATTCATAGCCTTTGCTCAATACTTATTTGATGAACCTTTGGCAGCAATCCCAGCCTCATGTTGTTTTGAATAGCTTGACACACCTTTCTTTAGACAGTTTGACTCATTCCTCTTTGTAGTAGCGCTCAAGCTCTATCAGGTTGGATGGGAAGCAACGTGCACGGCCCTGTTCCTGCTGCCAAAAAACCAAAAAACAAAATGTAAATTCGCAGCACAAATCGTGTTCAGTATGAACACAACTTAAGAAAAGATCTGTTCACTCTGTGACATCCCCACTCATCAGTGATATGACAAGAAGCTGTAGCGGAATATGACGCCAAAAGGGCTGTGCTGCACATTATGGCTGAGCAAGTGCGCCAAAGAGAAAAGCTTCAAATTTACAAGACGAGGACAACATAATTAAGGCAGATGGAAGGACTGCTGCATTTTCTCGTAAACGACAAAGAGAAAAGGAGGAGACAGAACATAGAATATCAGAGGAGAAAGAAGAGGTTGCTCTCTTGAAGGAACAAGTGAAGAAGTGTAAAAAAACAAACTGTTAAGTCTTTAAACAGACAGGTTGAGCAGTTAGAGGTGCTTAAAAGATTGTATGCCGCTAGAGTGAAACTCCAAGTGTGAATGAAAATTACTCCTGTAAAGCTCAACCAGTTTCATTTTGCTCTGAGGTGTCTAAAAGAAAGCATGTTATGGACCAAGATGTTTCTGTAAGCATTTCTTGACTGGAACAGAAGCATCCTATGAGGCAGAATGGAACCTTTTCAATCAAAGATTTGGTGACTCGTTCATATTAGCAAAAGCCTTCAAGGACAAACTATATGCTTGGTCAAAAGTAGCATCAAGGCAGGCTTCAGAATTAAGAAAATGTGTGGACTTTCTGCGCAGCTGTGAGTGTGCCATGACAGAAAGTGATTAGCTGAGTGTTCTTAATGATGGAGTAGAGGATCAAAAACTGACCTCCAAACTATCTGGTTGGCTGGGTACTGCATGGAACAGAAAAGCAACAGAGTATCAACTGGAACACAGGTTTCAGAGGTTCAGATATTTTGTTACTTTCCTAAAAATCCAGGCAAATATTGCTTGCAACCCAATGACATCTTTCAGTGTTCTACACCAAAGTAAACCTGACAGAAATCAAGCAAAGCTGAAGAGGAAAGCACCCCCAGGAAATCAAGCTTTGGGTCCCAAAAGTTTCTCTACCAGTGTAAAGAAAAGAAGGCAGAGATTTGTGTCTTTAGCAAGAAAGTTGGACACAGTCACTAGCGTCGCATCCTGGCAAGAAAAGCTGTTAGTGAGCAAGTCAGACAGAGTCTGAAATTCACTTTGTCAAATGATTGGTAATTCAACTTTTACTTGCTTCACATTGGGGGGGATTTCTACACTTTAAGGGGAATATTCCTGCCATAATAAAGGGTGGTTGTTTCGTGAGTCCATGCTCTTTCCCTGTTTTGACCCTAACAACAACACAGGATTAACGGAGAAAAATGAACATTAGCATTGGAAGAGATTCTGCTACTTTGGTGATTCAAATTCTATCATTACCTCAGAAAACCACATTTGATGCTGACTCTATTGATCTCCTCCACTGGTCATTGTGGATGCATCAGTGATCATCTCTTCTCTCTTCCATGTATTGTCTTTCCTTGTTCTTGGTCTCATCCTGTGCTTTTCTCTTCACAGTAACCATTTTGTTGAAATGAAATACATATACACTTAAACAAAAAACCTGCTCATGTGACCTCTGTTTTCGCTGAGTTGGCATCAGAAATGATCCAAACTATTTACATTGCTGCAATCAGTCATCTCTTCTCCTCGTTGATCTTCACCAATCCAAAGGCTGGGCGATATGGTCTGAAAATCTAATGTCAGATCTTCACTTTGCTTTTATTTTCTTTAACAAAAATTACAAATGACAGAAAATATTTAACAAAAATTATTCTTTTTTAACTTTTTTTTAACAGCCTTCAGACGTATTTTGCTGCCTGTGGTTTGAAGTCTAAGATGTCTTTTAGTACTATAGCTAGGCTGACCAGAAGTCACAGCACAGTAGAACCACATAGTCAACTGGTCAACACTAGTAAACAAAATCAAATTTTTGACTCACCAGTCAAGTTGGTTGGTACATTTAAAACAAAAATATCTGCTGGCCAAATGTGTAACAAAGGCTCTGAGGCGTGTGGATCCATTAGCAACTGGTTTAATGGCAAAAACACAAGAGGAGCAGGCAAAGACAAAGTCAGAACGGATCAGAAACACAGGAGCTAGGCAGGAGATGAGGAAAATAGGTGGAGGTAAGTACACAGGAAAACAAAGAGACTGAACGCTTAGATTGCACAACGGGGAAGTTAGTACAAGACTACGCATTTCACTGAAGGCAGAGCGGAGCTTATAACAGTGATGGTGATGATGGGATGAGGATCAGCTGGGGAGAAAGGAACTGGATGCAGTGCATGCAGGGAAATGGAGTGAAGAAGCTGGAGGGTATCAGAACTCGGGGCGGGCTCCCTCTGGTGGTCGGAGGAGGATGTAGTTGTGTGAGTCCTGACATAATGATTCAATTATTTACATAGAAAAACCATAGATGTTTTGAAAAAAAAACAACATTATGTTGAATGCAAACGTAGAAGAAGTCACAACATAATTAAAACGTAGGTTAAAAAGGGTTTTTTTTCCAAATCCTCTTTTCCTAAGAAACTCATGTATTAATGTTCTAATCAGTCTTTGCTCTCTGTTTTTGATGTCGTCACACTCATTCACAACTCATTCTATCACAAATGATTGTTTCCCTTTTCTTGGTGAAAAACTCCCCCATGAGAAGAGAGGGCTTTCACCAGCTGAAGACCAAGTGGTTTAACAAAGATCCTGCAGGTCATCACCTATGTGTTTAGTATCTCCTTAAAGCATGTCAGCATCCTGGCATGTTTGGCGATTTCAACGTATCTTTTTATTAAATGATGATTCTTTTAGATTTCTCCTTTGCTTCATCAAAGCTACTTTGTACTTTTGATTCACAAACTTGATAAGAACCGCGGGTTTGCTTGTGCCCTTCCCCCTGGGGAGCAGGTGGCAGGTCTCAATGGTTTTTAGATCCAGGAAGATCCCTTTAGACCTCAGAAATGATTCAATTTGACATTCCACGCTGTCTCCTGGATCAGAAGCAGTACCGCCGGCCGGCATTGCAGCTAGCAGTAGCTTCGGCAGGCCTCGCCCAGAGTTTGATCGGTAAACCCATGAGAATTACATTGTTCTGTCTTTTTTCTTGTTCCATGTCATCCACTAGGCATTTTAGGCATTTCCTAACTTCTTCAATTAGGTTTTCATCATCAGCAGTGCTACAAAGAATTTTTCTGTCATTGTGTGCTCTAATCGCTCAAAAAAAAAAAATCAGGATAAATTATACAGTTTGCATGACATTGTTGTAAAAAAAAAAAAAAAACAGTCATATGACGTAATCGGCAGGTGTCATATTTGATTGGGGCAATTCCTATCCGATGGCTGTGTGACCAATACAACCCAAGCGATTACAATTTGCAAGGAAGTATAAACTGGGCCTTCTGTGGGGACCCATCGAGTAGGCGTTACTGACTGGGTAGTGACAGGGACGTGACACAGGCACCCAGGACTGAACAACAATATCATAAATAGCAGAGCATGTGCACAAGCACACACATGAATGCATGAACCGTGTTACTCAAGCTTTAAATCTGGAGACACTTTCAAAACTTTCCCAGTTGTTCTTTACATTACATGAATCCTCTGTTCTGAAGCAAACTCTACTACTCCATTAGTCACATGGGTCGCTCTCCCCTCAAACTCACCTCTGCTCTTGTTGTAGCCCAACTGCGTAAAATGTGTTGGTATGAGTGAATATGTTGGTATGAGTATGTCTTTTTTCACATAGTGTGTGTACAAGTGTATGTGTGTGTATATGCATACATATTACGTGTGTGTGTTATAAGTAAGGATTTGTCAAGGAGGATAAACTGCTGGGGATGAGCAGTGAAACGACCAATCACAGCTCTACACCACTGAGCGGCTCTGCTTATTACTCACTTCACTTCTTTGTATGAAGAAGTAAATCCCACTTTGATCATTTTAATGTTTCCATCTTAATTGAATCTCAGCTTGGTTTATGAGCTGCACAAGTTTCATGACTCATGAAGCCACATAAACTCCCATTCTGTGACCAACAAAAGTTGAGCTGGAACACCCCTGTTTGACTGTTCTGCTTTCCAAAAATTAAGCTGACACTGTTTGTCTAGCATGCTGACCAAATCCCAGTAAATGCCCCCAAACTGGATAGGTTTGTCCAGATTCTAGAACTTTCATCACTATGAATAAACTGCTTCTCGTGCGCTTTTCCCACAGATGCTGAAAAACATCACTGAAGAACTTAAACAGGAGACAGTGGCTGAACTCAACATGAGTGAGAGGCGAAGGCGAGAATCGTAAACGGCTGGAGAAAAACCCCAAGGGAGGAAATAGAAAGAGATATTCTATTTACATCTCTTTACATTTATTTTCCAATTTGTGGTTGTATTTCACAGTGAGCTTAGAAGTCAGAGCTTTTCTACCAGGGAGAGCTGTTTTTAAATTACCATACATCAACTCCTTCCCTTTCTGGCCATCTTTCACATGGATTCATTATATATTTTGTTCTTTGAATATGTAATGTGAGCTAAGGAATCTTTGCTTCTTTTCTGGAAAGCCAAACGAGAGACAAACATCACAAATTAAAATGTCATTTGTGATGCTTTGTTTGTGGCTTTCTTTCCAGCATGGAAAATGTCACAAAGAGCTTGTAATACTGCTGGGGCTTGCTGAGGCATGACATAGGCCACAGAACATCACTGCCGTGTGTGTGCGACTGTGTGTGGGTGTGTGTGTGTAAGGAAGGGGGTGGTCAGGGATCTTGACTTCTGAGGAAATTAGAATTTGAGGCGTTGAATTAATTGAAGTGTTAATGTGCTGTGACTCCAAGGTGGCACATGCCTCTGTGCTGATGCGCACGCCTCACTTTACTGCTTGACAACGTCGCCTCTCCAGTGTTGCTGTTTGCTGAGAAAAGTCCTTAACAAGGTGAAAACCCCAAAGCGGCCCTCTCAGGAAAGACAGGGCCCCTGAATGTGCCATGGGGGGGTATAATCAAGACAGTGTGGGGTACAGCTATAATATAAATGATAGCCAAGAGGGAGCAGAGGGTTCAGCCGCCTTTATTCCATAACCAACCAGCATCTATTTTGATGCAGGAGCATCCCTGCAACTAAGCTACTGGCAGAGGTGGAGGAAGAGGCGGTGAAAGCTGCTTCTGCTGGAGGTGGTGGTTGCAGCTGTGAAACACAGAAACAGAAGGAAAAGGAGAAGAACACATTGAAGAAATTGAGGGACTTGAGGAAAAAACACAGAGGACAGTAATGGTAGAGATGAAGCACAAAGATAAAGGGTTTGAAGCAGCAAAATGAAAACAATCCATTATTTTACGTATATAGTGGTTGATCTACTGCGATGTGGAAACAGAATATTTACATTTACATTCATTAAAAAATGTCTGCTATAGTCCTAAAATCTTATCACACTTAGAATTATGCTCTGACAGACTGCGCATTTACCAGCCGACAAATGGAGTTGTTCTACTTATCTACTTCCATGATTCCAGAATCCCTTTCTAATTCTGGGAAATTGTCTATGAAAACAGAGCTGAACAAGACTCACAGACACATCATTTCCTGTCAAATACATATGTGCAGTCAAAGTGTGTTGCTGTGTTGTCAGATCCCAATGGGAGCAGATTGAGTGTTGTAAGAAGATTACAGATTAAAAACTGCAGAAGCAGATTAGCTGGCAACTTGATCTGCACCTCTGTATGGACCAAGAACCGCTCAGTAGAATTTTGTGCTCCAGTTGGCCTGTTTATATGACACTGAGTCTCCAGTATGGAGTCATGACTGCTGTAATGATAGCAAAGTGAACATGATGTCACTAAGAGATGAGACTTGTGCTCGTGATAATACATTTTAAAACTTTTTATTGAGTAAATAAATAAAAAAAGAGATATAAAAAACTTAGATTTAAAAAATGCCGCACATACCTGTACACACTGACTCACACAGTAAAAAAAGGGAGAAAAACAATGACAAACAATAGCACAATAATGCAGGATGGTAATGGAGAACCAACCAGACATTGTAGTGGTGGACAAAGAACAGAGGAAAGCTGTTGTGGTGGATGTAGCAGCACCAAGAGACGGTAACATCAAGAAGAAGGAACATGAGAAACTGCAGAAATACCAGAGAATCAGAGAAGAACTGGGGAAAGCTGGAAGGTGAAGGTGACAGTGGTGTCCGTGGTAATTGGAGCACTCGGGGCTGAAACCCCCAAACTGGAGGAGTGACTACAGCAGATCCCTGAAAAGACCTCAGACATCTCAGTTCAGAAACGTGCAGTGATAGGAACAGTTAAGATACTGCAGGACCCTCAAGCTCCCAGGACTCTGGTAGAGGACCTGATCTTGGAGTGAAGTACAAAAATAAACTTTATTTACATAATTTACCCAGTCAAAATAACAGATAACAAAATAGCGGTGTGTACAAAAGTTTGGGCACCTTACAGAGTTAGTACCTTGTACTGCCCCATTGGCAAGTATCACAGCTTGTAAAAGCTTTTTGTAGCCAGTCTCTCTATTCTTGTTTGAGGTTTCTTCATCCATTCTTCTTAGAGCTGGGCGGTATGGCCAAAAAACAAATTCTCTGATTTTTCCCACAAATTTCTATTTTAATCGATTTTTTTCTCAGTCCTTTTACTTTCTTTTTTATTGCAAGTGACAGAATATATAAAACAAAAACTATTTTATTTTATCGTTTCCTTATACATTTATATATATATATATACACAAATGATCATTTTCTCCTAAAATTGTGTCCTGTGTAAAAAGTCAAATGTCTTTAGGTGAAAATATTGTCTAACTTGTTTTAACATTAGGAGTACTTGCATTGTTATGGGGAAGAAATGTTCTAATAGGAAATATTATCAATTGTAAAATAATAATAATAATAAAACATTAGGAAATACAAAAACATGAACTACAAACATATACTCAAAAACCCCTGAGCCAAATGTGTTGGAAGACAGATTTCATGTTTTTTTTTTTTTTCAATTCAAGTAAATTGGCCAAAACATGAGGTCTCTGAAGTCATACAGAGGCAGCAATAAACAAGTGTTTGTTTTCTTTCAGCCCCAGTTTAACCTCACGGCTGACGCCTGCTCATTGTTTTCAGTCAAGCTTTTTTAAAGAAACACCGCTGAGAAACAGCAACACTCCACTCAGCAGGTAACAAATGTGTTGCCAGTTTACTGTAGTGTTGGCTGGTATCCATAGCAACAAATGTCACAGGGATAATGTAACTCAGCTAAATAAGCCACTACTGCCACTTATGTTTAGTTTAATGATAAAAAAAAAGATTTTGAAATGCAAGGCTCGTTTGTTTGTCTTTTTTTGGGTGGGGGGGGTGGGGGTGTTGGTAAAATCTTCTGGATCAAAATAGTTGAAGTTTTGTCTTGTTTAAACCAACAAAACCACAGGATTACAGGATGATTCCATTTTTAGAGAATGAGTTGAGATTGAAATGACTTGACTCAAGTCTGAAATGATTCATTTAAACAACCAAGCATTATTATGTCTTTTGAGGTTAAACTTTAAATGACAGATCAAGGACAAGTTATGGTTCCTTAATGTGTTTACTCAGTGTCCCAGATGCTTCTAAATTTTCAAAGGTCCAAAGGTCTTAGATATCAACACAAAAAGTCAGAATGACTTAAAAAAAGAAGATGAGTTTGGACCGCTGACATATTTTATGGGCCTTTGGTAGCTACCACAGTAGTGTGGCCCAGCGGTCTATGACGCTGCATTAAGGCTCCAATCTTTCTGGGGTCGTGCGTTTGAATCCCATTGCCAGTAGAAATTCTGTACTGTAAAATGGCTAGTCTGGGACGAGAGAAAACACATTTTGTTATCCCTGTGGTGAAATGACAATAAAACATTTTAGAATCCTTTTCTGCTGTTAAAGAAGTTGTCAAAGAGCTTTGAGTGTAAGGATGGAACCCTGTTGGCTGTCTTCATCCTGTGTTGTCAGAATACTTGTGTTCTCCTGGCACAATCGCACTAGGTTCAGTTTGTTAATCATCCACAGCTGCCCAACTATGGCCCACATAACTTATTTTTGTGGCCCTCATCTTGGTACAAAAGTACAATACAGTGCAGCCCATAAGGGCAGTGGACCTCTGACGCTGCTGTCTGCCCGTCCTCAACAGGGCAGAAAGATCAGGGCTAGCATATCCTTCAATTCACACCAAAGCAGCAGCGTTGTGTCATAGGCTACATGAGTGAAGGCTCTCTGTTCTCTTCACTGAGACACAGAAAGATCAAGTGTCTTAGATATGTGAGGAGAAGTGCTGCCAAGCCTCTGGCAACAAACAGAAGCTGAGAGAAACCATGTTCAGAAGCAATGATAATAATCTTCTTCTTGTGTTCAGGACACTTCATGTTCTAAAGACATAATCAACATGGTAATAAAGATGTTTGAGGACCTTTGTTTAAATCCCTGATGTGGACCAGCTTCATACAAAAACCTTGCTCCTGGGTAAGTTGAGTTTGAGGCCCTACCATGGAGGCACCAGATAGAGGTGAGAACAAAAGTCTAGGTTTCTATGACAACCTGCTAGCTGGGTCCATGAAGGCATGACTCTCTTTAGCAAAACTGGAGAAAAGTTGCTAAATGGTTCCATTTGAAATGAGATGAACCTAAAAGATGATTTTTGGCCAATTCTTCTCTCCAGGAATCTGTAGTTGTGTTTTCACAGCAGCAGCCATCAAGGAAACAAGTGTTGACAGACTGCACAGAGGAGGATGCACATCCTCATGGACTAAACCCTTCACTTATAAGATTCAAAGGAAAATCTCGATTCATCGCGTTCATTTGCAACAAAGCAGCCCCAGACAGGCTGTGACAGCAGGACGTGGAGGCCAACCAGAGGAAAGTGGGGGTGTGCAGAGCGCCCTGAGCGGCTGCTGGCTGCAGGGGAGCCCGGGGCCCTCAGAGCTGCAGGGCCGGGCGGAGGGACAGTTGCAGCTCAATGACTGCATTTCCACGCTAACACTCCATCAACCTCCGCGGCTCCACTTCCACTCCATTTCACTTCGCTCCCAATGAAGCCCGCAGATCACGCGGGACGCAGCGATGCGTTCAGGTTTGAGGAACTTCCGAACACGTCTACGTCTGCAACACAATGGGGTCACAACACAAACAGAAAGCAGCTGTCAAAGGTTGTTTAGTCACAGACGGGCCCCTGTGGCCCCAAAGAGAAGGGATGCGTCCTCCGCCGTGGAGGGAGCCCGTCTGCGGGTCCGAGGCCCTCAACATGAACTTGGGACGGTTCCGCTCGGCTGTCCGCGGCGCTGAACTGATTTTCTCTCAGGGAGGGGCGCCGTGTCCCTCCACACTAAAATGCGGCAAAGCCCTTGTCCTCCCGAACAATACAAACACACCCCCACATAACTGCCCCCGACCCCCCACTCCCACCCCGCTGCAGCAGCAGCAGCAGCAGCGGATCATTCATGCAGCAGAGGACACAATCCACAGGCTGAAACTGTGGCGTCAAAGTCCGCCGCACACTTCCACCGTCCAGTTGTTGCGCACATTTCCTCTCTTTGAGCACTTACCTTTGCGCTACACATGCATCGGGCACACTTGGTTCCCATTTCCAGAGAAAGGTGTGAGAATCCCCTCATCCAGCGGAGCTCCTCTGCTTTATTTTAGACATCCACAGAGAGTAATCCCGTTTCCCATCCCGGGGACAGCGCCTCCACGCCTCCTTCCATCTTCACACACTCTTCTTAAAAAACTATGTCCGGCTCCTTTCAACGCCTCCCGCCTCACTTTTCCTCCCCGGTCCTCCGGCCCCTCTTCTTTCCTCTCCCTCACTGAGGTTGCCTGGTTACTTCTCTCTGTAGGATGGATCAGACCGCCGGCCAGCAGCCAATCACAAGGCGGGGTTCATCTTAACCCCTCCACTGCTGAACTGTCCCGATTTTCCAGTTTTCAGGGAGTTACGGTGGAGGGGAGGGGGAGTGGGAGGAGGAAGGAAAGCCTCGTTTAGTGATGAATTAAAACAAACTGAAATGTATGAGACTGAGATGAAAGAAGCTCTTGATGGACAGGAGTAGAGCTGGATACAGATTTATGAGAAGTCCAACCCGAGACAGAACATTTGAGATTTCTTTTTTTTTTTTTGGAGGGATGTCACATCCAGTGACCCGTATGCTCTCACAATGATCAAACTTTACCATCATCACACACCCTGTCCTGCACTGTGCATGCTCACCAGAGCCCACAAAATATCCAATCCATAGAGGTGCAGCCAGCTTCAGCCATTCAATCAGACTGACTGGATATCCACCCACAAATCTGCTGCCCACAACACAAAGTAAATCACACACTCTGCAACTCACCATGTTTTGTTCTCTATTAGGAGGCATAAGAATCATTTAAATCTGAACTTTGAAGGAGAGGCCAGTTGACTAAATGGTGGTGTAAGGGCAGAGATGTTTGTTCATCCTGGTCTGTTTAACAACCAGCTATTCTTTACATTTTTATGACTGACTTTATGTTCTTGCAAATATCGGTGTCAGTCCAATGAGACGGCTATGGTTGTCATATTGGGCTATACAAATAAAATTGAATTAAATTAAATAAAAAACAAGAAAACTTCTGACAGAAGCTTAGCATTAGCCAGCTTGTCTTTATGTCAGTCTGTTCAGATTCTTCTCTCTAAACAAGTTGCTTTGGAGAGTTTATGAGTCTTAATGTGGACAGAGGCATTTAGAGAGGAGTTTCAAAACCTCTTCTGGTTTCAGAAACCTGAAATTTGGTGACATGAGAACATCTGGTTAGTTGCTGAAACAATTTCTCATGAATATAACAAGCCTGAACACAGATCATTTTAGAACATTGTTGCAATCATGACTACAGAGGTTGATCCCCTGCTCAATGCTGTATACTGGCCAAGAGTCTCTTGCCTGGTCAGTCATTCTTGACTTAATAAGAACCAGTTGGTGTTGAGGTCAGCAGTTCACATCATCTTCTATAGATCGACATGCAACATTTATCTATCCACCTTCCAAGTCACTAAACCTCTTTATCATTAACGTAACCACGTAATAATAAAAAAAATAGAAAGTAATATTTATTATGAAGATGAACAGAAAGAGTACAAGAGCATGAAAGCAGCTCTTTCACCTTTTTTTGTCGGACCAATACTTTTTTAGCCTTAATGGTAATGTTATTGGTACCAGTGTAGTGGTGCGGCAACAGCGCTGACACAGTGTGCCCAGCGTGCCCAGCGTGCACTCCGCTCTCTTTCTGCACTGCTGTTCCTGCTGCAGTGCAAAGGGCATGGCTGCTCACACACTTTCATGTTCCTCTGCTGACAGACACAACAAACGCACACAGATGCAGAGTGGCCAGGAGCAAAACGGTCCAAAGTGTGTCTGTATTTTTTTTAAAGTAGATGCAGACATTAATGTACATTAATGAGGAAAAAAAAGAACTTCAATGATTTTAGCAAATGGCTGCAATACAACAGAGTGAAAAATTTAATGTGGTCTAAATACTTTCTGTACTTACGGTATGTTGACTATGGTGCACTTTTGTTTTGCATCACAGTGGACAATCCCCCAAAGGCTTTAAAGCCTTTCCCCCATGATGCACTGGGACATACACAATTACCCTTTGGCCAATTACATTACATCCCTGTTGTCTTTTTTTGGCCACACCGAATCCAGCTTCATCAATGAAAATGAATGTATGACACTGTGCAGCTCCCCTGGCCAACATTTCCTGTAACAAAAAGAACATTTACAACAATGATAAACCTATGTCTCCTTTCCACTATATGATACGGAATGGTCCAGTCCAGTATTTTGAGCCTTTCCATCATAAAATCGTCCCATTAAGCAAGACCGAACTGTTCTATTTTTGGGCGTAGCATTTTTTTGTGAAAAGCTACTGTGAAACCCGTTGATTGGTGGAGGGTCATTACGACAAAAAAGCAAGAAAGCGGATGTATTCTTCTTTGCTGCCCACAACCTTCTCTCAGACAACATTAAATACTTTGCATACACAAAGTACCAAAAGCCAAGTGAGAAAATAACCTCCATTGTTGCTGTTGTTAATAGTTTCACCCTGCATGCGTCATGACAGTCCAACTTTGAGTGGAAACGCACACCTGAATCACCCGGATCATTCTAAACCGGACAGGATCGTACCGCTCAGTGGAAACGAGGCTGTACAAAACATTCTCGCCATCACACAATTACTTGTGTAGCTCTGAATGGATCCATGTGGTACTGATATGGTACATAATCAACGACTACTGGATTTAACCAACAATGTATTGTAAATGTAAAGGACAGTTGCACTCACTTGTACATATTAATGCCAATGTCCTTTGACCTTGACATTGTTCCCTTCTAATGGGACTCTGTAGAGTTGCTTCATGGTGTGTTTTCCCAAGAAGCATCTGTTTATAGTGATGCTAACATGGTTTATGTTTTGAACATTTGTCTGTCTGCAAGCAAATTTTCTTGCAGCAGATGAAATGCATTGTCTACCCTCTCTAGATCCCCAATTTCAAGTTCCTGTTGTTGTGTGAACAGATGGTGGCATCCTTTGGCTGCAAAAGGAGCAACAGCACCATGCAGCACCCTACACTCCTGTTTTGTGGTAACATGATCTGGTAAGTGCTTCAATATATGAGTAGAGTAGAAAGTGGAGAGGGAAAGACTTACATGTTTTCCAGACGGAATGTCACTATACTCTACTGTGAAGCGGCCTAGATGTGGGTGGACGTTTCCCAGCTTCCCTATGGTCAGGCCATGGCTGATGAGACTGTCGACCAAGTTGCTCTTGTAACATCAAAAATAGGAGTTTGGACATGGTTTCTTCGATGTTGACCTTGCACCCCTCTTCTTTGTGCTCTTTAATGAGTGTGGTTTGACATTTGTCACGAGGAACTCAGTCTTTACCAAAACTGATCCACTTTTTTTCTCAGTAAGCTCCTTTGAAACATGTGGAGTCTCAGAAAGGCCTTGTGGATTCACACTTCTGAGCATATTGGGGAACAGAAGGGGGTTGGGTGCTTTGCCCTGTGGCTGGGGTTCAGACTACAGCTGTGCCACTTGCTGGCTTTTGTAAAGCTGTTTTAAGTGATAAAAATTAAAGGTTTAAAAATGCAGTTACGATTAGGAGGAGGGAGAACAAAGTTCCAATATTGGTTATCAAGGAAGCCTCTGTGGAATTCTGCTTATCTGAAAGATACCATACCTATCCAGGGATGACAGGATCATCTATTCATTTAACCTTTTACCCAGCTAAAATAGAAGGTACTATGTGGGTGAGTGTCGTTAAACGAATGATCTCACTTCTGCGGCCATGTGGGCGACCGTGGTGAGGTAGTGAGGCGGTCGACATCTGATCAGAAGGTTGCAGGTTTCACGCCCGCCATGTGTCGAAGTCTCCTTGGGCAAGACACTGAACTCCACATTGCCTCTAGTAGGAGGTTGGTGCCAGTGTTTGGCATATTCATCTCTATCAAATCTGCAACTGAGCCAGTCTTTTAAAAACACAAAGAACTATTAAATGCCTCCATGTTCATTTTAGCTGACTTTATGTATTCTATTACAATGAGTTACACCAGTCTGTCTCTCACTCTTTACATCTGCCTTTTGTGCACAGCTCCGCTCTGCTGCGAGTCTACAGAACTATGTACCCTCCTCCTTCCTCTGCAGAGCGTTTTATTTGACCAAGAGAAAATGTCAGAGCCTACAAAACCTAAGTAACAAAGTAATGGTGGAGTTTAATGAATTACCAGAATTTGAACTCTAATTTATTACGTTACTCTGTTATCGACAAAAGTAATAAAATTACAGTAATTCATTACATTATAATCCATTACCCCCAATACTGAACGTGACAGTGTGATTGATGAAATTAGTTTAAATGAAATGCAACTGGATTTACATTGTGAATAGAACTTAACAATATAGACCAAATAGGGGAAAACTTGAGCAAGAAAAAGACTGTCCTTTGCAGACAATTATTATTTCAGGGAAAGCTTTTTGTTTAAATAGTTCAAAAAAGAAGTATATAGTCTGTGAGGTAGAGATTTCATCTAGCCTCATCACTTCATTGTGTATCTGGTGGTCATCTTGTCTCAGTCCTGATTTCCCTGCAGAGATTTCCTCATCTAGATCTGAAGAATTTATAGATGTTTTCTGCTGAGTGCAACTGCTCTCCATTTTTGAGATCCTCTGACAATACTCTGCCTCCAGTATGGTTTTCTTTGAAGTTAGAGCATTGATGTACTCACTGTCTTAAACCAAGATTCCAAACTTCTGTAGAGCCATTAAAGTGGTTGAGAAGTGCAGACCTACACTAAGGCAGAGAGCAACCTTTGTTGCATTTAACGAGTATGACCTGATTTGCTGAATTTACGAAAATATTTCCATTTTTTCTCCTCTGATTTAGTTGCTCTCAATGCCTGCCCACATTTCACTGTTTTCATCCATCCTCTGTCCATGTTGGTGCACATGTGACTTAAATAACCCCACTCCTATGTTGCATTCCCTCAAAAAGGAGCAGATTCTTTTGTTCTCACATGAGATTTTATCCATCTGGACATTCTCATGGATTTTACTTGAAAAGCTTTTTATGCATGTGCCAGCTTGTGTGATTACATTGATTCTGCTGGTGTGTTTGTGTGTGTGTGTGTGTGTAAAGGTGCATTCCTAACCTGTAGAGGGTTTCTAACAAAGATCTGCTCTGATGAAATGTCACACATGTTCATTCTTTTATCAGAATGAGTAACTTTAATGACTTTTGCCTTTGGGAGAATCCATCATCCTGAATTGTGTTGATTAATATGATTGCAGACACGCAGGCAAGAACACACATTTTCTAGAGAAGAGACAGAAGCACAAATAAGAGTTGCTGTGAGCAGGTTCATGTATTATCTTCAGAGTATTTCTGAGATTCTAGTTTAATTATATATTTTAATATATGTATTTGTGATGTCAATCAATTAAAAAATTAAATAAGATTAATCACACTTTTGGGTTAATCACAGGGTTAATCACAATATTTTACAAGGTAAATATTACAGGAAAATATGCAGCTTTCAAACAAAAAAAGAACCAAAGAGAAAATGTTCCTTTTTTTAAAGTCTTAACTCAGAAATGTTATTTGTGTTCACAAAACACGTCAACAGTAAGATAAACAGAACTGTCAAGAACTGTAAAGACTTTAATGTCTGCAGTTTTACTCCAAGAAAACAAAGAAACTGATTTACAGTCATAAGAAACAAACATTGTGTTTCTGCAGTTTAAATGGTCATGGTGAATACTCTATCATGATTGGCTGTTGGGTGTTCTGGAAGAAGTTCTGGTCACAATGTTCTATATGCGCAGGCTTCTTCAAACAAACTTTTCTTTCATGATGTGGACAAAAACAATCATTAATAGGTGAACTTTTTCTCTGAAGCTTGATGATGCTTTATTGAACCTATCGTGACGATCAGCATATACATCACTTTCCTGTGCCAGTTGCCACTGCAGAACCAGCGATGCATTGTGTGACTGTGACAACAGGCTGTATTACAAATCAAATAATCTGTATTTTATGAAAAAGCAATCTAAACCTAAAAAATAACGAGAATTAAATACTAAAAATCAATTGAATATTTATTTATTTTGTAAGTGACCATGTTATAAACAGGATTGTGTGTCTGACAAAGTGTGTATTTTATGGAATTGTGTGAGTGAAAATGAAACTTGCAATGTCATGGCATGTCATGTCATGGGGAACCAGAGAACCTCAATAGAAAGTGGGCTACTGGAACAAGATGGAAATGGACTAGATTTGAGAACATGGTTCTGTTGCAATGCTACTACTCAAGTAAACCTCCTCAGAGAGGTTACATTCAGAGAATGTGGAGTGAATGGGTGCTTTGAAACCCACAGTCAAGGCTAACTGCCATAATTAGTAGCTCAATGTTCTAACATCCACAAAACAGCAACTGGTATCACAACTAGAGATTGATGAAGTACAACACAATTGTAACACCACGGGAGAACCACAACATCAGGTCAGAGAGGAGGCTATCTCACACTCCCAACCAGAACTTGGGAACACAGCCACTATAACCACTGTTACAGTGAGAGAGGCAGCAACTGACCTGAAAGACAAGATCATGTCTAGAATGAACACCAGGCAACTCGACGTCAACTACAACAGTTGAGTGAAAAACCACCTGAAAATCTCCTGGAAACTGGAAGCATGGAGGGCGATTCCTACCAAAACAATCACAATCACACTTGGCTACAAGAGCAACCATGGGAGAAAACAATACTTGCCATGGAAGTAATAGTTGGAGGCTAAGATCAAGACAGCTCGGAGAGAAGTGCGTCAAATGACAAAGACCCAAAGAGATGCAATGAAAAAGCAAATGCCTAAGAAATACAACAAAATGCCTATGCCTGAAGCACTGGAAACTGCCAAACAAAGGCTCCAGGCCTTGAGCAGCTGCCTAAGGAGGTACACAAGAGACAAGGAAGCCAGAATGATAAACAGGCTGTAAACTACTCAACCTGTCAGTGGCAGGGTCAAAACAGCAGAGCAGACCCACCAAGCTAAAAACTGGGCAGTACTGGAAAAATATATGGGAGAAAGAGACAGCACATAACAGCAATGCTCAGTGGCTGGTCTCTCTGAGAAAAGAGCGCAGCAACCTACCTGAACAGAATCCAATATCTATCAAAGTGGCAGACATCCAAGAAGGAGCCTCAAGTATAAAGAACTAAACAGCACCGGGCCCTGACACGATACGTGCACACTGGCTTAAGAAACTCAATGCACTCCATGAGCGCCTGGCAGCATGAATCAATCAACTGCTAAGAGATGGGACCCTCCCTGAATACCTAATAAATGGGCGGACGATCCTGATCCAGAAGGATCCTTCAAAGGCTGCAGTCCCATCCAACTACCAGCCAATGACCTGTCCCTCCACAACATGAAATCTCATGCCAGGCATCATTGCAACCAAAATACATCGGCACATGGATAAATTTATGAGCAACGCACAGAAGGACATCGGTAGAGATTCCAGAGGAGCCAAACACCAATTCTTGGTTGACAGAACAGTCGCTCAAGACTGCAGGTCACGACACAACAACCTGTGCACAGTCTGGATTGACTACAAGAAAGCATATGACTCAATGCCACAAACATGGACCACTGAATGCTTGGAGGTGTACAACATCAATAAGACTCTAAGAGCCTTCATAAGAAACTTAATGAAGTTGTGGAAAACCACCCTTGAAACCAATGCCAAACCACTTGCACAAGTGTCCATCAAATGTGGCATATATAAAGGAGACACTCTGTCTCCACTGCTGTTCTGCACAGGTCTGAACCCACTCAGCAAAATAATCAACAAGACTGGTTATGGATACAGACTCAGGAATGGGGCAACCATCAGTCACCTCCTCTACGTGGATGACATCAAGCTATACACAAAGGGCGAGGGAGACATTGACTATCTGATCCACACCGCCAGGATCTACTGTACTGACATTGGGATGTCAATTGGGCTTGAGAAATGCAGTCGGGTGGTGATAAAAAGAAGCACGGAAACCCCAAAGTCAAAATGGGAAACACCTCCAAAAGTGGTAGAGAATGAGAGAGCGAAGATCCTGTGGGACTTCAGATGGACAGGATGGTAATGGCGAACCAAACAGACATTGTAGTGGTGGATAATAGAGGAAAGCTGCTGTGATGGGTGTGGCAGTACCAAGCGATGGCAATATTAAGAAGGAAGAACATGAGAAACTGTAGAAATACCAGGGGCTCAGAGAAGAACTGTAGATATCTTTGAAAGTGAAAGAGATAGTGGAGTGGTGCCCGTGGTAAATGGAGCACAGGGTGCCGGAGCCTAACCTGACCACTCATGGGTGAAGGCAGGGTACACCCTGGATAGGTTGCCAGTCTGTCGCAGGGCCACAATCACACTCATGCACACTCGCATTCACACCTAGGGACAATTTGGATTAACCAATAAACCTATAAAGCATGTTTTTGGACGGTGGGGGGAAATCAGAGTGCCCGGTGAAAATCCACACATGCACGGGGAAAACATGTAAACTCCACACAGAGAGGGCCCCCATTGGTGACACTGTTTCAGGTCTTGACCTGGGGTCATTCTTGCTGTGAGGCAAGAGCGCCCATTGAGACAACTGTATTGTAAAATTGGGCAACATAAATCTAATTTATTTGAATTGAATTATATATTGATTTCAGATCAGTAGTTAAACAGAACTTTTATATTTATATACATCTATTTGCAAAGAGTTTGTCTGATGATGCATTCACACAACTCGATCTCTGAGTTTAAACCTTTTGCTTCTTGTGGGTATTGCCTGTACTGTTTTGTCTGAACAAGCAAGTCGTGACCAATGATTCAAGAGTCTCTTGTAGCTCTTTAACTGTAGCTTTATTAGCAATCAACTTTAGCTCATTACAGTCAGCTACCTTCTAGTCCATCCATTTATTGTGTCCCCTCCTGGATGTTAACCATACTTCAGTTCCTATACAAATGCCCTCAGTATACTTCCTTCCTTTTAGCTTAGAGTCCATTTCTTTTTATTCATTGTAGAACCTTTAACTTTAAAATATTCTTAAGTTGCATTAATTAATTCTAAACAATTAATTTCTTCAATAAATTTTACAGTGCTTTAAATAAAGCTGCACTATATTAAATTATTTTCTTCAATAAACTTTACAGAGCTTTTAACAATACTGCACAATATATTTTGCTTTCTTTTACTTCTCTTTTTTTTCAGCCATCTATAACACATCTAAAATGAACCTGTCTAGTGGTGACACCCTGTGTCCCTCAAGACTGTGCAGGAATTATTGTGCTCTGTGAACCACAGTTTCCTAAACTGAACCGTGTTTATGAGTTCAGTCTCTGCTGGGTGCGAACAACCTGTCCCAACTTTGTAACCGTGGAGCCCTCAGGAATCACTATGATGTGAGATCTGTTTCTCTTGAAGTGTCCAGATGGCATGTTGATGTTATAGAAACGTCCTCTGTTTCGACAATACTGGGCGAGAACTGTGGGTGAGCTCAGTTATTGGCGTAGCTCTTCAAAGCCACACTGTTGCGCTGTTCCCCACTACCAGCTGGTGTCTGCTTTAAGGAGTGCTCTTAAAGGCTGTGTGAGTTCAGCGACACGTGAGGAAAACTTTCCAATATAGTTCACCATTCCCACAAATCTTTTCACATGCAGCATCTCTGGGTGTAGCCATCTCCAAAATTGCTTGAATTTTCCCAGGGTCTGCTTTAAGACCCTGTGCTGAGATGATGTGACCAAGAAACTACCTTTTCTACAGCAAAATGGCACTTGTCATTGTTGAGAGTTAGCCCTTCCTGCTGGAGACGCTCTAACACTTGGTGCAGTCTTTGATCATGCTGTTGACAAGTAGACCCAAACTCTAGTATGTCATTTGCGTGACACACAGTTCCGTCCAGACCTCACAGCATTTGGCTCAGTCTCTTTTGAAAGTGTTCAGGTGCGGATGGGATTCCAAATGGCAGTCTTTTGTAACAGTAGCGTACAAACGGTGTGATGAATGTGGTTAAAGGGACTGACTCTGGGTGTAGATATACTTGCCAAAACCCCGCTATAGCATCCAGTTTTGTTGCACCTGCAAACTTGGCTAAGATCTCATCCCCAGCCGGCAGTATTTGGCGCTCTCTGCAAACACAGTTGTTCAGGTGAGTCATGTCTGAATAGATCCTGCCCTTTTCATTTGGCTTAGGGACTACTACCATCCCAGCGCACCACTCTGTTGGTTCCTTAATGGCCTAAATCACTCCCATTTTTTCCTTATGCTCCAACTTCACCTTTACTTTGTCATATAAGGTTAGTGGGACTTGCCGTGGCAGAGACAATGCATATGGTTTGGCACCTTCTTTGAGTTTTATCCTGTACCCTTTAGAAGGCCCAGCCCTGTGAAGACTTTGGGGTACAGTTTTTTTTATGTCAGTCTCAAATTTTTTAATGTCTATAAGGAGCAGCAGGCCTAATGCTGAAATGCCTGGAAAGCCCAACAGAGGGGTGGACAATCTCTATATGACATACACTGGCTGCCTTGCTGTTCTGTCTTTGTATTTCATGACTGCATCAAACTGACCTTTCACTTTCAGGGCCTCTCCACCAGGACCACACAATGCTTTTTCTGCTTTAGTGAGTGGACCATATAGGTCTTTTGTGTAGGCTGCAGCTGGTATTACAGTCACATCCACTCCTGTATCCAGTTTGAAGGTTACATTTTTGCCATTTACCTGCAGTGGTTTTTTTTTCATTATTGGGCTGTGTTCCGGCCGAAATTGCTCCAAGAAATAGTGTGTTGTCCTCATCTTCAAGGACTGCTCCAATCCTGCTAGATCTGCACACCGCTGCAAAATGTCAATTTTTTTAACTTTTACTGCATGTGGCGTCTTGTGCAGCACAGGTGTTTTTGGAGTGTGTTATCACAACGTGCACAGTGCTTGTATCCTTTTTTGACTTTCACTCTGACTCTTTGTCTCAAATATTTTCCGTGTTTGATTGTCTTTGAAAGGTTTTTTCTTAAACTTCAATATATCCATCTTTGCTTCTTTCATGTCCTTAATATTTTTTTCTCTCACAATAGGTTGTTGTTTCTTTATCTCTTCATGTTGTCTTATTGTTGCACTGCCTTTTCCAATGTTAATCCACTATCCATTTGGAGTTTTTCTGATAGTCCTTGGTACTGTGTTCCCACCACCAGCCTATCTCTTATCGTTTCATCCTGCAGTGGTCCATACTGGCAATTTTCTGCTAACTTGTAGACTGCAGCTATGAAGGACTCGGCTGACTCCCCTGGTTCTTGACTTCTTTTGTTAAAACATGCTCTCTCATAAATTGTATTTTGTTTGCCTATAAAGTGCTTATTGAAGGCTGCTTTCATGCTCTTGTACTCTTTCTGTTCATCTTCACTCAACCTGAGTGTGCCCAGAATATCATCTGCTTTATCGCTCATTGCGTACACTAAGGAGTGGCACTAAGCGTACACTAAGTTGTGTTTTGTGCATAACAGATCTTTTTCATGTTTTTTTCAACAAATTTTGTTGAATGAAAAATATTTCTTAAAAGTACCACAATACTGTGTCACAGTTCAGCCAGCCATTCAAGTCTTCAGCCGCCAGAGGGAGTCCTCACCTGAGTATTGAGCACTGCTGCTTATTTTTTCAACTCCCATGAGCCATTGCCATAGGATTTTTCCTGTTCAGCTGCTTCTCATTACTGTCATTAGCCACCAACATTTTTACCAGTCTACCAGCCTGCACTTTGGTTTGTTTTGCCTTGTCTGACAGTCTGAGCAGTCCTTACTTTGTCTCCCTGGTTCTCTGTTCCCTTGTCTGTTTACTCGTTCTTCTGCCTCGCTCCTGTCTTTTTGACTTTTGTTTGTTTGTATGTTTGTAACAACTGAGTGTGTGAACGGGCCCTGCCCATTTTAGACTAACATTCACACTTGACTGTAACGATTATAAATCTCCAGCATCTTGTTGCCTGTTGTTTTATGATTCTACACCCACCCCCCGTAGTCATCCTCCAACGTCTGTAACCCATCCTCTTCCCTTGTTTTTGTGCCCTCCTATATGCTTCTCTCATCTTCCCCCTCTTTCTTTTCTGGTCCAACAAAAAAAAGGATACAAACATAACCAATATAAAGTTTAGTTTAAATTGCAAAAGGGGTTTATACCTTTTGTGTCTGATGATCTATAACCCCCAATAGTTACAGCAAAATCTGTCTAATACAAGAGGCTCTCATATCTGTTTGCTCAGCTGTTGAACAGGACAAGTTTAAAATACAATTTAAAAAGTGTGCATATGGATCCAAACTCTTCAGCCTCCCTCTTACAGAAGACTTCGCCAGACATAGATCCAGCAGTGGAGTTCCCAGCCCATCCAACCCAGCCTGGGTCACAGCTTTGCTACACGACCATCGGCTGACTGCAGCCACCGACACCATCACGGTTCATCTGCATCCGGTCCAAGCACCAGTTCCTTGCCAACCGAGACGCTCCTGCCCGCCATGACATGTTAACCCACAGGCGCAGCTCTCCCAGGTCCTGCCTTTGGGTGGTCCCCGACTCTCACTTCATGAAAAGTTTAATGGAAAGCCTGAGCTCTGTCTTGGGTTTCTCCTGCAGCCTGCAGTGCAAGCTGTTCCTGCGGCAGCAGCCTCACCTCTACCCCACAGAGGAAGCAAAAGTCTCTTTTCTGTGCTCTTTGCTCACCGGCGAGGTGCACGAGTGGCTTTCACCCTTGTGGACAGGAGGGAACGTCCCCTTCTACTCATTCGCTGCATTTGCCCAGCAACTTTGAAAGGTCTTCAACTACTCAGCTGATGGCAAAGACCCGGGAACCTTCTAATGGAGGAATAAGAGACAGTTGCTTCGTTCTCTTTGAAGTTCTGAACTAAGGCAGCCCAAACTGCACCCCAGTCACACTAAAGCTGCTCTTTTGTCTTGGACTGTCTAGAGACACGCAGAGAGAACTAGCGTGTTGTGACAACGGACTGGGCTTGGAGGCCCTCATTCAACTGGCCTTCCAGCTTAATCAGCTAATGCGTTTAGGGCACCTGCGTCTCGCAGCTCCCCACTCTGCTTCAAAGCACCAGACACCTCTCAGCTCCATCTAAGTCGCTGAACACAAACCCATGCATCTGGGTTCAACACAGCTCGCTCTGGCTAAATGGGAGAGGCGTTCGCAAGAAAACCTGTGCCTCTATTGTGGCCAGTCCGGTCATCTGAGAGCTTCCTGTCCCGATCGTCCACTCCGACGATCAGGCGGGCTGGTGAGTGACTCATTTCCTACTTTTGAAGTACCAGTCACGTTGAAAGTAGTGGACAGACTCATCAAGACCACTGTGATGATTGATTTAGACGCTGCAGGAAATTTCCTTGATCTAGCTTTTGCTCGTGCTAATTCTGTCTGCTTCAGATGGTTGACCCCTGGCTCCGGACGGGTCTCTCATCTAACTCCAGGTGTTCAACTCCATGTCATGGACACCCATCGAGAGCTCATATGTTTCTTCACCATTGGCTCTCCTCATGCTGCCATTATATTGGGGTTGCCCCGGCTTGATACTCATGATCCCACCATTGCTTGGGCATCCAAAGACCTCACCTTTGGGTCACGGGCCTGCCAAGATCATCACCACGTCCCACCTACTAAAATGGAAGAATATCTCACCATAAACAAGTGGCCGCTTTGAGACTTGCCATGCGTGACCCCATCAATAAGCCTGACAGCTTGCAATCCCTGTTCAAAGACCTCCGCGAGGCATCAGTAAACAGCATGCCACATGCCTCCCTCCTCATCGTTCATATGACTGTGCTAACAAACTAATACCTGGCAGCACTCCAGCTAGTAGGAGGGTGTTTCTGCTGTCACAACCTGAAACCAAGGCCATGCAGGAATAAATCCAACGAGAACTACGGAAGGGGTTCATTCAGCCTTCCACGTCGCCTGCCTCAGCTAGGTTCTTCTTAGACAAAAATCTTTGTTGTGGATTTTATTGTGAAAAATTAGATATATTTTGAAAGTTGGATTTCCATGTGTGGTATATATATATATATATATATATATATATATATATATATGTAGACACACGCCAAAAGAGTGTGAGCACCCCTGGCTTACACAAAAATGCAAACGTTTTTCAGATAGTATTAATATACTGGGCAAACTTCTAAGAGCATCTGATGGCGACAATGAACAGCACGCTGTCTTGGAAGTGTGAGAATTGCAGTTTTTAAGTTCATTGTGTTTGTGTGTGTGCTTTTACAAAGATGTTATAAGGTATCGGTCGTGCTAAATTGCTGTTGGTTGTTTGAGTCTAGACATGGTTGTTTACATTTCTGTGGCTGACATGAACACTGCAACAGCATATATCCCTAACACAGGTTGGCAAGTTAGGCTCAGTTGATGCTCCTCTGGAGCCAGATTTAATTTTGTGTGGCCTAAAGTAGCTCCTGAAGACCAACTAATAAGCTCATCAACACATTTTCACTCCCAAAACGTCCCATTGACAGCATTCACAGCTCCTTGATCTAAGTAGAATGGGAAAAAAAAGTAAGTTACTTTGTTCATTTAGAACAAAGAACAATAGATATTTTACCTGTGCATCACAACACCCGATGTCCATATCTGGGAAAATGACCTGCAGGAGAGAGAGATCAGACAGAAGGAGGACAGGGCGGATTGGGGAGGGGGGGTGTACACCATTAAGAAAAATCACTTGTCAGGTTGTCCATTAGAGTACCATTACAATACCAATCTGTTGGTATGCCTCCAGTCAGCAGAGGGGAGATGAGATCATTACCTGTGACTGCAAGGGTAATGTCAAGAATAGCTTGAGAACACACACAGACAGTATGCATGCACACAGACTAAAAGAATAATGTGTCTCTGCCTAACAAAACTACGATGACCGTAGGGCTCTTCTACAGTAGTATAAGGAAACCTGTTTTACAACCTGTCTTCTACACCAGCAGACCAGATGAACAAGAGGATACAGCTAAGAGAAAAAAAAGACAGAGGGAGGGGGAGGAGTGTCTGATTGGAAATATGGTGGAAACAAATAGCTTCCTTTCTTTGTTGGAGGTGCACTGTATGATGTGACAGAATAAGCTCATTATAGGTGGTGGGACTGTTAATGACAGAAAAACAGGGTTGTAGGGGTGGAAGTGGGTCACAGTGTGAGGATGACTGACCTAGTCTAAATTACCTTCACCATCACCTTATACCTTCTTTTTTGCAACATGCATTCTTGACACCACAGCCAGAATGAGCATGGATTAGGAGACAGGGGGATTTGCAAATCTATCTTTAATCATAATATTGATAGACTGCCTTTCATCCGTTTTTTTAAAGGCAGGGCTACACACAGCATGAGCTGACTCTGTAACCATAACCCCCAGCTTTGCAACTCTCTGCAGACACATTTGCATGTAAATTCTCAGAATTATAATTATCACAAACTTTTTCAGTTAGAGGCAGTGATCCATTCGTGGATGTCGTTTTTTTACTGTGATTTTGTGGTTTCTCATTCACTTCACTGATTTAGTAAATTGTTGTAGCACACGTATGAATGAGAACAAACTGTGCCTCCCCATCCATGAACTGCATCATATGTTAATGTCAAGACTGTCTTTCGCCTTTGAGTAGTTTCTAATTCCAGAACAATCCATTTCAAATATCTTTTTTTTTGTTTTGACGCGTACTGAAAGTCTTCAACATCACTGTGCAGTATGTGTAACACAAAGCACCCTTTAAAACCACTCACAATATTTTTTTCGCTGAATTCGAATGGCTTCACTATGCCTACAGCTTCTCCTTATCTACGTTTATCTCTCCAAGCGAAGAGATTTGGAAAAAATAGTGTCTTCAAACTCTGGCATTACTACATGCTGATGTCAACAATGCTCGCTGGTAGGGGTATGTTTTAATAATAATTTAATTCATATCAAAATTTGTGGATGATGTTACGATTCAGAGTCAGTATTGATTTATATTTCTTCCAAGATAATCAAGTGTAGATTTAAATGTGTACAAACAAATAAGGACACAAGAACTAGAAACATTGCATTACCTGCGATAATGCTTGTGTGAATGTTACTGCTGAATGTGGTCTTTGAAGATCCTGAAGCTGAAGTAGTGTACTATATTTGCTGAAGCGATTTGATGAAAATTAGGGGCGTCCAAATCAGATCACGTGATCGGAAATTCGCATGGTTTAAGACTCGGATCAAAAATCCGATGTTCTCTCCAGATAAGAAACTGATATTTAATCTATTCTTATTGTGATCAGCGCTTTATACTTTAAGCTTGTTTATCGATACAATAACTCTATTTGAAGTCTGCATGTCATGACCGCATCACCACAATTTATTATGGCGCTAGTTTGAGCAGGAGGTGCAAAAAACTGGTCAGCTAAGCTAAGATAAGCTAAGCTAGAGAGATATTCACAGATACAGACTTCCAGGATCAATAACTTAAAAAAAAAACATTTTAAAGTGACAGCAAGTGTCTCTGTTGGATTGTTTTAACCCAAAGAACGACCTACAAATGCCTTTACCAGAAAAAAAGATCAAGTTTGTGTTTCTTGTTTTCTGAGAATGACGCTCTCCTGCTGCCAACAAACAGGCAGCAGTGAGAGTGAGATGCACGCATCTGCAGAAAAGGGGTTTTAACCCCTTAAAATAAAACCTTTTTTTATTTCTCCTTGACAAAGTCCCAGTTACACAGAATTAACAACTGTGGTCATAAAAGAAAAAAATCTGATGCCCACCTATGTTGATGCCAGGTCTTAATAGGTTAAGATAAATAATCCAATAATCTCTAGAAAACAACTAAAACTAAGATTGGTTCCTTTCATCCTGAGCTAGTCATGAATATTCATCATCATATTTGTGCAACATCAACGGTTTAAAAAGAAACTCATCATATATTTGTCTGAGATTTGAATGGATATATGAATGACATCTGATCAAAATGTTCAATAGTTTTGAAGATACTAAAGCGAAAGTCACCAAACTTTCTCACATGACTCATTATCACCTATTTTTTACTAGTTAATAGTTGAACTATTTTTACTTGATCGTTAAAACTACTTCACAGAAGTGATCTGTTGAAGAATTAAATGGTAAAAGAAGAATAAGAAAAGAGAAATGATAGAAAAAAGCAGATCTGTCAATGATTGTTGGATATTAGTTAAAAGGTATTGCGTTAATTGTTGAAGCTGTTTGGTTAAATTTCAGAAAGGGTTTCCCGAAAACCAGGACCTTTTACTGTGATTCCTAAAGCTCTGAGAATAAAACTAGAAGAACTTACTGAAAATGCTGAAGGGGAACAAATTGCTGACAGAGTTGAAGTTTAAAGTTTCAAAATATGGTATAAAATTGCCAAAATAATTTGCAACTGCATGAAAATCTCTTGAATGAATTAAAATAGATGGATAGGTTAGATAGCATAATGTGGTAAACACAAAAATTAAGACAGTTGGTTAAAAATGCCCCCCCCCCCCCCAAGTTCAAGTACTAAAAATGTATTCTTTTACATTAAATGTGAAAAGTACAACTTTATTTTATGTTTGACTTTGGACTTTACTGAATGCAGAAAGGACTTTTTAGATATCATTGACTCTTTTAACTTTGTTCAGTGGGTTTCTGGGGCCACCCAGAAGTTGCAGAATTTTCAACCCTTCTTCCGCCAGTCAATTCTCATCTGCATTTAACCAGTTCATTACCCCCTTCCCGACTGCTGATGTTGAGGAGCTTAGCTCCTGGTTTCACTCAACCTGCACCAACATCCTGGACTCTGTGGCTCCTGTGAAGACAGTAAAGTCTATATCGAAATGTGAGCCCTGGCTGAACGATGGAACCCGGGCAGCTCGGAGTACTTGCAGGAAAGCTGAACGCAAGTGGTAGAAGGATAAGCTACAAGTCTCACTACAAATTCTAAAGGACTGCTGGAAATCTTATCAGACAGCTGTTAATGGAGCAAGACAAGAGTATCTGTCGAACATCATTGTTTCTAATTAGCACAACCCACGAGTACTGTTTAAAACTATAGACTCTGTCCTTAATGCTCCACAGGTGCAAACTTTAGAAGCTTCCTCTGTTTTTTTTTCAATTTTCTGAATTTCTTTATTGACAAGGTTATAAACATAAGGGCTACCATTACTTTTCCCTCCACTGACCCCTCAAAGTGCTCGGCCACTTTTGAGACATTTGAGCTGGTGTCATCATTTTTAGAAAAGTTGGTTAAACAAAGTAAGACGTCTGGTTCTTTGTTAGATCCCATCCTTCCTAAGCTATTCAAAGAGGTCTTCCCTGCTGTATCTCAGACCGTTCTCGCCATTATCAACAGCAGTCTGGCCACTGGTGTTGTCCCTGCCACTTTTAAACATGCACTTGTTCAACCCCTGCTTAAAAAAAACAGTCTAGACAGTTCTGTGTTGGCTAATTTTAGACCAATTTCCAAGATGCCTTTCATATCAAAAGTTTTAGAGAAAGTGGTCTACTTACAGCTGGAGGAATTTTTGAGCACTCAGAAAATCTATGAAGTCTTCCAGTCTGGTTTTAGAGCCCAGCACAGAACAGAGTCGGCTTTACTGAGCGTGAGCAACGACATCCTATTAGCAACTGATGCAGGAGATCATGTAGTTCTGGTTCTGCTGGATCTATCAGCAGCATTCGTCACAGTTGACCACAGTATTTTAATTTCTAGGCTCCAGAACTTGGTAGGGATTCACGGTACTGCATTAGATTGGTTTAGCTCGTACTTCGCAGGACGGACTATGTGTGTTAATATTGATGGCTTTAAATCTAGAACAGCTCAGGTTTCTTTTGGAGTTCCACAAGGTTCAGTTCTAGGGCCACTTCTATTTTCCTTATATCTGCTTCCACTGGGGTCCATTCTAAGAAGGCATGGTGTTTCCTTTCACTTAAATGCTGATGACAGCCAGATCTATCTGCCGCTGAAAAGAAAGACTGGTTTCTCTACTAACCCGCTTGTATCATGTTTGCATGACATTAAGGATTGGTTGGCCATGAGCTTCCTGAGTTTTAATAAAAACAAAACTGAAGTACTGGTGTTTGGACCAAATGATCATGGAGGACCGTCCCCAGCTGATCTGGGTTTTTTGACAGGGTTTTTAAAGTCAACTGTTTCTAACTTGGGTTTTAAATTGGACAGTCATTTTAAACTTGATCACCAGATCAGATCAGTGGTGAAGCTGAGCTTCTATTATCTTCGGCAACTTTCAAAGGTGGAACCATTATTATCACCTGCACATGCACATTTTGAGACAGTAATCCACGCCTTCATAACTTCTCGGCTGGATTACTGCAACTCTCTGTACCTTGGACTAAGCCAGACATCTCTCTCACGTCTCCAACGTGTTCAAAATGCAGCTGCCCGTCTCCTGGTTGGAGGACATAAGCGAGACCACATTACACCGATTTTAGCATCGCTCCACTGGCTGCCTTTGCATTTTAGGGTTAACTTTAAGATTATTTTATTTGTTTTTAAATCTTTACATGGTCTTGCCCCACTGTACCTCTCCGAACTGCTTTCTCCTTATTCGCCGGCCCGGTGCAGTCAGATCAGCTGATCAGCTCCTTCTGGAAACACCGAGGTCCAGGCGGAAGCTCAGGGGGGACAGAGCCTTTGCCATTGCTGGTCCAAGGCTCTGGAATTCTTTGCCTTTGTATATTAGAGAAGCATCATCACTGTCCACTTTTAAAACTCTTTTAAAGACTCACTTCTATGCCCTTGCTTTTAACACATGAGCTCCAGCTGTTTTTGATATTTTATTGCTCTTATTATTTTATTTGTTTTTTATTGTCTTTTTATCTTGTGTGTGTACAGCACTTTGTTTTAGCGTCCTGCTGGTTGAAAGTGCTTTATAAATAAAGTTGAGTTGAGTTGAGAAAGAAAGGAACAAAACTGATGAAAACAGTTGTGAGCTGGGTTGTTTCTGATGGTGGGTTCATGCATGAGCACATTAAACACAATCTGGGGCTGTGTTGTTATTCATTCATTACTCCCTAACTACTAAAAAGCTATATAGTGCCCTGGATTTTAAAAGCAATTTGGACACCATGCTCACTACATTTTGGTTGTCGTTCTTCTTCGGGTGTTGTTTATATTGCAGTTGACGAACAACAAAATGATGGAATCACCACCACCTGGTCAAGAGGTTAACTACTTTTTTCTACTAATTTTTCTCTTAGCTTGTGAGATTTTATCTTTGATGTTTTTAACCTGTGAAGCTTCTGTCATTTATGTTTTTACCTTTTGTTTTATCCTTTTAACTTGTGAAGCACCTTGTGACTTTTGTCTGAGAAAGTTGCTATATAAACAAAACTTACTTACTTACTTTACTTATGTGCCAATTATGAAGTCACTGGTTTGCAGATGTAAACACCTCATAAATGTGAACATATTACGAAGACTATTTATAAATGTACTGTGTTCTGCCGATGAAAAACCTGGCTGTTTTTTTAAAAAAAAATAAAATTACATACATTTTTGGGAAGATATTTACTGTTTTTGTTAAGAAATTAACCGATAGGCGTATGCGTGTCAGATAGCCAGTGCACATGCGCGGTCACATGACGGTCACATGACTTGCGTCGCGACACGGCACTGAGAGAGGGAAAATTGAAAATGCGATAAAATTAATCTTTACATAAAGCTAATACATCGCAGATCCTTTATTTTCTTCCACCAGAAAATATATTATTCTAATTTACCAGCTTTACGCTGGAGGAGCTGACGGATCTTGAGAGCTATATCGACGAATATTTTAACAAGTTTAATATGGATCCCGACGCCGCCGCCGCAGCTGAGTCGCAAAAATCAAACAAAAGGAAGAAGACTTCATCTACGGATACGAGTGATCTTCCAACTACTGAAATAGAGGTTAGTATCCTAGACTCTATTAATAGGAAACTGGATCTGCTGGTAACTTTACACAGCGAGATTAAAGATCTGCGAGCAAGCCTCGAGTTCGCTTACGGTCACATTGAAGAACCCGAGCAAGCTAACACGTCACTCCAAACCACCGTTAAAGGTCTCGAAGAAAAAATGGACAGTGCTATTAAAGAGAACAAAACAATGAAGGAAACGATACTAGATCTACAGACAAGAAGCATGAGAGACAATATCATAATTACCGGAATTCCCGAAAACCGATCGGAAAACCCGGAAGAAGTCGTTAAAGACTTCATGAAAACACAACTTAAACTCCCAGCTGAGACTGTAAATCGTATCGGGTTCGATCGCGTTCACAGACTAGGAAGACCTAACAATAAATCATCCCGCCCCATAGTCGCTAAAGTAGAGCGATATAAAGATAAACTGACCATCAAGAGTCGTGGAAGAGAGCTCAAAGGAACGAATTATGGAATTAATGATCAATATCCTCGAGAAATTAATGAAAGACGCAAAGTTCTCTATCCGATCATGAAAGAACAGAGAAAAAGTAATAAAAGAGCCTACATAATAGTGGACAAACTTTTTATCGAGGGGCAGTTGTACCGAGATGCTAATAGCACCCCGTGGTTATTCTAATATTCTGATTAAAGTAATGATTAATCATAACTTCAAAACCGCTGTAAAATAATAGTATGTTATGTATATACGCATAACAATATGCAGGTAAAAATATAGGGAAGAGGTTTATAAATAAAAATAAATAAATAATTAATTAAGGTAATCTCTTTCTCAGTGCCACCATCACATCACAACATGCACTTGTATGCACTGCACCTGGTTTACCATCCGGCATGGACATCACACTTGTTTTCTCCTTTCTTTATCTTTTTTATTATATGTTTTCTTTTCTTCTTTTACTGCATCTCGAAACATACACACACATTAACACCCCTCAAATATATACACACAGATATGCACGCAACACCAAGACCAGAGTCGTCTATAGTGCTTCATGACATTAAAATTAAGAAGTACAATGCAACCACTTAAAATCATTTCATGGAATGTGCGCGGATTCAGAACTCAGGAAAAAAGAATTAAAATCATCAACTACTTAATTAAACTCAGAGCAGATGTCTGCTTCTTACAAGAAACACATGTTACAGAAAAGGAACTCTCAAACATCAAACTGGAACAATTTGAACAAGTCTTCGCTTCCACATATAATAGCAGACAGAGAGGGGTATCAATACTCATCAATAAAAACATACCTTTTACGCATAAATCAACAGTAACAGATCCAGATGGAAGATTTATTCAAATTAATCTCTCCATCAACCAAAATGTCTTCACCTTGGTCAATATTTACGGACCAAATAATGACGAGCCTTCCTTCTTTCATAACTTATTTTCATCAATAGAAGATTCAACAAATCTAATTATTGCAGGAGATTTTAACACTATCATTAATTCAAAGCTAGACCGCTCAAATCCACAATCTTATAGAAACTGCCAAACAACTGAAACCATTAAAGAATACATGAAACACTACGGACTTGGCGACAGTTGGAGAATAAGGAACCCTTCAGCTAGAGAATATACTTATTATTCCTCCGTCCACCAGTCTTTTTCTAGAATTGATTTCTTCCTCATCAGTAACTCTCTTTCACAATATGTAACTGAAACTTCAATCCATCCAATTCTAATCAGCGACCACGCCCCCATCTCCCTCACACTTACATTTCAGATGCAATCTAAACCCAGCAAGAGATGGTGCTTCAACACATCACTTCTGCAGGATACAGAATTTGATGACCTCATAAAAAAGGAGTGGTTGTTTTTTCTGGAGATGAATGACCTCCCAAACACCTCACCATCGTTATTATGGGAAACGGGCAAAGCTTACATTAGAGGGAAAATAATAGCATATGCAACAAACCGTAAAAAACAACAACAAAGAATAGAAACAGATTTAGAACAAAAGATTAAAGAACTGAGCATATGTTATGCTGCAAACCCATGTGAAGAAACTAAAAACAAACTCGATAACTTAAAACTACAATATGAAAGCATTATATACAATAAAACACAATTTCTTATACAACAACTTAAATATGAAAATTATGAATACAGTAATAAAACTGGAAAATTTTTAGCAAATCAGCTGCAGCGTAAAAAAGAAAAGTCAACTATCTCTTCTATCACTAACTCCTTAGGAGAGGTAACTCAGAACCCACAGGAGATAAATGATGTTTTTAAGAACTTCTACAGCCACTTATACAGACAAGACCAGCACCCCAAACAATCAGAAATAGATGAATTTTTCAAAAACTTAGAGCTCCCCAAAGGAACAAGCAAATATGTTAGACAACCCACTAACTCCTGAGGAACTCCATACAGCCCTGAAGGAAATGCCAAATAACAAATCTCCAGGACCGGATGGATTTCCCCCAGAGTTTTACAAACACTTCTGGGGAACGTTAGCACCACTTTATCACAAAGCCGTTGCTGAAATCCATGCCACCTCAGTAATTCCCCCACAAATGAATACTGCAGCTATGACAGTCATCCTAAAACCCGATAAAGATTCAACTCTCCCATCTAGTTATCGCCCCCTTTCATTAATAAATACAGACTTAAAAATAATTACTAAAGCCTTAGCCACAAGAATAGAAAAAGTAACCCCAACGTTAATCCACCCAGACCAAACTGGCTTCATTAAAAATAGAAATATATCAGATAGCACCAGGAGACTTTTTAATTTGATCTATATTGCTCAAAAAAGACAAACAAAATCAATAATTGTGTCCCTAGATGCAGAAAAGACATTTGACAAAGTGAACTGGACTTTGTTATTAGTACTCTTCAAAAATTTGGATTTGGAAGCTCATTCATCCACTGGATTAAAACGCTGTACACATCCCCTCTGACCACCGTCATCACAAACGGAATTTCTTCACAAAGATTTGCACTTCAGCGAGGAACCAGACAAGGATGCTCACTCTCTCCGTCACTCTTTGCTATTTTTATTGAACCACTTGCAGCAGCAATACGACAAAACCCTCAAATTAAAGGGATTCAAGACACAACATCACAACACAAAATAAGCCTTTATGCCGATGACGTATTACTATATCTAGAGGACCCAAATAAATCTGTACAAGAGACTTTGAATACCATTAACAATTTTTCAAAAATTTCAAATTATACCATCAATTGGCAAAAATCAATTATACTACCACTTTCAGACGGGGCATGGGACTCTGCAACTCAAAATGACTCTCTGCCACTCAGCACTGGTAATATTAAATACCTGGGTGTCAATGTTTCTTCCAGACTATCCGAATTATTCAAACTAAATTACATCCCTCTACTCAATAAAATAGCACAAGATTTAAAACGATGGACCAACCTTCCACTCTCATTAATGGGCCGAATAGCCACAGTCAAAATGAAAATACTGCCGCAAATGAACTACTTATTCTCAGTACTTCCAGTGACCCCCACCGATAAATGGCTCAGTTCAATTAACTCATTAGTGACAAAGTTCTATTGGAAAAACCAGAAGCCCAGGATTAGCCTAGCGACACTGCAAAAACAGAGATCACAGGGAGGCCTAGAAGCCCCTAATTTTCAATATTATTACCTATCGACTCAAATACAGTATTTAATTAAATGGATCCAAATAGAAAACCACAGTTCATGGAAAAACCTGGAGCAAAACCAATGCAAGGGTATCCCTATTTCTGACTTACCATTTCTTCCAACATCGATAAAGAAGATGCCTCTTTTTGAAAACCCCACAATCAACTCAACTCTGAAAGCCTGGTGGAAGACAATAAAGATTACAAAATCTTCTTTAACACCATGCCAATTAACTCCAATCTGGCACAATCCTGATTTTCTGATATGTAAGAAACCCATTTATTTCCCATCATGGCAACAGAAAGGTATCACTCATCTCCATCATCTCTTCACTAACGGCCACTTTATACCATTTGATTTGTTAGCTCAGAGATTTGGTATTGAAAAACAACAGTTTCTACATTATCAACAACTAAAATCTGCAATCAAATCCAAAGTAGAGATCAACTGTGACTTATTGGAACCTTCACCATTTATTGAAGAAATTAAAAAAATCCCAAAGGCAAAAAAACTGGTATCTAGAATCTACAAACTTATATCCAGTAGCGACACGGAACTAGCCCTTCCAATAACCAAATGGAATAACGACTTAACAACCCCTCTTAACCCCAACCTTTGGACAGACATCTGCAATAATATATTCTCTATGACAAAAAACACAAACCTACAACTTATTCAGTATAAAGTAATACACAGGGCTCATATCACACAACGGACAATGTTTAAAATGGGTCTAGTTAAGACAGATATCTGCCCCCAGTGCACCCTAGGAAACACAGATGATTATTATCATGCCACATGGTCCTGCCCTCCTGTCTATAGCTTCTGGTCAACAGTGACAGAAAAACTATCTACAATTTTGAGTTGCAGAGTCCCTTTATCTCCGTCGCTATGTTTAGTGGGTAACTCTCAAGAACTTGACAATCTCCCAATTAAATATAGAAATTCAGTCTTAATTTCTCTAACTATCGCCAAGAAAGTAATTCTCCTTAACTGGAAATCGAAAACCTGTTTACACACCAGTCATTGGATAAACCTCATAATAGAATATATATCACTAGAAAAAATAACATTTACTAATAAAAGCAAATTAGCAGCTTTTACTGATATGTGGAACCCTTTTCTAGCTCATTTTAAAATAAAATGAAGTACTGGGCCTGAATCTCCACACATTCCATTATATTCAGAACAGCTTCACGACACATTCGAATTGAGAAATTGATAAACCTCTGGTCTATCACCTCAGGTAATGGAATCACTTTAGATGACCTCCCTAACCCGAAGGTGCCATGTGCCTGCTCAGCTGCTGAGGGTGCGGGTTGCCATCGGTGGTTGTCCCTTGCATCCCCAGACTGGTAGTTTGAGGGGCGCTTGGAGGCGCTGGAGCGCTGGCGGTGCGCCGCTGCATGCCACCTGGCCCCGGGGCGTCGGTTTGGGGTGGGCCGGGTACCGCCTCTGCTCCCTTCCTCTTCTGCCGTTGGTCGGGGGGTGGGGGGTGCCCGTCTGCCCTGGGGGTAGGGGCTCGGTGGGTGGGGCCTGGCCTGGGGTTGGCTTTGGGGCCGGGCTGTGCTGGCCTCCTGGTCCTTCGGGTCGCTGTCGCTCTTTTTGGGGGGACTGGGGGCTGGGACCGGCTGAGGTGACCTTCTGGTGGCCGTCGCGGCTCCCTGCCTGGACTGCTGCCCCTCGGACTATCCTGTGGGTCCCTGGGCTACGGCCCCTGTGGTTGCATGGGGCTCTGCCCTTATCTTACCGGTGGGACAGGGGGGAGGAGCACCAACAACTCCTCCCTTCCCCTTCCCAGGCTAAGCTCCTGCCAATCCTTTTTTAAATACACACCACTGGACATGAGCACAACCACACAGAGACACTTATCACCTCACCACATTCACACACAGGACCGGAGGTGCCGAGCTTGGCTGGGGGCACATAAGGGACGAGAGGTTACGGGGCAGAAGTGCGCTGCCACCTCTCCATACCACCCCCTACGGTCGAGAGGCGGCGGGGCAGGAGTGCGCTGCCGCCTCTCCATACCACCCCCAACTCATGCCCTTCTTTTAATGCACCTTAGCACACCTTATCGGCACTTAGTTTACATGCACAGGTTTGGTAGCACACACTCACTGTGTTCTGATCTGGGACTCGGAACACAGCCTAAACCTAAATCACTGTCACACACGGGTAGGGTGTAGGACCAAGGATCTGGCGCTACCTGGCCTGGGGGGGGGCAGCAATGACATCTGGGGCTGCCAAGGGTATAGACCAGCGCTCCCCTGTCTCGCCCGCCGGGCAGAGCCCAGATCTGGTTGAAGGGGGCTGCTGGGGCTCGACCCGAGGGCTCGCCTGGGCTGGTTTGGGGGCCGGTGGGCTTGGGGGGGTGGTGTGGCGGACGGCCTGGGGGGCTTCTGCCGGCTTGGACTCTCGGGGCTCTCCCTCTTGGGGGGATGGTGGCCCGGGCTGCTGGGGGGGCGGCGCGGAGCGGCCCTGGACTCCATCCTGCGGGTCTGTCTCCTCCGCTCGGCCTCCTGTTGCCGGGGTGGGATGGGGCGTGTCCCTCTCCCTGGACTGAGTGGCGGGGAGGATGATTGGGGTGGGGGGGTCTTCGGCCCCACCCATTACTGACTCTCGGTGCTGCTGGTATGTATCGGTCCGGCCGACCGGTGCCCCACCGTGGCTACTGAGCTGCTTTCTCGCTCTGCCGTCATGGGCGACGTGGGTGGCCTTCGGCCGTGCGTCCTGTTACCTGTTGGGGCTGGACGGGTATATGGTTACTGAGGAGGGGGGGGATTTCGAACACTTGGGGAGGGCTGCTGCACTGCACCGACCCAACACACCGGCACCAGCGGTGATCCAGCTTGAAATGTGATTGTTATCATGAGCAGCTGTCCAGCTGGTGTGGAAGGTCAACATCACTGCTTGCTGTGGTTCCTTAACTCTGAATCTCTCAGCTCCTGGTCATCTTGGGGTGTTACATCCAACACAACAACATGATGTCATCCACACTACACTACACACACACACACACCTTCTTGTTTCTTCTCTTTGCACTTTACACTATCACCTTCACTTTCACTTATGCACAGGGGATAACTTAAAAAAAAAAAAAAAAAAAAAATTATGTTGGGCTCAGATGATGTGGGACTTTGACTCAACTGCTTTAAGGATGCATGTCCAAAGTAAACTGATGAGCCAAAAAAAAAAAAAAAAATTAACCGATAAATAACTTGTCCATCACGTTTTTCATTTTCGCGCCCCTGAGCCATTTACGTGATGGTGGGAGGCAGCACTTTATCTATACTTATTTCTAGTACTTTACTGAAAATGCTTTCCAATATTAATCAGTGTTTCTGTTGGCAATAATTCAACAGTTTTTAGTGAGACCAAACTGAAAAAGAGCTGAGATGAAGCACAGGGAGGCAAGGATAAGCAGACGTCTCAGAAGATTACTTTGCTCAGGGTTAGGCCATCTGCTGGGAAAGAATTTAAAAATCTTTACCAAAACTAGATTATGATTTGATTGTGATTATTATATATTCTAATTACCTGTAACACTCTCAGAGTTCAGAGAAAGTGTATTGTTTTTTCTTCGTAGTCAAACCACATTAGCCTTCAGCACAAAGTGTTCTTAATCAGTTTATTCACAAAAAGATTTACAGCACACTTATTTTAAACAAAAATGCTTACTTTCAGTAATATAGTAAGTAAATCTGTGATGATGATACGGAGGTGTTTGGATGCATTTGCAGGCAGGTTGATTTCTTAGAGATAGCAGCAGGCAAGGGCATAAACAAAACAAAGTCAGGAGTCAAGCAACGAGGAGCAAGTCAGGGCTTAGATGAAAACAGGCAAAGGTCAAAACATGAGTAGGAAAAAACACAGGAGAATTCTCAGAATTGAATGCAGGGAAAAACAATAGTTGGCAATGAGCGAAGTCCAGACAGAGCAAATATACTGTATATGGTGAAGCTGATGAGTATGATGAGACTCAGCTGGTGAAGATGTGGGGAAGTAAGTGTTGACTGATGGGAGATGGAGTGAGGAAGTAAGCAGAGGTGATCAATATTCAGGAGATGACTGTCGCGGGTTCGTGTAGGAAGTCCAGAATAAGAAATCAGAAAAATAGGCAAGCCAGGAGAGGTTCCATTGAGGTTTTTCATTTAATAAAGTCTTTGGGGTTTACAAAAGAAAGCAGGGGTGAAGACGAAATGGCAAACAATAAAAAAAACCAGTAGGTGACAATTGACAGTCTTAATTTTTACCATCAGACAAGCACTTCTTCTGCCTGTCTCATCAGCTCAGCTGCTCAGCTGCTCAGCTGCTCAGCTGCTCAGCTGCTCAGCTGCTCAGCTGCTCAGCTGCCTCAGCTGCTCAGCTGCTCAGCTGCTCAGCTGCTCAGCTGCTCAGCTGCTCAGCTGCTCAGCTGCTCAGCTGCTCACTGACTCACCCACACCTCTTGTGAGAGTGAGGCATCTTCTTATATACCTCCTATAGCCACTCCCACCTAATTAGGCACATTTCACAACATCATTCAGTTTCAGAAATATTTAATTTAACTATTACCTTTCACCTAGGTTTTTCCTTTACTTACACAATTAAATACACATTTATTTCAATAACACTTTCAACACTTAATGCCCTCAAATTTTACCATGAAAAGTAAAGAAACAAGAACAAATAATCTAAATTAGAAACAGCTGTCTCAGAACTCACATAAAAATTATATAAACAGGAAAAACAAACCCCTCGGTTTGGCTGTCAGTGAAGGAGGGGGCGTAGCTAAGACGCCGTGCTGCAGGGCTGCGGTGAGTAAGTTTGTGTACAGTATGTGCGTATATGTGGAGAACTAGTGATGACCAAGTGTGCACCCGAGGTCAAAACGGCAAGAAAGGAGGCAAATGAGCAGAGAATCAGGGTTTACAAATGGCAGCATTTGTTTATGGAATGAATGTGCGCGCTAACATGTAGGTGTGCGTGAATGTGGATGTGCTCCCTGCGCTCCGCTCAGACAGGGGGACGGAGCTCCTCCGTCACATCATCCCTCCCCTCTGGGAGGTTGACGATGTTCGGCATCCTGGAGAGGAAATCAGCCACTACATTAGTAGGGCCGGATCTATGTCATACAACAAATCTGTGAGGTTGGAGTGACAGGCATGGCATTAAGTCTCCTGAAATCAATGCAGATGCGCAGAGAACCATCTTTCTTGAAGGCGATGACCATGAGGCTGCACCACTCTGACTTGGAAGGCTCGATCACCCCGAGCTTTAACATCTGGTCCACTTCATCTTGAAGTTTGCTCACCAGTTGTTGTGGAACCCGGTAAGGACGCTGACGAATTGGATGCTTAGTGGTCAGCCTGATGACATGTTCAATTAAGCATGTCCTTCCAGGTCTGTCTGCAAACAGTGAAGAAACCTCTTTGGAGCTGGAGGAAGTGGCCGGGGAGCGGGAAGTCTGGGCATCTTTACTGAGACTGATGCCCCCGCGACCCGGTCCTGGATAAGCGGAAGAAAATCGATGGATGGATGGATTTAAAAAAAAAAACACCCCAAATCACTGACATGGCATAAGATCGATCATGTGTTTCATCCTCTGCAGCAGTGGAGATTTCTAGTCAACAGAAAGTTGACTCACAAGAAAACAAGCAGAGGTAGTTTTGCTAGATTAGGCAATTTCCAGCCCAATAACAACTGGGGCAGTTTGGGTTTGGTTTGGGAGCTTTTAGTTCCTTGTTGAAATACGTCAACTAGGGACGTGGGGGAAGACAGGTGAAGCAGTGCTACACTTGTCATCATCCTCACCTGCTGTCATGAAATGCAAAGTCTACTAATAATAAAAGAAATGTGTCCACAAACCTGTTCCATAAATGCAATTTATGTTTGGTTCTAATCTTTTTCATAATTTTTATCCTTAAAGTCACTGTATTTTATGTATTTCCTGTTCAACTTCAGATCCGATGAGAAGTGGTTTGATTGTCCCTTTAGTTTACTCAGCATATTCTAATAAATTCATGGTTTATTTTTTTACACTTTTGACATTTGTATTAAACGTTCTCACTTTCTGCTTGATAAGTCATACAGGGCAATCGTGGTGCAGGGATAAAGCGGTCAACCTCTGATTATAAGACCGCAGGTTCACCTTCTTTCTTGTCTGCCAATGTGTTGAAATGGCCTTAGGCAAGACACTGTACCCCCACATTGCTTCTGGTAGTAATAGGACAGTGCCAGCGTTCACTCAGGTTCAATTAACCCCCGCTAGAGATACGCTAGCGCGTAAAGCACTACCGCTCGGTCAGTGAACCAAAGCCAAAAACCCGCAGCACCCATAACAGTACTTTGTGTGATGTGCTTCTTTCCTTTGTAGCCACAGCCGTTACAGTAATAAAAAACATGATTCGTGTCTCTACATTATGTTAAGTTACTTAAAATGAAACAAGTGTTTTTTTTAATAGGCTACTAAAGTGAGTGAATAACATTTAGAACTTAAAATACTCAAAATACATACCTGGAAATGTCAAATCAACATAGATAGACTCTTGCTGATGTTTAACTAAAAAAATGATTCAAGAGTGACTCAGTAGTGGATTGCGCGCATGCATGCGAGTAAAAGAATCCTTTCGTTCAATCACCACCTGACCACTATCTCTGCAGGCGTAACTAATGGAATATACAAATGTTTCTTCAGCCTCAACAGATACATCAAAAATCAACTGGAAAAGAGTAACCTAAACTGTATAATAGCATGAGAAATAGAGGTGTGGTGTGAGAGAGTGGGAAACCAATTGTGTAAGAGTTGGCAGGCCTGTGGCATGATGCTAAATATAAAAACTTGTTGCTAATGTTGCACACTCTTTAATGATAATTCAGGCGTACATGCGTTTTTTAAAAAAACTTGTTTAATTCGTCTTTCATTTACAATCTGTTACTGGACCTTGCGACTTTTGCCATTCCACCTGTTTTTTCACTCTCTCTCTCTCTCTACTCCTCCTAGCGCTCACTCACACAAAAAACATAATGTTTCAGGACCTCTTAGCTGTCCAAAAACTCCCTAAATACTAATATCCAAAATCCCTCATTTCAGGACCTAAAAATCACATTCGGTCACATGTGGTCCTCTTTGGTCCCCCACACTTTCCCCTCCAAAATAAATGTCGTCCTGACATAGTGAAATCGTGGAGATGTTCAATCTTTCAATGGTCCAAGGTACGTAGTGGGAGTCAATCTCAGAGGACACTGTGCAGTTCACACACACGAACATGGCATCCATCTACCTCTGCACACCATGGTCCAAGAAAAAAATATCGCTGGCCAGGCAATATCTGAATCATACTCTGCTTCTTTTGCAGGCAATGTGTCTCAGATTAAAAGGTGTGAACCTACGTTTACCTTTTCACTAAGTAATCAGACCCACATGTTGGACTATTAGCTTTACTGTCTATTATAGTACTAGTTCATGTGATCATGGTCTCAGCTCTACAGATTCACTTTAATCAGAAACAAAGAAAAAAATATGTCTAACTCACTTAAACTGTTTTGTGTTCAACTGAACAGAACACCATGAACAATGTGTCTTTTCTTTTAGCAAACAAAATATAACTTCGACCCAAACACAAAACTTGGTTGACCTAATCTCTTATATGTGAGTGTCTTGGGTGGATGTCTTTTTCTGAAAGGATATAGCCTTACAGGAAATGACTGCAGCTCAGGGTGCTCCTCGTTTTCTTCATCAGATGATGCTGCTGCTTCAGCTACCCTCACATCTGCTTCATTTGTAGATGCTGCTGCACCAGCTTCACTGTCACCAGCTTCATCAGACAATGACTCCAGCTCCAGTTCACATCCAGTTCACCAACCAACATATGTAAAACATTACATTTTGACACGCACACTTTTTGAAGGTGCAAAGGTGAGCCGACGCCTGTGCTCAGGTGAATGTTATGTTTTTTTTTTTTTTAAACTTGTCCTGCCCAACAGCTGAGCAAACAGATATGAGCTGAGAGCCTCTTGTGTTTGACAGATTTTACTCTTACAATCGGGAGTTATAAATCATAGCGAACACAAAATGTATGTTGGTATAAGCCCCTTTTGTAATCTAAACGATACTTTATTAATATTTATTTATGTATTTATTTGTGTTCTTTTTGTTGGACCGGAGGGAAAAGGAGAGAGTTGGGGGGGGTGATAGATAATGGATTATAGAAGTCAGAGAAGGACTACTGGGAAGGGAAGGTAAAGTTGTTAATCTACTGGCAACAAAATGCTGGATCGTATACCCATTGCAATAGTGAGTGTTGGTCTACAATGGGCCGGGCCTGTCCACACACTCAGCTGTTACATACCTGCCGGCTCCAACAGTGTTCACAAACTTGTCCACATCCAGTTCGCACGCACACTTGTGCATTCCAACCAACACATGTAAAGCATTACATTCTATCACGCACACTATTTGAGGGTGCAAAGGTGAGCCGACGCCTGTGCTCAGGTGAATGTTATGTTAAGATGAAGTGGATGATGGAATGCACAAAAAGGAGGAAGAACCCGCCGCCATCCCCACACCAAGACCCCCGCCGAGGCGGCAGCGCCGACCAGGGCCCACACCCGCACCCAAATGGTGGGGTCAATGGAGGAGATCCACCCGCCTGGCAGCCCAGCCAAGCACCCAGACCAGGGCCCGCAGGACAGTCACACGGGCCCCCAACACCCAAGCGCAGTGAGATACGGAAGCGCAGAGCGCAAGGCCCAGCCCAGCCAGGAGAGCAGCCCTCCCACCGCACCAGGTGGCCCAACGCGGGGCCCCACCCCCCAGAGCCCCCCCACCCCAGACAAGCCGCCCACCACCACCCAGGAGCCCCGAGCACCCCCCCACCCCAGCCCCGGGTACGAGCCGGGGCCCCCCAAGGGAGACCCGCTCAAAGCCCCAGGCAGCTGCGGAGATCCAGAAGAGAGCATGCTGGGGGTCAGTTACCCCCATCCAGAGGAGGGATGACCAAGAGAAGTGGGGGTCCCCGAAGGTGTACATTGCCTGACCAGGCTCTTCTAATATTGTGACCCAGAAGGGGTCCCGAGGGTAAGGACCAGAACCCGCACCACAAGGACACAGACGCCCTCCAGGCTCAGATGGAATATGATCCCCCACTCATGGACTTGCTAGAGGACTAAGGGGTCCCTCTCCCTGCGCGGGGAGGGGGCCGCCGCCGCTGAAGACCCTGCTCCCCCCACCAGGGATGGGGTAGGGGACAGAAGATCAGTAGTCCCACCTTCCTTGTGTAATGTATTTGTGTGTGCGTTGAGGTGTGTTTCTTGTGGTTGAAGGGTGTGTGTAATAAAGGGTGCAGTTAAACTTGGCGAGCAGGGCACTGAGGACATCTCCTGATTGCTTACAGGGATGTCCAATCGCCCTCTCACCAAGGAGCCCTAAATGTCTACAGTGCAATTAAAATTGGAGGGTAGAGCACTTAGAGGACATCTCCTGCTTGCTGGCAGTGATGTCCTAGCACCCCCCCCACCAAGTATCCTACGTGTCTAAGGTGCGTTTAAAACCAAGAGAAGGGGGCGAAACTGTGCGCAGACCATGGGAGGCTGGACCACGGCCCGGCCCCCCGACCTATTCCGCAGGCACGCCCCCCCCTTCCAACCTAAAAAGTGGTCATATGAGAAAGGAGGGAGGGTCGGGGACAGCTACCAAACTGACCCCCGATGATGAAACAACCGCCCCCCCCCAGCATTGGGCACAAGTCTCCCCAGGGCAGAGGCCCCACCCCCCGAAAGCCAACCCCCCAGGCCCCACACCCCCCACCCCACACAAAGACAGAGGAGCCCAGAGGGGAGCCAGCCCCCAGAGCAGGCCCCAGCCCCCCCCCAGGTGCAGCCGGGCCGCCCATCCAGCGCAGGCAGACCCACCAGGGCCAGGGCCCCGCGCAAGCCCCCCCAGCACACGCAAATAGACCACCCCCCCCAGCCAAGCCAGACCCCCACCCAAGGCACCATCCACACCCCCCCACACCCCGGCCCGGGAGACTGTGCAGCCCCCGCGTCTGCTCCGCCCAGGCGCCGGACCAGACCCCCCAGACCGACAGAGCCCCCCTCCCACCAGGCAGGCCCCGACCCCGGCAGACAGTCAAGGTGCGGCGACACCCGGGAATCCCACCCCCTAAGTTATGGAGTTAGCTATGGGGGACCAGAGAGCCCGAATTCCTTTCAAGTTATTTGAGCTCTTAGTTGACATTTTTTCCAAGCTGATATGATCCAATAGCAGATTCCTGTAATGACTTACACTAATATTTTTCTTGTTTTTCCAGTTTAATAAGATTGTCTTTTTTGCTATACAAAGAGTTATGAAGATTATAGATGCTAAACTTCCCTCTGTGTCGATGGCACTCATGTCACCCATCACACAAAGTGAAGGTGAGGCTGTGATTGAAACCTTAAGCCAGACTGATAAATCAACACATACCTGTTGCCAGAGAGCCTGGACAGGTGTATGCATGTAATTGTCAAGTAAATTACTATCACAATGCTCACAAATGTCTGAGTTTTTGAGACCCATCTTGAACATCCTCTGTCCAGTATAGTAAATTCTGTGAAGAGTTTTAAATTGTATTAGTTGTAGGTTTCGACTTTTTGTTAATTTGAAGGTATTTAGACAAATTTCTGACCAGAAGCTTGTGTCTGTACTTCTGCCTAAGTCTGCATCCCATTTAGTTGTTGGGATTGAGACTTCGTTATCTAAGTTGCATAAGAGTTTGTATATTTTGGAGAGAGTTTTATTCAATGAAAAATTAATCATAGAGGTAACTAGTTCTGGTAATTTTAAATCATTGTCACTGGATTTAAATGTTTTAGTAATTACAGATTTAAGTTGCTGATATTCCAATAATTTATTTATTCCATGTTTTTCTTGTAGTTCTTGGTGTGTTATGAATCTTCCGTCTGTAATTAAGTGCTCAAGTAGTCTTATGCCCCCTGCTGGCCAAGCAGGGAAGTGCAACATTTTTCTATTTATCAGGATGTCTGGATTGTTCCAGATGGGTGTCATTTTGCATGGTAGTAGTGAAGAGTTTGACATTTTAAGAAAATCCCACCAGGCTGTTAAAGTAGTACTTATATTACTACTTTGGTAGCAGTCATGTTTTTTTATTGTTGGGCTTATAAAAGGTAGATCTGACAAGTTAATCTTTCCACAAAATGCCTGTTCCAGATCCATCCATGGGTTGGTTTCTGGGTTGTTTTTTTATCCATCTTAAGATGTACTGCAGTCTGTTGGCAAGAAAGTAGTTATGGAAGTTAGGTAATTCTAAGCCTCCACAGCTTTTTCTAGATTTTAAAGTTTTTAGACTAATTCTTGTAGGTTTATTGTTCCATAAGAAGCTGGATATGGCTGAATCTAACGTTTTGAACCATTTTAGTGGTGGTTGTGTGGGGATCATTGAGAAGAGATAATTAACTTTGGGTAAAATGTTCATTTTTACTGTGGCTGTCTTACCCATGAGTGAAAGAGGCAGGTTGACCCAGCGGATTAGATCATCCTGTATACTTTTCAGTAATGGGGTGTAGTTTAGTTGCACCAGTTCTGACAGTTTCGAGGAGAAATAAATACCTAGATATTTGATATTTCCTGATTTGACTGGGATTGAGGCCATTTGCTCGGCATTACCATTTAGTGACAATAAAACGGATTTGTTCCAGTTAATTGAGTCGTCTGAGATAGAGGAAAATTCATTAATAATTGCTGATGTTTCACTAATGGAATGTGAATTGTTCAGAAAAAGTAATATGTCATCAGCATAAAGACTAATTTTATGATTACTGTATTTTGTTGTAATTCCTTTAATGCTCTCACGTTGTCTTATTGTTGCAGCCAAAGGTTCAATAAATATAGCAAAAAGAGAGGGGGAGAGTGGACAACCCTGTCTGGTCCCTCTACCAAGAAAAAATCTGTCAGAAGTCTTTTTGTTGGTTCTGACTGATGCATTTGGGTTATGATATAATATTTTAATCCAATCAATGAAGGATTCCCCAAACCCAAACTTATGGAGGGCAGCAATGAGGAACTTCCAATTTACTCTGTCAAATGCTTTTTCAGCATCCAAGATGGATGTTTCCTGGTTTTTATTAGTGGCAAAATCTATTATGTTAACAAGTCTGCGGACATTATCACTTGAGTGTCTACCTTTAATGAATCCAGTTTGATCATGATGAATTATATGAGGAGTGATTTTTTCTATTCTCTGCGCGAGTGCTTTGCAAATAATTTTTACGTCTGCATTGATGAGAGAAATGGGGTGATAGCTAGAAGGAATTGTGGGATCTTTTTCTGGTTTGAGAAGGAGGATTATGTTAGCTGAATTAATGTGTGGTGGGAGTGATTGGCTTTCCTTTATAAAAGTAACCATTTTATAAAAAGTCTGTGCCAGCTGTTCCCAGAATTCCTTATAAAACTCAGCAGGAAAGCCATCAGGCCCTGGAGCTTTGTTGCTGGGCATCAGCAACAGAGCTTCATGAAGTTCAGCCAATGAAAGTGGAGAGTCTAAGTTTGAGCTTTGATCCTCATTTAATCTGGGTAGAGTTACATTATTAAGAAATGAGTTAATACTTTGCTCTGATGGATTGACTTATGATGTGTACAAATTTGTATAAAAATCTTTAAACGTTTTATTTATTTTAACCGGGTCGTGAGTGATATTTCCTGGTGGTCCATAATAGATGTAATTGTTGATTTTTCTTTAATAATTTAAAGCTGATCAGCTAAAGATTTACCAGATTTGTTTGGGTTTTTAAAATTTTAGAGTCGAAGTTTTTGTATTTGGAATTGTGTTTGTTTATTGATGATTTCATTTAACTGAAGCCTTAAATTTTTCAGTTCTCCCAGAATGTGTTCTTGTGCAGAAGCAGCATAAGCAGCCTCTAGATCTTTGATTTTATTTTCTATTTCTAATAAATCTGCTTTCTCTTTGTGTTTTTTGTATGTTGAATAAGAAATAATTTTTCCTCTCATCACTGCTTTTGCTGTTTCCCAAAGAACACATGGTGAAATATCAGGAGTATCATTAAATTCTAAGAAGGTTGCCCACTCTTTTTTAAAGAACTGAATGAACTCTTGATCTTTTAACAGAGAAGTGTTAAACCTCCAGGTTAAGCCTGAAGGTGTGGGTATATCTCTAGAAATATTTACAGAAACTGGTGCATGATCACTAATGATAATTGGATGAATGTTGGAATCCTTGATGTCTTTTAAAAGAGAATTACTGACTAATAAGTAGTCTAAGCGAGACTGTGAGTGGTGAACTGGAGAAAAGAAAGTAAACCCTTTAGCGTTGGGATGACATGAGCGCCAAGCGTCGCAGAGACCCAACTCATCCATGTACTGCTTAAAAATACTTGCAGATCGCCATGTGCGCTGGTGCCCTGCTGTGCTGAGTCTGTCAAGTTCAGGATCAAGGACCAAGTTGAGGTCTCCTCCTATAATTTTTGTGGAGTCAGAGTGAACCGAGAGTGAAGTGAAGAATCTGTGAAAGAAGGAGGATTCATCAGCATTGGGACCATAGATACTGGCTATACAGAAGTCTTTATTCTGAACTGATATGTTAATAATTACAAATCTGCCTTCCGGATCAACAATTGTGTTCTTATGAGTAAATGTCATATTTTTATTAATTAAAACAGCAACTCCTCTTTGTTTGGAGTTGTAACTAGTAGATGGACGGGAATTGTGAGCAGCACAGGAGATGATCAGCTGATTTAGATAAGTGGATCTCCTGCAGTAAAACTAGATCTGCTTTTAGATCATTCAGATGGTTGCAAACCTTCAGCCTCTTTGGCCCAGAGCCAAGTCCATGCACATTCCAGCTAAAGATGTTCAGACTGGACATGACTACACTGACTGAGAGAGTGTTAGGCTAAGTAATGTGCGTGCGTCTGTGTTTCCTGTGCACCTGCCCGCTGACCAGTGCGCTGTGCGTTTGTGCGCGTGAAAGAGCAACTCCTGTACTTTGCTGTCTACTTCCGGTTGGTTTGAGGAAACTGCAGTCTGGACATTTACCTTCATCCCATCTGAATTCCCTGCGTCCCCTCTGCAGCCTCTAGAATAATGCCCTGGCTGTCCACATTTAAAACAGTGTTCACATTAGTTAGCTATGCCCTGTCCCCTGCACTCTTGACATCCTCTCTTAGCCCCCATTCTCTTTCTTTGCACTGGCTGAGAATTAGCTAGAATTCTCTTAACTTCTGCCATCTCTTCTCTGAGCAACCTAACAGTCACAACAAGCTCTGACTCACCAGCATTGGTTACAGCAGCCGGTCTGCGGTTTTTAGGTTTCACCACTTCCGCTGTCTGTTCTTGAATTTTCCCTCGGGCTTCTGTTACACCTTGACTTTGCTGAACAGTCAGTGATTCTGACTGTATTTCACCTACTTTGGGGCTATTGACACTGATGATCTTCCTCTGTTTAGACTTGTCTCTCTGTTTCAACACTGGCAGCTTCATTCATCCTCTCAATAAGTACCTCATCTGTCACAGTATGATCATCAAGATAAGGTTTTAGCTGGAAGTTGATGTCACCTAACAAAACAGTACTTATTGACCTCAAGAATTTCTTCTGAATGAACTGATTGCTGTACTGTGCATCAGACACAACTTATTTAGACGCAAGTAACAACCTCTCTTTTAGTTCCATAGCTCTAAACAGGAAGTTCTGAGGGGTCTCTCAACTGTCTTGAGTTATGTTAACCAGCTTGTGGTAAAGATCCATTGAGTTGCTCTCCTTAAAATGTCCCTTTAATATGATTTTCAGTTGTGACAAGGTGAGGCCATGTTTTACTTCGAGAATATATCACAAAGACTCAAGCCAGGACTGATTGACTTAACTACAGCTTCAACCATTTCAGATTCACTGTGCCCCCGACTCAGACCTCTTTCAATCTGGTGCATGATATTTGTGTTTGAGAGCTTATCCTTTTGTCCTCTCTCCCCAATCTGCCCACAGATCTTAAACCTTTTCCGTATTGTTACTTCTGGGAGTCTCTGGGTCTGAACTGGCAACTCCTTTTGTAAAGTCTGCATTTTTACAGGAGACTCACGGCCAACTCTTTCTTTCAACCTGTTCACTTCCTCCTGTGAAAGTTGGCTACTCTACTTAAGCTGGGTGTACTTGTCTAATAAAGTACTTTCTGCAGTTACTGGCTAAGTGTTTTGCGTATTTTCCCAGATCTCCACTTTTGATCTGTAATTTCTTCATTCCTAAGGATTTGATCAACTGTTTTCATCATCCTTTGGAGGTAACACTTTGCGACTTCATCCTCTTCCTCATCAATTACATTGTCCACAGATTCTGTTATTTGTTTGATTAACGTGCACTTCGTCCCAACATTTCCAAATGGAATTTTTGACTGAGCACACACCTCTTTTAGTTGGTCTAACTGCAAGCTCCATAGTCTTTGGGACATGTCCATTAGCTGCTGGCGAGTCTCTTATGCTGCGGAGCCGCTGTCTGTTGAAAAGAGATCATGTGGATTTGCTTTTCACCAGTAATATTTTGCTTATTAGAGCATTTATAAGTTTATATGATCATAAACAAGGTGTTGTGGCAAACAAAGACATGCTAACGGCAGAAACTGTTCCTCCCTCGCAGTATTATTTTCACGATATTTTAAAAAAAAATTTTTTTCCACCATATACAGTATCTTTGTCTCTCCTTTGAGCCCCCTACATGGGTTATCTTCAAAATCCTCAATAGAATATGCTACATTTCCCATACAATCAATTATATCAAAATTATCCAATATTTCCGTCAAAACTGTTAACAGGAATTACAAAAACCTAAAAAAGACACATCAAACATATAATTTCTTATCCATGATTAGATGTTATATCATGACCTAAATGGTCTGTTTTTAACAAAAACTTGGAATTGTGGTTCAGCTGGTTCACTGTCTTATGTGACTCCGCCCCTTTTTTACTTTTTTCAGTAAAGAGAGAAAACAACGAATGCTTGGGGGTGTGGGGTTATGGACCCAGGACATTGGTTGTTGTTGTGTTTGATGTCACTTCCTGTTTTATTTTGTTATTGGTTGTGCTTCCTGTGTTTCACTTCTGCTCTTTCAGGTCACTTGACACTTCCCTCCTAGTGTGTGTTCCCTCCCTCCTTAATTGGCACACCTGTTTTCTATTACCTCATCCCCTCCTCCTGGTTATAAGTCTTCGTCTCCCCTGCACTGGTTGTCAGGTGGTTTTTGTTCCTTCAAGAATGTTCTACTGTTTTTCAAGTACTACTGTGAATAAATGAGAGACTTTTCATTTAAGAGTGCCGTCTGCATTTGTGTCCGCACATCAACCCTGACAGGGGGGAACTGCTGCAATTCTGTCTGTTTTTTTTTTGTCTCAAAAGACATCTTTTGAATATCAGGCCATTATTTTTTAATAATCTGACTGTGTTGTGTTTGATATACAAACCTCCAAAGCGTAACCCAACTTTTAATTCAAATGTTTGCAGAGCTGCTTTCAGTTATTCGTGTAGATTTTAGTAGAGTAATCATTTTGGGCGATTTTACCCTACATATGGACGATCGATCAGATTTGTATGGCCAAGAGTTTTTAAACATTTTTGCAAAAATATATTACTAAAAATAATATCTCTGAAAAATGTCAGTCTGGTTTTAGGCCCAATCATTCCACAGAGACAGCCCTAGACAAGGTTATAAATAATGTCAGATCCAACACTGACACAAACATGCCATCAGTTTTAGTATTGCTGGACCTGAGTGCAGCCTTCGAAACAGTTGACCACTCTATTCTTTTAGGCAGACTGCATGACATAGTTGGAATCACTGGAACGGTACTCATCTGGTACTCAGGAAGAGATTTTATTAATGATTCGTCATCTGGGAGGTACAGACTGACTTGTGGTGTGCCTGAAGGCTCCATCTTTGGTCCCACACTTTTTAACCTTTGTATGCTTCCACTTGGTGATGCCATCAGGAGACATGGCATACACTTTCATAGTTATGCTGATGACACCCAGTTACATGTGACTGTGTCTCCTGATGAAATGGATCCAATTTTATTTACTAACTCTAAACCTGAATGTGCAGTAAAGTCAGAAGTCTTGGTGTAGTTTTTGTTTCAGATCTTACCTTTGAAGCACACATAAACAACCTTATATCTTCCAACAGTAGACGGGGCGTTTATTTAAAAAAAATGTCGGTGACCAGATGTTTATAAGAGGCCAGCGTCTATTGGAAAACCAGCAATTACAGTATTCCATCATAAACAGAATTGTGATGTTTAATGGGTTCATTTTGCGTAAAATTCGATCACAAAATGCAGAAAATAACAGATGAACATTTCAGGATTTATTGAAATGATGAGAACATTTTATTCTGTTCTGATTCACACTGGCTGTGAACGTCAATGTCCGTATCAAAAATCCCCTTTACTTTCATGTCGATCATTTACCTGAAAAGACATGCACTTTTTCCTTTGCTCAGTAATCCATGTTCAAACCAGTTCTTCTAATTTGTTGCTGCTTTCTCTGCTCACCAGGAAACCAGGCTTTCTCCTTTTCTTTCTTTCTGCAGTCTCTCTGCTGTTTAGGATTCACCCCAGATATGATACGTGGATCTAGCAGCTAAAGGTTTTAGCTGTTAGCTACACGGAGCTAGCAGCTAATGTTTTTAGCTGTTAGCTACACGGAGCTAGCAGCTAATGTTTTTAGCCTGTTAGCTACCCAAAGCTAGCAGCTATTGTTTTTAGCCGTTAGCTACCCGGAGCTAGCAGCTAATGTTTTTAGCTCTCTGTCTGGCTGCCAGCTCCTCCCCGGTGGCGGCATAGCAAGCTTCAGCTCAAACGTGTATCGCCTTAGTCCAACAGCAGCAGACTGGACGGTTCCGGAAATCTTGCTGCCTCGAAATGGAGTGAGGTAAGAAAATGAATGAAGTTCAGGAAAATTCAGGGATTGATCCACTACAAACACCAGGAAATGAGTTTGCTCCTTTTCTTTCAGCAGCCGTCTTCTCTCCATCATCCATCTGCTTCCAACATTCTCTGATATGTTTAGGATTCATCTCAAAATGTGGTTCAGATTCCTCAACAGAATGTTCTTTGGTATATTCCAAAAGTTTAAACAAAATGGAATGAGCCAAAATGTTGTGATCCATGCTACACTGGCTGAATGCTACAGACACCCAGCCCCCACCCTCTGCCTGACTAAGGATGCAGCACGCGGGCAGGGGGTAGCGAGGGAGGGTGATCCACCACACCCAGTGGTTGGATCTTAAAGGAGCCCAGCCACTATTAGGGACCGGTGTCTATTACAACTAACACCTGTTAATTTGTTACAGAGGCCACCAGGTGTTCCAGACCGTTTCGTGGTCTAAACTAGTCCATGCACTACAGAAACTTAAAGAGATTTATCCACAGTACCAGGATGTAGCCATTTGAAATGAACCTGAAATCTGTGACCCCACACTAGACAGTAGTGACAGTGATTCTGACATGGATGAGGATAAGTATGATGAAGCAGATCTGATGGAAATTGACAGGCGTGAGTAAAGTGCACTGTCTAATCCAGAACATGAGCTTGAACATGATGATGATGAACCAGCATGATGACCCTGAAAAAAGAGCAGAGTTTACCTAACAGTGGTTTTGCTATAGAAATCAGTTTACAGCCTGTGGACAACACTCTTGATGAACGGAGAATTATCAAAGCGAGTCCAAGTGCTTATTTCAAGTCCAGGCTTTACAAGATTGATGTCTGCTTTGCCAAAGATCCAAACTATCTGTTTGGTCACATGTCACAGAAATTCATCAGGCCAATTCCTGCATGACCATCCATCTGAGAAAAGGTTAAAACAATGACTATAGATGCACAACACTTGTATAGTATGCATAGCTCCTGCATACTGGCAGAAAACCACCAAAGACCTATTTGCCATGATTAGACTTCCTTCTGCCCTTTTCTGCTGCTGAGATGCGCTGACCTGAGTTAAAGAATGAATGATCAAAGCCATTAAGAGACAGCAGGATTTGGATTGTGAAGCTTTAAACTGGTTAGGAAAGTGTGAAATTCTTAGAGATAATCCAGTGACATCCATGAGAGTGTTTGATCAGAGTTGGGGCCTTGTTCAGAGACCTGCTACTGTCTGAGGGGGCTCAACCACTTTGAAAGATCATTGATCATGTCTAAAAAGTGGAGTTTAAACACGGAGGAAGTCCTCATTTTCACATGATGCTCTGGGCTAAAAGAGCTGTAAGATGATGATCAGACGGTGTGTTTGTGGACAGATACATTTTAGGTAGGCTCCCTGATCCAATCAGAAATCTAAATACATCACTAAGAAGGAGAGCGGTCTGTCAGAGTACCTGAAAACAGTCCACTTGTTCAGTCCACTTGTTCACTCTGTCCATGTTGGCGTTCCGCCAACATGGACAGAGTGAACAAGTGTGATGGGATGAGAGCCGTCATGTACGCTAACTCCAAAAAGCATGAGATTTCTGCACAAGAATGTGTGACTCGTATCTGTGGAATCCACATGAAGAAATGTTCTCGCAGTGTAGTTTTCATTCCCACTGATAAAAACCCAGAGAAAATGAGCCGTCCCATGTCCTTCCTGGAGAACTCTCCTGATGAAGACCTACTCTTTGAGGGGAGCATGGCTCCTGTGACTTCCCCATCTCTGGTTGAGCATAACAAGTCCTTGTCTGTTCTCTGTTATTGCTCCTGTCACTGAGCTGTTTTGCTAATATCTAACTTAGTCTTATCTGGTTTGGTATTCAAACATTCGAAGTATCTAGCATTCTAGTGAGTAATGTAGACTATAATTCGCCGATTATGCCTAAGTGCGTGTTCAAAAATCGAGGTCTGGAACGATTTTGAGGTTTTCCACCAAAAGATGTATTCCTGACACCAAAATATCTAATACATGAATTTAGGGTCTCCAGCTCTCCCTAGGAACGCATCTAGCGGATGCTCTTCTCCGTGCACAAAGAATAGAGACACCTTTTTCCCTTTGACCCAGAGTTTTATACACAATGTGCAAAAAGAAGATTGGATCAAAATAAGAGGTTGGATCTTCTCCCTGGAGATGCATTTTCCCACTGTCGGCCTTTTCCCTTTCTTTCGCAGGTGCCTCTGTTCCTCATTAACTCCTTATCAGCTCTTGGTTCACTCCCGCCTGTACACATTTGTTTCAAAGCAGCATACTCCCTATTTGAACTAACTTTGTATGCTGTGAGAAACTATCCTATCATTCATTCACACAATCATAAAAATGTCTGCAACGTTTAAGCCATGAAAAACCCTTTTGTTTAAGTATTCAATGTCTACCAAGTTTATCACTTTTAACACTAAACTTTCATACTGGTTAATACTGAATTATTATGACACACACATAAGTATTTGTTTATTTAGAACTTCATTTTTTCAGTAACTACTGTGTTAACTATTGCTGTCTAAGCAGTCTGTAACATAGTTTCTTCCCTTTAGCCAAACATCGTTAGCCTTTGCTAAGTGCTAGCATTTCCTCCACCTTGTCTGCTTTCACTCCTCTGTCCTGCTCAATGTACCAAATGTTCAGGGAAGATCCTGCCACCTTTGGTGAAGATAGTGGTAGATGTGTTAAGTGTAGCCTTATTTTAGACTTGGGTGCCAGGCTAGAGCAGTTAGAAGTGCGGCTTTGCACATCAGATGCTAAGCCTGTTAGCCAGATTGTTACCCACAGTGCAGCTAGCAATACTGGAACTAAACTGCTAAGCCCCCTGGTTATACTTTGCTACTTGTGAAGTATTGTTTGGTTTTATTAGCATTACTGTTTCCCTCTGTTTATTGCCTCCTCTTGTTTTTGACCCTTGCCTATCTCTTTGACTCCCTGTCTCGTTCCATGTCCTTTTACTCCAGCCAGGCTTTTGACTACATCCTGTTTTTCCTTTGCCTGTTTTGGTCGTTATTAAAACTTACCTGACTGCACATGGATCCACATGCCTCCGCGTCTTCATTACACACATACTCTCAGATCACTTTCTAATCACCTTTCAGTTTGTTCTAGAGAATTCTACAATAAATGAAGAACAGCTCAGAAGAACATTTAATAGGTGTCTCTTTTGTGAAAGATCCCACCTTGAGGTAAGCCTTTGCTAAATTTTGGGAGGTCTCTTCACCTGGTCAAAGATCATCACTGGCATGATGTCTCCAGTCAAGAGCCCAACCACCAAAGAATTCTGACTGTTTGTGCTTCACAGCTAAATCTTTCACAAATAAATCTTTCAATTCAACTTTCAAGATCTCTCCTTATTGAAATACCATTTGGATTGAGACATGGTAGGTTTATTTTACTATACTGTAAAAACGATCAAATGGATCCCAGCATACAACACCCATGTGATGCAGTAAAAAGTAATCAACCATCATTCCAGTCCAACGTGTGGAAACACTTTGAATTTACAAAGTCATGTGACCATATAGTGTGCTAGAATGTTCTAATAATGTTCCTTTGGATTATTCTGATGTGGAAAAAAAAGAGTGGAATGAACTTTATCAAACTCAAATGTGAACGGATTTAACATTCATTCTTGTTTACTTGTTTGTTTGTAAACATATTTCATTTACACTTGATTATCTTGAAGAAACACAAGAATCTGGAAAACTTCACCAGCACTGTTCAGAATCGGGTATTTATTTATCTGTGAGTCACACTTTTGAAGTTTTGGATAAAGATGTCCTGGATCCATTTTAGTTCAGTGAATTTGATCTTTCAACATGAACCATTTTCAACTATAAATCGGATCAACAACAAATTATGATATGAATTGAATCTTTGTTAAAATAAATTGTTACACCCCTGTTAAGTAAAGCTAATGCCAAAGGGCTATTAGTGAAAGCTGTGTCACTGCACTGCAACAAAATAAATAGTCAAGTGTTAATGGGATAAGGGCAAAGTGACTTATTTTGGCCACCATTTAGCCTAGCAATTAGCCCAGCATAGAGGTAAAAGCAGCTGCCATGGGAATGCTAATGAAGGTGGAGAAAACAAAGCCTGGTTAATGAGAGTCCTGAGATAAGAGAGCAGAGGCTAGGACACACATGTACACACAGCTCACACGCTTTCCACACTAATTAGACAGGAAGGGCTGTGTGGAGGAAGAGCTAACTAACCGTTCACACCAATACAGTGCAACCCTGTCTTGGCCACTGGCCTTGGAGAAAGACACGGAGCCTGAGCTGCAGAGGAGTAAATTAGAGCCAGAGCAAGACAAGGAGGGCAGAGAGATATAAATCTGCAGGATTGAAATGAATTCACGCATATCAACACAAACCAACCCCAATACGTGAGCCAAGCCTGTGGAGCTTATGGGTCACCTCCAGCATCTTGTCATGACAACATGGGTCTCCATATGCGCCACACTCAAATATTAAAGATTGTCGTAAGGATTCAGTGCCTATCATTCACATTTGTAGCAACCTTATTCTCACATATCTACCATCTGGACTTGCCTCCCACACAGCTAGAAAATGTTAAAAGAGACACGCCTGTACAAAGATAAGGTAAAGTTGTATTTCAGAAAAAAACCTAACATGTACACATTTTGTACAAGATTTACCCATGCTGTTATTTCCCACTAGATATTTTACAACAAGAAATTACTTTTCAGTATGTTGTCATAGTCAGAGGAGAAAATAACATTTATTGTAATCAGGAATGTTGTGAGTCCAAAATAGCTTGTGGGTTTTCCAGGGCACAAGGTCAGAGAAGGTGGATGAATTCCAGAGTCTGGGGCAAATTCAAGAACAGAGACAAAAATATGTTTAAACACTGTAATAGGCCACAAATCAGCAAAACTCCAAGGTGTACTCAATACCATTCAAGGTACGTAGACAGACTGTCAGGTGAAATTGGTCAGTCAAAAGTTGCTCTTTTAAAGTTTGAATTTGTGAACTATCTTAAATTCTTCAAAGTGCAGCACCTCCACCACCTTTCTCTTGTTCTTTTGACCCAGCCTTGTAATTTCCAGCCAATGAATGAATATATTTTTAGTCACGTGGTTTTATTTACAAGCTTTGGTTCAAAACAAATTTACGGTAGAAACCAGTCTCAATACAGATCAAATGCAAGCTTCAGGACTCAATCCAGGCCAAATTTAGCAGACTCGTCCAGATTTTCCCAGTCCGAATACACACGTAGAGAATTTTTACTGCGGGCTACTGTTTCTTCTTGAACACATATTGAAAACTACAAGGACATTGTTACATACTGAAACTTTGAACGAATGGAGTAAATGGCAGATATTTATATAGCGCTTTATTACCTTCTAAGAAGGCCCAAAGCACTTTAACCAGCAGGCACCTTGATGTTGGCTTAAAGTCAAAATTGAGTTGATATTTGATCCAATTATTAGACAACATAATTTTTAACTTTTGTTTTCATATCATTGTTTAAGTGTGGGAAACACATGAACAGTAGAAATTGAAACTCACATTAAAAAAACAAAATGAAAAATACTGGGTAATACAGTTGACGTTCATTTGAAATCAATTTGATGAATACATGTAAAACTTCAAACTGACGTCAATTTAATATCAAATTCACTTCCATGTTTCTTCTAATTTTGAAGGATTTAGGCTTCATTAAATTAATTTAGGCTTAATGAAATCTCAGCATGTGGCTCATAATGATATTTGATGTTTTCTTTTCAATTCAACTGAAATAGAATGAACCAATGATTCAACACTGCTGCTTATCCCAGCAGTCACAGCGGTGTTTGCACTTACCTCATCCTCTCCTCCTGTTATAAGTCCTCGTCTCCCTTGCACTGGTTGTCGGGTGGTTTTTGTGCCTTCATGAGTTTATGTTCTGGTTTTTGAGTACTTCTTTCGAATAAATGAAAGACTTTGCATTTAATGGTGCCTTCTGCATTTGTGTCCGCACGTCAACCCTGACATTACTACCCGACCAGTAACATGGACACAGCAGACGCGGAGACGTCACGGGTACTACTACGCCAACAGGAGAAGCAGATGTCTTGTCTTCGCCAAGGGTTGCTGGAAATGTCAAGCCGTCACGAGCGACAACTTGCCGCGTTGGGAGAGCGGTTTGAACAACTGGCGGAGCGGGTCCAACATCCACTGCCTTTCCCTTCCCCACGCCCATCGCCTCCCACGCCGGTCCAGGGGACCTTGGATGGAGTTCCAGTCGCTCCTGCTGCACAGCTGGCCCGCCCAGAAAGGTTTTCCGGGGACTCCGGGGACTGCCGGGCCTTTATTACCCAGTATGAGCTCCATTTCCAGTTACAGGCTCCTCATTATCCTACGGAGCAAGCCAAGGTGGCCTTCGTTATTTCCCACCTCACCGGCAGAGCCGCAGTATGGGCTGCTGCAGAGTGGCAGCGTGGAGCCCCTACCTGCGCATCTCTCTCGGCTTTCCTGGAGTCTTTCCAGCAGGTATTTCATTATACCAAGCCAGGCAGAGAGCCAGCTCGTGCGCTTATGAAATTGAGACAGCGGGCCAGAAGGGCAGCTGACTACGCCATCGAGTTCCGGACCTTGGCCTCCACGAGTGGTTGGGACACTACTGCGCACACGGACGCTTTCGTGGAGGGACGGTCCGAGGAATTAAAGGACAGACTAATTTCGCTTGAGTTACCATCTACCTTGGAACCCCTCATCGCCCTGGTTATCAGGATTGATAACCGATTACAGGACCACAAGGAGGGGCATGGCAGGGTGGTTCCTCGCCTACATCGCAGGCCCACCAACTCCCCTGACTGTGCTGTTTCTCCCGCAGAATCCCTGTTACTAGCGCCGGAGGAACCATGCAGCTCGGTCGGGGCAGACTGACCGTTTCTGAACGACGGCAGCGGAGCACAATTATGATGTGGGAGATAAGGAATTGCTAGCAATTAAGCTGGCTCTCGAGGAATGGAGGCACTGGTTGGAGGGGTCAGCAATGCCGTTCTTGGTTTGGACAGATCATAAGAATCTGTCCTATCTGCGAACTGCCAAACGGTTGAACTCCAGGCAGGTCTCGGTGGTCTCTATTTTTCAACCGATTTACTTTTGTGGTGTCCGATCGACCAGGTTCTAAGAATGTAAAGCCGGATGCCCTCTCCCGACAACAGGAATTGGCTGTGCAAGACGGCCAACCAGCCTCTATTCTTCCTCCCTCCTGTGTGCTGGGCGCCCTCTCCTGGCAGCTGGAGAGAGACATTAAGGCTGCCCAGGTTCAGGAGCCGGACCCGGGAGGAGGTCCTCCTAATAAACTGTTCAGTTCCCAGCTCACTCAGGTCCCAGGTTCTCCAGTGGGCTCATGATACGCGACTCACCTGTCACCCAGAAATCCGCAGGACTGGCTCCTTTCTGGGTCGCCGTTTCTGGTGGCCCAGTATGACCAAGGACGTCCGGGACTATGTTCTCAGGTTGTCTGGTTTGTGCCCAGAACAAGGTCAGTACGCACCCGCCTGCTGGACTATTACACCCACTGTCCATCCCGGGTCGGCCTTGGTCACACATTGCTCTGGACTTTGTGACCGGCCTACCTCCTTTTGCCGAAGGACCGTTATTCTGACTATTGTGGACCGTTTCTCTAAGGCAGCTCATTTTGTGGCTCTAACCAAACTCCCCTCTGCTGTAGAGACAGCTAAACTGGTCATTAAACACGTCTTCAGGCTACATGGCATTCCCACAGACATGGTGTCGGATCGTGGTCCTCAGTTCATCTCACAAGTCTGGAAGGCGTTCTGTGGGGCTTTCGGGACTGCCAGCCTGTCTTCTGGTTTTCACCCACAGACTAATGGTCAGGCAGAACGGACAAACCAGGACTTAGAAGCCGCTCTCCGGTGTATCTGTTCCCGACGCCAGACCTCCTGGAGCCACTTGTTGCCATGGGTGGAATATGTGCACAACTCCCTCACCTCATCTGCTTCTGGTATGTCCCCGTTTGAGTGCTCTCTGGGGTACCAACCCCCCCTGTTTCCCGAGCAGGAGACGGAGGTGACCGTTCCATCAGTTCAGCACCTCTACCGCCGCTGTTGGCGTGTTTGGCGGGAGGCTCGGGCGGCCCTGTTGTGTTCAGGGGCTACCAACAAAAGGCTGGCAGATCGTCGACGCACTCCGGCACCTACTTACCTACCAGACCAGTTCGTCATGCTGTCCACTTCACACATCAAGCTTCGGACGGAATCCAAGAAGCTGTCCCCCAAGTACATTGGTCCTTTCGAGATCCTGAAGGTCATCAATCCTGTGGCGGTCAGGCTGCGCTTGCCCAGGTCCTTGCGCATCCACCCGGTCTTCAACGTCTCTCAGCTGAAGCCGCATGTTACGTGTCCCCTGCAGCGGCCTTCCTCTCCGCCACCCCCTCCCCGCATCATTGATGGCCAGCCTGCCTACACTGTCCGTCGCCTGCTGGACGTCCGGCGGCGTGGACGTGGCCTACAGTATCTGGTGGACTGGCAGGGGTATGGGCCAGAGGAGAGGTCCTGGGAGCCTGCTTCACGGATACTGGATCCGGAACTCATCAGGGACTTCAATCGGTGGCAACGGGACAGGCTTCCCCCTGCGCCAGGCGGTCGCCTTGAGGGGGGGGGGGTACTGTGGGGTTATGACCCAGGACATATGTTGTTTGTTGTGTTTGGTGTTCATTTCCTGTTTAATTTTGTTGTTGGTTGTACTTCCTGTGTTTCACTACTTCTCTTTTAGGTCTCTCCTAGTGTGTGCACACCTGTTTGCACTTACCTCATCCTCTCCTCCTGTTATAAGTCCTCGTCTCCCTTGCACTGGTTGTCGGGTGGTTTTTGTGCCTTCATGAGTTTATGTTCTGGTTTTCGAGTACTTCTTTCGAATAAATGAAAGACTTTGCATTTAATGGTGCCTTCTGCATTTGTGTCCGCACGTCAACCCTGACAGTACTAGAACTATTAAAGAAAAATGAGCTTAATTAATTCTAGAACTACATGGTTGAATAACAAGTATGTGTCTAATAAACAAACACGTCTAGAAAAACAGCTACAAGTTAAGATAACAGCTAAATAAACCAAAGAGACAATTTGGGTGGCTTATTGGACTTCCAGTGTAATAAAATCCTTCTACGTGCTAGCAGTGTTGTAACAACGATAATATGTTTATGTCGTTTCCTCATAGTAGACTGTCTTCTGTCTGTATAAAATATAGCCATGGCTGCATTGGGTTGAAGATCAATTTTGAGAACCTTTGATAGCGTTTTACATATGACATACTAGTATGATGTCAGAGCTGGCACAGCCAAAATATATGGGTGAAAAGTCAGCTAGAGTGTGTTGACACCTGTCACAGCTGGCTTGTATGTGAGGGAAGATTTTTGCTAGTCTTACTTTAGAATAGTGGACACGATATACAAATTTTAATTGGATTATGCTCAATTTTGCACAGGAGGAGCTGCCATTTACTTTTAGTAAAGCATCATTCCAGATGTCATCCTCCAAAACAAGTTCCTCCCCCAACTCGTCCACCCAGTCTGCTCTGATCTTTGCAAGACTTTAATTTTTTAAAGAAGTTATGTGATCATCTATTCTTAAAATGAATCTGTGTACTGGGGTTTCTAAATTTGGAACATATTTGGAAAATCTGAGTCATGATGCTGAAGGAAGTGACGAATTTGAAAGTAGCGGAATAGAATAGACCGGGCGAGATTAAACTTATGCGACAGGTCATCAAAGCTTGCAGAGACAGAGTTTATGTACAGGTTTTTAAAAGAGCTAAAGCCATGCTTTTTCCACAGATTGAAACTTAACCTTGTGTAGATTAGCTGGGGGAAAAATGTGATTGTTGTGTATAGGACTTAATTGAAGGAGATTCCCGCAGTTGAAGCTTCGTCTAAAAAGAAACCATATTTTTAGGGTGTTAGTGACCACTGGGTTATTAGTATATTTCGTAACAGAGGGGCGGTGGGGGGGTGGGGTCAGAGGTGACCAGGGCTTGCAGAGAATTTGAGGTACAAGATGCAGCTTCCAGAAGGCACTATTCCCTATTGGGAGTGTGGAGCCAATGTATGATAATTTTTATGTTTGATGCCCAATAGTAGTGACAGAAATTGGGAGAGGCTAAGCCACCTTGAATATTAGGCCTCTGCAACAATTCAAGCCGTATCCTAGGCTTCCTATCAGCCCATATGAATGAGAGAAAGGCCTTATCAAGAGTTTTAAAGAACAATTTAGGACTATAAAGTGGGATACACTGAAAAAAGTAAAGAATTTTAGAAAGTACAGTCATTTTAATACATTTAACCTTCCATGACAAGGATAGATAAAGGGTTCTCCATTTCTTTAGGTCTAATTTAGTCTTTTCAAATAATGGACGGAAATTCTTTTGATATATATGCTGCATATCTCTTGTAATATTTATACTTAAAGCCATCTGTAGATAATTGGAAGGACAAAATACCAGCCTGTATTTGAAGAGCCAGGTTGTTAATAGGGTAACATTCACTTTTACTCAAATTTAATTTATTTCCAGAAAAAGCCCCAAATTTCCTCGGGGCATGAATTATATATAGTAAGTAAGTAAGTGACTTTTTATTTATATGGCATCTTTCGCAGACAAATAGTCACAAGGTTCTTCACTAGTTAAAAGGATAAAACAGAGGGTAAAAACATTAAAGACAGAAGCCTCACAGGTTAAAACACCAAGAATAAAACCTCACAGGCTAAGAGAATAATAATAGACAAGAACAAAATAAAACAATCATTATAAGCCCAAATAAAAAACATATTCAGTTAAAATGTTTAACAAAATAAAAGGTTTTAAGATGGCTTTTAAAGAGTGAATAGAGTTCAGTGAACACAGGGAGTGGGAGCTCATTCCAGAGTTTCGGAGCAACAGCCTGGAAAGATCTGTCTCCTCTGGTCCGGAGACGAGTGCGAGGGACCATCAACAGGTTCTGATCCACAGACCTCAGCGCACGTGTTGGTCTGTAGGGGACAATTAGATCACTAACATGTGAAGGAGTTTGACCATGGAGGGCTCTAAAAGTCAGCAATAAAATTTTATATTGATGGCGATAAACAACCGGGAGCCAATGAAGATCTTTGAAAATAGGGCAGATGTGACTCTTCTCTTGGTGCGGGTCAAGATCCTTGCAGCAGAGTTTTGGATCAACTGCAGACGAGACAGCTCCTTCTTATTCAAGCAAGAAGACAGACTGTTACAGTAGTCTAGCCGTGTGGAAACAAAAGCATGAATAAGAAGTTCAAGATCTTCATATGACACCATTTTCCTGAGTTTGGAAATGTTCCTCAACTGGAAGAAACAGTTCTTTACCAGCTGTTTAGAGTGCTGCTCCAGTGACATGTCTTTGTCAAAGATGACTCCCAGGTTTCTAAGGCTGGGTCTGACAGCCTGACCAAGAGAACCAAATGCTGCTTAATCCCTGGTATGGCGTCCTCAGGGGCAACGACTAGAGTTTCTGTTTTCTCTGAGTTTAGCTGCAGACAGTTTTTACTGAGCCAGTGTTTAATCTGACTCAGGCAGTTCATCAGAGAGTCCAGCTTGTGTGTCTCAGAGGGTTTAAAAGAACAATATAGCTAGATATAATCAGCAAAAAAGTGGTAGGAGACATCACTATAGTTCTGGATAATCTCTCCGAGGGGAGTCATGTACAACAGGAACAGGACAGAGTCCAGAACAGAACCCTGAGGAACACCGCACAGTGAGTCTGCAGACTTGGACCTTATGTGGTTAGCCATGACGCTGAAACTCCCACCAGATAGGTAAGAGGAAAACCAGTGAAGAACTGACCCTGACAAATCAAGCAAGTCCCTCAGCCTTTTCAAAAGAATTTGATGATCAACTGTGTCAAATGCTGATGACAGATCTAATAAAACCAGAACAGTGTATTTGCCAGAATCAGCAGACATCAAGATGTCACTGGACACTTTCAGCAGGGCTGTTTCTATGGAGTGATGTTTTCGAAAACCAGACTGAAAAGGATCATAGATACTGCTTTTATCCAAGAAATCTGATAATTGTTCAGCGACCACTTTCAAAAAGATTTTAGACAGAAATGGAAGCTTTGAGATCGGTCTATAATTATTTAAATCAGATGGGTCTAAATTAGACTTTTTCAGTAAAGGCTCCACTATGGCATGTTTAAATGGGTTAGGAAACACACCACTGGAGAGTGAAAGGTTGATCATGTCAGTGATACTCTGGCCAATAACATCAAACACCTTTAAGAAGAGTTTAGAAGGAATCACATCAGATGCACAAGCAGAAGGTTTAATCTTCGTCAACAAAGCTGACGAAGGGTGACAGGCTTAAAAGCTGATCATTTGTGTGAAGCAGGCTCCACTGCAACACAATCATTACAACAAAGAGGTGGGAGTTGGTCTTTGATCTTCTTTGTCTTGATTGCAAAGAACTTGAGAAATTCATTGCTGTCTGCTTTGCAGGACACAGGGGTTACTGGAGCTGCAGGACAAACAAAAGAATTGATGGTGTCAAACAAAACTTTAGGACTCTTCTTATTAAGGGATATCAGCTGGCAAAAGTAGTCAGATCTGGCTTCTTTCACCATATTGTTATATGACGAAATGACATCCCTAAGGTGTAGCCTGTGGACCATGAGATTGGTGGATTTCAAAAGACACTCAGTTTGACGACACTGTCTCTTTCAATTTTGAATTGTTTCATTAATCCAGGGATGCACTTTTTTCCGTGATACATTGGCTTTGACAGGAGCCACTTGATGCAGAATTATGACACAGTGATCACTAAAACAATCAGTATGTTCACATCGAGACATTCTTCAAATAAATGGGGATCAAACAGAGCAGAGAATTGTTCAGTAGTGTTGGCAGTCATGATACGCCTTTCAGACATAATGCTTGAAGACAGGTTCAGAAGTGACATTTAACTCAAAGAAGACACCATGATCACTCATATGCACATCCTCCACAGCTATGTTAGCAATGCTCAGTCCAAGAGAAAAAACTCAGTCCAGAGTGTGGCCCTTCTGATGGGTGGGGTCAGAGACATGCTGCTCAAAATTAAAAGTTTCAGTCAAAGTTAAAAATTCCATTGCAGGACAGGATGAGCGATCATTTACATGAAGGTTAAAATCCCCAACTATTAAAACCTTTTCCAGCTTTATGATTGAAGAGAGGAAGTCACTAAAATCCTGTAAAAACGGGGCAGCAGGACCAGGAGGACGATAGACCGACACACAATAAAATGGATTTGAGGAATCAACTTTGAATGACAGAGATTCAAAAGAAGAGAAGGTTTGTGAGTTTATGTCTCTGCATGTGTAGTTGTCCTTGTAAACAACTGCCACACCCCCACCGCGGCGAAAGGGGCGGGACTTTCCGATGACCAAACAGCCAGTGTGACAGAGTTCATTTAAATGAATAAATTCTCCCTCTTTCTGCCAAGTCTCAGTCAGACTCATGAAATCCAGGTCTTTTCTTGAAAATGGTTCGTTCAATGAGAGGATTTGTTGGAAATAGAGCGGGAATTCAGCAACCCCAGCCGTATTGGATGTAGTGACGTCATGATAGGAGGGACGGCCGGGTGCACCGGGATTGGTCGTAGACTCGTCGAGCGGTCACATGATCTCCACCTGGGAGTCCGCTGCAGTAGAAACCGTGTGGGGGCGCATTGGACAGGGTCTGATAAATATAACGATAGATCATCTGCATACGGAGAAACTCTGTGCTCCTTGCCCCCCCTGTGGATTCCACTACTTGATGGTAAAGTTTTAAGTGTAATGGATAAGGGCTCTATAGCCAGAGCAAAGAGTAGTGGGCTGAGAGGGCAGCCCTGGCGAGTGCCCCCTGACAACGGAAGGTATTGCGATCGCTTATTGTTACTACTTACAGAGGCTTTTGGTGATTTATACAAAAGCTCAATCTAGGATATGAAATAAAATTTCTTTAAACATGCAAAAAGATATCTCCATTCCACCCTATCAAATGCTTTCTCTGTGTCAAGTGCAATAACCAGCTCTGGCACTGCACTGGAGGCAGGAGGGGAAATTACACTAAAAAGTCGATGTACATTTGTGAATAAGGGACGCCCTGGAATGAAACCTGTTAGGTCAGCAGAGATCACATCATGTATTGTGGTTTCTAGATGAAGAACCAGGGCTTTAGCCAAAATCTTCACATCACAGTTGAGGAGAGAGATGGGTCCATACAAACCACAGTCTTTACCATCTTTGCCTGGTTTAAACAGGAGGGTAATTAATGCCTCAGTTAATGTCTGGGTGAGGGAACCAGGGGATAAAGAGTCATTAAAAATATCGAGCAGTATTGTTGATAGTTTGTTTGATAACTTTTTAAAGAACTCAATGGAGTACTCATCTGGACCTGGTGCCTTGCCATTTTGCATTGAGTTTATTGCATTAGTTATTTCTTTACAGTCCAGTGGTAGCTCAGTGTTAGTCCTGTGTATTTCTGTAACTAACGGGGATGTAAGTTATTTAAAAAAGTGTCCATATCAAAGCAGTCTTCTTGTTATTTCTGAGATATAAAGCTTGGAATAAAAGGAGGTAAAAGTTTCATTGATTTCTACAGGATCATTAATTAGTGTGCTGTCATTTTTTGTTATTTGTGGGATTAGCTGCGCAGCTGAGCGACACTTAATTTGACGTGCTAAAAAACCGTCCAGCTTTGTCAACATGTTAATAAAAATATCCTCGTGATTTTAACTAGAGCCGTCTTCTCGGTTGACATCAGATTGTATTTTGCATAGAGGTCTCACCTCTTTTTAGAGAGCTCAGGGGAAGGAGAAGCAAAGTACAGAGCATCTACTTTGGATATTGATTAAAAAAGCTTGTCTTGTGTGGTTCTGTTCGTTTTGTTTATTTTAGCTGAAAATCAGATAATCTCAACCCTAATAACAGTCTTTAGTGCTTCCCAAAGGATAGAAGGAGAGATGTCATCTTTTTGTTAGTTTTTATAAAGTCTTCTATTCTTTGGGATATCATTTTGCAAAAACTCTCATCAGCCAAAAGATTTCTGCCAAATTTCCTGGGGGGGGCAGCAATCTACATCCAGTAGAACAGGGGCGTGGTCAGATTCAATTATAGGTGAGTATTCAACTTTTGAAACAAATGAGAAAATTTTGGTCAATGTAAAATAGTCAATTCGACTATAAGATCGATGTACAGAGGGAAAATAAGGAAAATTACTTACTTTGTGGGAACAAAAAGCACCAAGGATCAACACTTCCTATCTCGCCCTTAAAAGTTTGGCTTTCTTTGAGAGGTTTGTAGGTTTAGTATTGGAACGATCAAGTGTGGGGTTTATTACGCAGTTCAAGTCTACACCAAAAATTAATTGATGAGAATCCAAATCAGGAATAATAGATATGATCTTACCTATAAACTTATCATCATCCCAATTTAGCGTGTATATACTTACCAAAACCACAGGCTTATGATAGAGGAGCCCAGACACCATCAAAAATTATCAAAATCATGCAAACACATATTTTGCATGAAAATGCTGCAAAAACATGGTGGCCTCCCCTTCCACATCCCTAAACTCAACCTCATCTAAACCCCAACTAAGAACTAAGCTTATACCTGTCCCTCTCCTTAAGGCAAGCTGCAGGCTAAACCCTATTTTTCCACGAACTTCTGGTAGGACATTTCCTTATATTTACACAGGGCTCCCGGCAACAAAAAGAAAAAAAAAAAAGGAAAGCACTGCCAAACATACATAAACGTACAAAGGCCTATGCAAGAAAGGCAGGTGGTTAAGTCGGATTATGGTAATTAGTTTAACATAACATGAAATACTTACTAATGCTGACATGAGCTTGTATGATCTGGAGTTCGGGTGACCAGTAATTTTCCAACTGTTTAGACCAAAATATAAAAAAAAAAAATAAATATGTCAAATAAGAAGATCTACTTTTCATTGACCCTCTTGTCGTAAAACTTCTGCGCTTCGTGAGAAGATGATCTTCGGCCGGAGCTGGAGGTCGGGGTTTGGTGACCTCTCTCAAGTTCAGGCGGTGTCGGGAAAACACCGGTTCCCATCAGCTGCATCAGCCCATCCGACATGAACTTTACAGGATCTTTTTGCTGCCTTCCAGAATGTTCAAAATATGGAGATTGGATCTCTGTGAGCGGTTCTTCAGGTCATCACATCAGTTTAGAAGCACATGGTTTTAGTTCTGGAGTGTCCTGATGGCAGACTCTGCAACCGCGAGACACTAAAAGTTGTCCCCAGCCACTCTGTCCATGGAGGTAAGACGGCTCTGGAAGGAGTTGAGTGTTATTTGTAGCAAGTCCAGTGAGGGTTTTATTGGTTTAATGAAATCTTCAATCAGAAAAGAGTCGTCCTCCTTTCTCTTCTCGTTCTCTTCTTGGCGAACTCAGCCGCTAGTTGGTCCATAAGCAGCTGCTGCACCAGACAGGGTTGGTGTTCCGGACGTCTCCTCTGCCCTCGAAGAGCTGCTAGCAGTGAAAGATGCTAGCTTCATGGCTGCGCAGACTTAGAGTTGCTCATTTTGACCAAAGAAAACGAATTGCAACCTCGTCTGAATAAATTATATCCGAATTTAAGCAGTAATGTCCCTTATGGAAAGTTTAACAAAGAAGTAAGCTGGGAGCCTCAGTTTCAGCATCCGGTCGGCCCAACTCCCAGCTCGCTTTGGACCTCAGCCATCTTGTCTGCACCAGCTGCTTCTCATCAGCTCTGTCAGGGTTGACGTGAGGACACAAATGCAAAGTAACTGCAAAGTCTTCAGTTTTATTTCAGTCCGAACAGGAAAACTGACCACAATCTCGTGTAGCAACCAAAACCACCAGACAACCAGTGCCAGGGAGACGAGGACTTATAACCAGAGGGAGATGATCAGGTAAGTGTCCACAGGTGTGCATATTAGGGAGGGAAGTGACAAGAGACCTGAACAGAGCAGTTAGGTGAAAACACAGGAAGTGCAAACCAACAACAAAATAAAACAGGAAGTGAACACCAAAACAAAACCACCAATGTCACGGGTCCAAAACCCCACAAGTTCATCACCACCACTGCATTTATGCCAGCTCACCTCTTAGTTCCATGCGTAGTCTCGAACCTCCTAGTGACGGTTCAGTCTAAGCATTCCCTTGTCAGGGTTGGCGTGTGGACACAAACGCAGATGGTACTCGAAAATGGAAAAAGTCATTCATTTAATTTCTCGAAGAGAGGTAATCAGTCCAAGTAGTAACCAAAACCACCCGACAACCCGTGCAAGGGAGACGAGGGTATATAACGGGGAGAGAGGATTAATCAATGACACACAGGTGTGTCAGGAGGGAGGGAACACACAAGGAAGGAAGTGACAAGTGACCTGCGAAGAACGGTGAGCACAGGAAGTACAACAAAATAAAACAGGAAATGACTACAACCAAAAACAACAAATCGACCTGGTTCCAAAACCCTACAGTACCCCCCCCTCAAGGTGCGCCACCTGGCGCAGAAGGAGGCTGGTCTCGGCGCCGCCGATTGAAGTCCCTGATGAGGTCAGGATCCAGAATGCGCGAAGCGGGCTCCGAGGATCTCTCCTCAGGTCCGTACCCCTGCCAGTCCACCAGGTACTGGAGACCACGACCCCGTCGCCGAACGTCCAACAGGCGACGGTGTAGGCCGGCTGGCCATCAATGATGCGAGGAGGGGGGTGGCGGAGAGGACGGCTGTTGCAGAGCACTCGTGATGTGGGGCTTCAGCTGTGAGACATGGAAAACCGGATGGATGCGCAAGGACCTGGGCAGGCGCAGCCTGACTGCCACAGGATTGATGACCTTGACGATCTCGAAAGGTCCGATGAACCTGGGGGACAGCTTCTTGGACTCCGTCCGGAGCTTGATGTTGGAGGTGGAGAGCATGACGAACTGGCCCGGTCGATAAGCTGGAGCTGGAGTGCGCCGGCGATCCGCCAGTCTTTTGTTGGTTTCTCCGGAACGCAACAAGGCTGCTCGAGCCTCCCGCCATATACGCCGACAGCGGCGATAGAGATGTTGCACCGACGGCACCGCCACCTCCATCTCCTGCTCGGGGAACAGTGGGGGTTGGTACCCCAGAGAACACTCGAATGGGGACATACCAGAGGCAGATGAGGTAAGGGAGTTATGCGCATATTCCACCCACGGCAACAGCGTACTCCAGGAGGTCTGGTGTCGGGAGCAGATGCACCGGAGCGCAGCCTCCAGGTCCTGGTTGGTCCGCTCCGCCTGCCCGTTAGACTGTGGGTGGAAACCAGAGGAGAGACTGGCAGTGGCCCCGAAAGCCCCACAGAACGCCTTCCAGACCTGTGAGATGAACTGAGGACCTCGATCCGACACCATGTCTGCGGGAATGCCATGTAACCTGAAAATGTGTTCTATTACCAGTCTTGCCGTCTCAGCAGCTGAGGGAAGTTTGGGACAAGGCCACAAAGTGAGCGGCCTTAGAGAAACGATCCACAATAGTCAGGATGACAGTCTTTCCAGCAGAGGACGGCAGGCCGGTCACAAAGTCCAAAGCAATGTGTGACCAAGGCCGACCCGGGATGGAAAGTGGATGTAATAGTCCAGCAGGTGGGTGTGTACTCACCTTGTTCTGAGCACACACCAGACAACCTGAAACAAAATCCCGGACGTCCTTGGTCACGCTGGGCCACCAGAACCGGCGACGCAAAAATGATTCAGTCCTGCGGATTCCTGGGTGACAGGTGAGTCGTGTGGCATGAGCCCACTGGAGTACCTGAGATCTGAGAGATCTTAGGACAAACAGGTTATTAGGAGGACCTCCTCCCGGATCTGGTTCCTGAGCCTGGGCGGCCCTAATGTCTCTCTCCAGCTGCCAGGAGAGGGCACCTAGCACACATGAGGGGGGAAGAATACAGGCCGGTTGGCCGTCCTGAAAAGCCGGTTCCTGCTGACGGGAGAGGGCGTCCGGCTTCACATTCTTGGAACCAGGTCGATAAGTAACTACAAAATTAAAACGGTTGAAAAACAAAGACCATCGTGCCTGTCTGGAATTTAGCCGCTTAGCGGTTCGTAGGTAGGACAGATTTTTATGATCTGTCCAAACCAAAAACGGCATTGCAGACCCCTCTAACCAGTGCCTCCACTCCTTAAGAGCTAGCTTTATCGCTAGCAGTTCCTTATCCCCCACATCGTAATTACGCTCGGCCGAAGAAAGCCGACGGGAGAAGTAAGCGCAGGGACGCATCTTACTGTCAGAAACCCCCCGTTGGGAAAGAACCGCACCCACTCCCGTATCAGGGGCATCTACCTCCACAATAAATTGTCTGGACGGATCGGGTTGGGCCAAAACAGGGGCAGAGGTGAACAGATGTTTGAGCTTATTAAAAGCTGCCTCTGCCTCCTTCGTCCAGATAAAAGGGGAGGAGGATGAGGTGGGAGATGATGAAAGCCACCTTGGCTTGGTCCGAAGGATAGTGAGGCGCTTGCAATTGGAAGTGGAGCTCACACTGGGTAATAAAAGCCCGACAGTCCCCAGAATCTCCCGAAAACCTTTCTGGACGGGCTAGTTGAGCATTAGGAGCGACCGGAACAATCTCCCAGGTCCCCTGGATCGGCGTGGAAGGCGATGGGCGTGACGAAGGGAAAGACGGCGGATGTTGAAAACGCTCCGTCAGTTGCTCAAAACGTTCACCCAATGCGGCAAATTGTCGCTCGTGACGGCTCGACATTTCCAGTAATCCTTGACGTAGGCAGGACATCTGTTCCTCCTGTTGGCGAAGCAATGCCCGTACCGTTTCCGCGTCTGCTGCGTCCATGTTAAGGTCGGGTGGTAATGTCAGGGTTGGCGTGTGGACACAAATGCAGATGGTACTCGAAAATGGAAAAAGTCATTCATTTAATTTCTCGAAGAGAGGTAATCAGTCCAAGTAGTAACCAAAACCACCCGACAACCCGTGCAAGGGAGACGAGGGTATATAACGGGGAGAGAGGATTAATCAATGACACACAGGTGTGTCAGGAGGGAGGGAACACACAAGGAAGGAAGTGACAAGTGAACTGCGAAGAACGGTGAGTACAGGAAGTACAACAAAATAAAACAGGAAATGACTACAACCAAAAACAACAAATCGACCTGGTTCCAAAACCCTACATCCCTGTATCTGCTTGCCAGTGTGTTTTTGAACCTTTCCCTGTTCCTTCGTCTCCCGCCTTCCTCCCTACTTTGACCCTCGCCTGTCTCAACCACGCCTTGCCTTGTCCTCCTGTGCTGTTCATTAAACTCTGTTTGCATTTGGATCCACATGCCTCAGCTTCGTTCTTACACTCAGCATGTGCGTTCTTTCCCTACATATCTCAACCGGAAGTTTCCCCTTTTCTTATTTTGTATTTTATTTTATCCTGAGATCTCAGAGAAAAATTTTATTTTTATTTTGATTAGGCCTGGCGGAAAAAGAAAAGACAAAAAGACAGCTGATGCATCAAACTTGACCCAGAGACAATTTATACTTTTGTTAAAATAGATTTAATATTTGAACAAGAGTTGGTGTTCTTATTGAATGTTGAGATTTTTTCTTATCACAGCCAAACTCCTACAAACCTAAAATATTAACATAACAGTCTGTAACAGGCTGCACGGTAGCACAGTGGTTAACGCTCTTGCCTCACAGCAAGAAGGTTCCTTGTTCAAGTCCTGGCTGGGGGGACCTGAAACAGTGTCACCAATGGGGAACCTTTCTGTGTGGAGTTTGCATGTTCTCCTCGTGCATGTGAGCGTTTTCTTCAGGGTCTCTGACTTCCTCCCACCATCCAAAAACATGCTTCATAGGTTCATTGGTTTCTCTAAAATTGTCCCTAGGTGTGGATGTGTGTGGGTGTGTGATTGTGGCCCCTGCGACAGACTGGCAACCAGTCGAGGGGTGTCACCTGCCTTCGTCCATGAGTAGCTGGGTTAGGCTCTGGCAGCTTTGTGACCCCAAAAGGAACAAAACTGTATAGAAAATGAATGAATGAACATAACATCTATAGATTAAGACTCACCTGCTTCTTCCAGGCCAGAAGGGTTACACACCGGTTGCAACAGAACTGAAAAAACACAGGCGGTATCATGTCCAGAAAACACTGTTCCAATGACAAGACATTTAGAAATAGATGAATGGGTTTTAACTAAAAAAAAAGGTAGCACATTATGTTGATGGAATGAGGCATTTCTGCATCGCTTGGCTCTCAGAACAAAGTTGTTCTGTTTTGCATCCTTGGCACTGGCTCTGTAAATAGCAGAGAGGGTGCTTTACGGCAGCTTTGCAAAAAGGATGGCCGAAGAGATTTGCTTAAGTCTGGGTGGAAGATTTGTACAGTAAGATGGTGATTGAGCTCTATTTTGTAGGGTTTTCAATTCAAAGAGCCACCAGGTACCCCGGCCTGCACCCTTCAGAGCTTAGGTGGATGTAAAAATCCATACCTGGAAAATGCTACATTGTCCCTGACAGTGATTCAGCAGCAGCTTCTGCACCATTACCTTCATTCCATACCCCATCTATCCATTTATTTATCTATCCGTCCATCCATCCTTACTTGATCTCTACTTTGTCAAAGCAGTGAGGCTGTGTGTCAGCTCTGCATGAGCATGCACCCTTGCTCCTCAGTGTATGTTAGTGTTTGTGCATGTGTGCCAGGGGTAAGGTTGTAAGTCATGGCCCTCTCCTGTTGACAGAATCATCTTGTTGATTAGATGCATGTCCTGCTGCACTATGAGCAGCAATGAATGATCTCATACTGCAGAGTATCGGGGCCAAGCCTTGAGGGTTGATTTGTTTTAGGTGAAATTTCACAGTTGAAATAATAGTTTTGAATGTCATCTCATCCAATTCTTCCAAAGTTACAAAAAGACAATCCGCAATCTTGCTCTGGTTTACTTCTTTGTATCAGAGGGTATTTAAAGCTGATAAATATTACATTGAATTATGCTATATTTAGAAGTAACATATAAACCATGTGAAACTCTTTCAAAACTAATTGAAGAGAGAACATATTTTTGAATTTCTCAAACCCTCAACATAAGGTGAACAAGAGAGAGTGGAGGGAATAGAGTCAGAGTGTGAGAGGAGCAAAAATGGAGGAAGCATACTGATATGAGGCACTGCACTCAGACAGGGGCTGATAGGTTTGAAGGTGAACCAATCAATTATTCTCCACTGTCAATAATTCAGAGTCAACCACAGGGCTTTGTGTGTGTGCGTGTGTGTGTATGGACGAATGAACAAACGCACACTGTGCCATGATTTGATTTAAGATGACCAGTCAATGTGGACCCAAGTCTCCTCATGGCCAAGCCTTTAAATTACTGCTCAGCTTAAAGAAAGAGGATAGCCAGTATTTTTCTCCCCTATGGCAACATCTTCTCAGTCCTTGTCCCTCTTTTTTACCTACATGTTCTCATTTTACTCCTGGTTTCTTTCCTCTTGATAGTCCCAAGCTGATTATGACTGAATGCAGGCCCCTGTTGACTTACACTTTCATTCTACCACATAATTCTTTAGAGAAGCCTGGATGGTTCTCTTTCTGCTTTGGTCCCCATGTCTAGCTGCACCATTCTCCTAATATTATTCACAAACTCACTGAGGACACACACAAACACACACTATCCATTCCTTTGTTATTTAAAACATGACCTGCCACAATATTAATATAGAGATGGCAGATGAGATGGCAAAATATCTCAGGTAGTACATCTCAAACAAGGAGAATTAAAGGGAAAAAATTCTCTCCCTCTTTCTTCTTTTCGGTCTCTGTTTCTTTGACTACTATCCATGCACGTTTAAACTGACAGTCAAACACAATGAATTAAAGCTGACGGCAGCAATCTAATGTCCTGGCTCTCCTCTTTCTTTGTTCCAGCTCCCCACCACTATATGAACGGGCCCGCTAAAGTGGATTTGGACCATTTTGTCTTGTGTGAATTTCTTCTTTATAAAGAGGAAAATAGCTAAATAGCTGAACTATTTGACACAATGAATGAAACCAATCACTCTCAGTCAATCCTCACAACAGATCCTTCATTAAAAAGCCACACAGCAACAGTCAAACAAACAAACAGTTTTTTAGTAAATGTAAGTGATAATTGGGCATTTGAGAAAATTTGAGGACTTTAGCTTTAATATCTTCGGAACTATTTAACATTTTTAACCAAATTGGATTTATATCATGTAAACATTTGTTGCTTGATTGTGTTACACGTGTTGCTTGAAATAAACCATTTCCAGATCCAAATATCTTTATTTAAAATTCTTAAAAATGAATGACTGCTCTAGCATGGATGTGATGATTACTATTTATTACTGGCTGATATTAAAACCATTTGTTTTCTATTTTTTTTATATTGTTTTTAAGATTATAGGATTTTTTTTTATAACATTTTAAAACTTTGACCTACGGAGCCCCTAAAGGGACATTGAAGAAATAAAAAAAATCTAAGTTAATCCAAAAAAAAAAAAAAAAAAACAGTCATTAACTTGTGAGCAACCAGATACTAACTGGTGAACACCAGATAATAACAAAAAAAACTACATGATCTACAAAACAATCTGGTTTTAGGTGACATTTTAGGTGACCCAAAATTGGGTCATAAATTTTAACCCACTTTGTTGGGTTGGGGAATGTAGCTTTTTCCTCCACTGGACAACCAGGTAAGAGCTCATGGCACCTGTTCTACAAGTGTGGAAATAAACGGTAAGAAAGAATTAATAAACTTTTACGAGTAAAGTTTGAAAGATCTTCACAAATGGAGTTGTGGATGTTAGCATCTTCTGCAACAATTATCAAGCCGAGCATTTCAAAAATATCATGCAAACGACTCAAAATAACATCTGCTGTCAGCAAACGTGCACGTTGCCGCTGAAATATGTCATCTTTCTAACTGGCACAGGGCAGAGCGGGTGTCTAGGAATATGAGTTGATTACAAAGAATCAGACAATGAGGATTTAGATCCCGCCCACTTTCACTGATTGACAGACAGACTCATTCTGCTGAAAAAGCTCATTATGAAATAAACAAGTCATTCTGTAAAACAGCAATGTGAAAAAAAAGCTAGTTTGAAAAATATTAGTTTTGAAATCCGAGTTTCAGAAAAAAAATCCATAATTATAGTAATATTTAACATAATTAAAAAAAAAAAGAAATTAAATTGCTGTTATGAAACAATGAGCAGGTATTAAAGCTAAATGAAATACATTTTATAATATTATGGATAATTAAATAGATGTGTGCAGGTTTTTCACAGTTCAATTTGCTTTTAATCTATGAGATATTTATTGGTTGAATGTCTGATTGAAGATCATATTTATTTATGAACATCTTGGAGCTCTATAGATTATACAAATCTGACAAATTAGGCAGATAAATGAACGTAAGAAAACACAAAACTGTTAATGTGTAAAGCGTAGGTAAGTGTAGCCAATGTACAAAAAATAATAATAAATTCACTATATACAACAGTTTGAAAATTTACTGTATGTTTTCATGGGTGCAGGCTACTTACAGTCCACATGTGAATAAGTGCAGTTTGTGTGAGCTTTACAACACTAAAAAACTCCAGTGAAAACCTCATTTTTTAAGGTGTAATAGCATTTTTCTCATGATGTAGGATGTATTCAAGAATTTAAGATTCAAACAGTGTTTCTAGGTATTTATTTTTTCAAAGTGTGATGGATCAGGAGCAGATGAAAACCCGCTTTGGAAAAGCTGGGGTCTGTAATGCAGCAACTGCCATGGGCGGTCCAAAGGCTCCCTTCTCCGGTATGATTCTGAAGTGGATGATTCTGATTTGTCCACTTGCAGACAAATGGATCCATGAATTTCTTCATTTTGCTTGAGCTTGGAACAGGCTCCAGACTGTACGGCTGGATAGCTCTGATATTACTCACCATTTTTTTGCTACCCTAATGTTCACTTGGATTTGTGAGGTGCTACAAGCTGGCAGGAGAGCACGTAGACAAAGGGATGCTGGGAAATTAGTGGGGCTAACTACCAGGCCAGCAGTTTAAACCACAATCCAGATCAGAATTTCGAATGAGCTTCTGCTGCGCTGCAGAAACTATGTCTGAAAAAGGACACAGATTTCTTGATTTTGGATAAAAACTGCATAATCATAATTAAAAGACCACTGTGAATGATTTTACAATACAATAAAAATAGTTGATACTGTTGGTTAATACAGTTTTTGACAAATACAGTTTTTTCAGCTTGTCTACAAAATGTTGGTTTTAATTATTTGAGGGGTAATAGCAGTACAACTCAGGTTCTAGTTTTAATTATAGTTCATGATGGTGACAGAGGAACAAAGTTTGAGTTATTTTTAACCCAGCATTTCTTACGGTTTAACGGTGATGTTGGACAAGCAAAGCTGCAAGGTCAAATGAAATTCAATAAGCTCATGTAATTGTGACAGGGTTTGTTTTCATTGTGTTAATTCTAGGCTTATTGGACTGTGACACCGTGAGCATCGCCTCACGGACGTACCTGCATAACAGGCAACAGATGCAGCCTGGTACCTGTTATCGATCGGCTTTCATAACAAACCAGGACAAAAACAGACTGAGATCTAGAATGAGAAAGGAATACTAAGGACAGAGAAGAGGCCAGGACAGGATGTACGCAGTAGGATGTTTGACAATTGTTTGACAGCCGATCAGAATGCAGAACATGTAGCTCTGTGAGAAGAAAAAGACAAAAGGCTGCGAAACTGCATTGAAAAAAAATCCACAAACAGTAAGATGCAAAAAGTGAACCGCCAAATAGCAAGAAACATTGTAACTTACTCTAAAAAGGTCTCTTTCTGCTCAAATGACCACTTCAGTCGTACCAGTTAGTATCTGGTTCCCCCTAAAGAGTAACTGTTGGCTTTTTTTTTTTAAACTTTTTTTTTCTTCATTGTCCCTTTAGGGGATCTATATTGACCTCTTTAGACAAATAACAGCTCGGGTCTTAAGGGGTAAAATCACGGAACTAGCACTTAGTACAGTTAGCAGCTGCTCTGCACCTGTCAGCAGCACAGAGAGCTTATCATTAAAAATGACCAACAACCCGATCTTTTTTCTGTTGAATTTCATTTGTAGGAGTTGTTTGCATTAGGACAGGCCGATAGTATGGAGCACATGACCATGAATAAAAACATAATTACCGTATATCTTCCAATAGTAGCCGGGGAGTTTATTTTTAAAAAAGTCAGCCGACCCAATGTTTATTAGAGACCGGCGTCTATTGGAGACCGGCGATTATTCCATCACAGATAGAACGATGATGGTTAATGGGTTCATTTTGTGTAAAATTCGATCACAAAATGTAGAAAATAACAGATGAACATTTCAGGATTTATTGAAATGATGAGAACATTTTATTCTGTTTTGATTAGAACTGAACGTCAATCTCTGTATCAAAAATTAGTTTCACTTTCATAATGATCATTTTACTGGAGACACGAGCACCTTTTCCTTTGCTCAGTAATCCATGTTCAAACCAGTTCTTCTGATTTGTTGCTGCTTTCTCTGCTTATCAGGAAACCAGGTTTGCTCCTTTTCTTTCTTTCTGCAGCCTCTCTGCTGTTCAGGAATCATCCCAGAATTGATACGTGGAGCTAGAAGCTAATGTTTTTAGCCTGTTAGCTACATGGAGCTAGCAGTTAATGTTTTTAGCCTGTTAGCTACATGGAGCTAGCAGCTAATGTTGTTAGCCGTGGGGGTGGGGTTTTGGGTCTTATAGGAGCCTGGCCGCTATTAGAGACTGGCGTCTATTACAACTAACACCTGTTAGATCTGGCATTCATTGGAAACCAGCTTCTATTAGAGACTGGCCATTATTGGAAGATATACGGTAGTTCGTTCGCGCAAATTTGCATTTCGTTAGCAGAAAAAAGTCATTCGTTCCCACTAAATATTATTTTGTTCCCACAAAATAAATAAATCGTTCCTTTGAAATACTAATTTCTTCAAACAAAATGTTGGAAATAAAGAATATCCTGAAAACAGACGTTCTTTGGCATGAACCAGAAGTAGTTTTTGGAAGTGGAATGGACTGTCATCGTCTGTTAAAGGGGACGTCTCAACGTACATCCATCTAGGCTTGGCCGGCATATTTCACAGGACAGTTTTTCTAAAAACAAATCCAGAAATGTAGACCAGGACATTTCTACAGCTCATTTATGTCTATTTTTACTTTTGCAAATTCACATTGGCCACACATAACACGTGCACCTAAGACGTATTTTGATACATTACCACACGTATTGTCAATATGTCCAGGACTAAATGTTGTTGGATGCAGTTATTTAAACTTAAAGTCTCATTAGCTGTCTCGCACCGAGGAGTAAGAAATTTGTTCTCAGAATTTGACCAATCGCCTGGAGGAGCAGTGAGCTGCAGACAGAAGCACTCAGAAACCATTTGGTCTAATAACATAACCCTAACAATATTCCTAACCCTAAACATTCTTCTGGGTCCGCATGGCCAAAAAAAGTTCAGCACTGGCCGTATGTATTTACACAATTACACGTGAATAGTGACTTTCTTTTTATGATGTTGATATGTACTTCTACCACATATTTATGTTTAGATTGTATTTTTATTATTAACTTTACTGATAACAAATTGCCACCGGTCCAGGAAAAACAGGTGACAAACAGTTCTTAATGTTGTTTCTACCTGATGCTCAGAGCTGAAGAAAAGCTTCAAATGGTTCTTGTTGAAGCGATCTGTGCAGACATAATGCTAAACTTGTTCAGGAATCAATACCAGTATAATGAAATGAGATCTATGTTTTTAATTACAGTACACAAAAATGACACAAAATATTGGTTCCTAAGTTTCTTTCTCCCCTGTATTCAGTGTTGGGTTGGTACGCCCCTCATGATCTGTTCTTTGCTGTTTTTGTCTTTATATGTTTGGAGCTTGTTTTCCCTCTGCCCTTTCTGTTTTGTTGTCCGATGGGAGAGGTGGTTGTCGTGCAATGTTAGCAATATGAATGTTAATTAATCTCAGTTATGACCAATATCCTGTTATTTGAGTTCTGCTACATAAAAATATGAAAACCATAAAGATGTTGAAGTTTTATTTTGATGTAAGAATTAGCTGATCTCCCTCTACCTGTTTCCTTTTGAAAAATTGTCCGTCCCATTGGAGAGATCCGCAATAAATTGAGGTGATCTCCACGTCTCCTGCTGTGACTCAAAGATCTTCATTCCCTTGAACACAATGCAGAGGTGATCCTGTGACACCAGCAATGTGTCCAGATTGAGCATAAAGCTGATGATTGACACAAAATGTTTAATCAATATGATGATTAAAATGCCTCAAAGCACCAAGTATTTTTAGTTACTTAAAGATTATTTGAAAATATCTTACTATTCCACAATATATTATAGTACACAGAAAAAGATTAAAACATTTACTCTCAATGACTAGATGAACCTTTTGGATAATATATACTTTTAAAGACCCACTCCAATGAAAATCATGTTTTCAGTGTTTTGAACATACTTTTGTAGCATTTTAAATCTCATGATGGAGGACATGTATAAAAGAATTTAAGATTAAAACAGATAAATCCACTAACCCTTTGGAGATGTAAAGTTAAAGACAGACAGGATTCCATCTTCTCTCAGCCGGACAATTTGCACCGTCACGTCAAAGTCCTCTGGTCTGAAGAGCTCCTGCAGAGAACTAAATCCTTCCTTCTTATTGCAACTTCCAGTCACTTCTGTAATTCTATATCACAGAAACCTCAGATATTAGACAATGGAAAAAAGATCAACATACAGCAAAAGATAATACGTGTTATACAGTTTCTGCCATTAGCATGTCTTTGCTAGCCACGTAATGTTTTTTACAATTATACAAACTTATAAATGCTTTAATAACCGAAACATTGTTAGAACTTACTTGTGAAAGGTAAATCCACATGATCTGCTCTCTATAGAGCGATATTTGTTGCATTTAATGGCTGCAGAAACAAACAGCATGGCTGCGATTCTCATTTCACTACAGCTGATTGTGCATTTAGCGTAGCTATAGTAGACGAGAGAGAGTAATATATAACTATTCTGTGGGAACGAAGTAATAATTCTTTGTAACGAATATTTATTTTGATTAAATGATTTAAATAACCCGGGGGAAAAAATTATTATTTTGAGGGAACGAATTGTTTTATTTTTAATTTTTTTACTCATGTCAGGTCCCAGGCTCTGTACAATGGATACTTGTCAATTTAAAACATTTTTAAAAGAGTTATTGATTCCGGAAGTACGAACCTATAAACATTTCGCTTGCCTGTCTGAACTGTTTTTGTTAGCTTCCTGCTTGAACTGCGGCTGTATTGTGCTGCACTTTACAGCAATAAAATGTGGTGATCCGTTCATGACATGCAGACTTCTAGTGGAGCATTTATCTGGAATAATAGTAATAATAGGCTTGAAATATAAAGCGCTGGTCAAATGATAATAAATTAAATATCCAGTACTGATAGGGAGACACAACTGAATAAGATCCGAGTCATCAACCACATGATTGGGCCTGATTTCTGATCACGTGATCTGATTGGGATGTCCCTAGTTTTAATATTAAAGATGCTAAGATTTTAGCAATAAAAACACAATGAAAAAAAGAAGGCTAGCTTTCCTCTAGTCCTCCAATGGAAGTTCCAAACAGGGTTTGTACCAGTCATGAAAAACCTGGATTGGAAATTAAAAATGTCGCTTCTAGGTCTTTGTAAAGTGGGTAAAGGTAAAGAATTCAGACGCCTTCAATTTTTCACTCTGGGTTATGTTGCAGCCATTTGCTAAAATAATTAAAGTTAAGTTTTTTCCTCATGAATGTACACACAGCACCCCGTATTGACAAAGAAAACAGAATTTTAGACATTTTTGCAGATTTAATTAAAAAGAAAAACTGAAAAACAACATGGTCTTGAGTATTCAGAGCCTTTGCTCAGTATTTAGTAGCAGCACCCTGAGTCTTTTTGGGAAAGACGCAACAAGTTTTTCACTCCTGGATTTGGGGATCCTCTGGCATTCCTCCATTCAGATCCTCTCCAGTTGGGAGCACAGTTTCGCCCCCCCTCTCTTGGTTTTAAACGCACCTTAGACACGTAGGATCCTTGGCGGAGGGGGCTAGGACATCACTGCCAGCAAGCAGGAGATGTCCTCTCAGTGCTCTACCCTCCAATTTTAACTGCACTGTAGACATTTTGGGTTCCTTGGTAAGAGGGTGATTGGACATCTCTGTAAGCAATCAGGAGATGTCCTCAGTGCCCTGCTCGCCAATTTTAACTGCACCCTTTATTACACACACCCTTCAACCACAAGAAGCACACCGCAACACACACACAAATACATTACACAAGGAAGGTGGGACTACTGATCTTCTGTCCCCTACCCCATCCCCGGTGGGGGGAACAGGACCTTCAGCGGCGGCGGCCTTGTCTCTTGGGTGTCGGCCTCCTGGGCCCGGCAGCCCCCTCCCCACACAGGGAGAGGGATCCCTCAGTCCTCTGGCAAGTCCATGAGCGGGGGATCATATTCCATCTGAGCCTGGAGGGTGTCTGTGTCCTTGTGGTGCGGGTTCTGGTCCTTACCCTCGGGTGCCGGGCCCCTTCTGGGTCACAACTTTAGGAGAGCCTGGTCAGGCAATGTACACCTTCGGGGACCCCCACTTCTCTTGGTCATCCCTCCTCTAGGTGGGGGTAGCTGACCCCCATCGTGCTCTCTTCTGGATCTCCGCAGCTGCCTGGGGCTTTGAGCAGGTCTCCCGTGGGGGGCCCCGGCTCGTACCCGGGGCTGGGGTGGGGGGATGCTCGGAACTCCTGGGTGGTGGTGGGCGGCTTGTCTGGGGTGGGGGGGCTCTCGGGGGTGGGGCCCCGCGCTGGGCCACCTGGTGCGGTGAGAGGGCTACTCTCCTGACTGGGGCTGGGCCTTGCGCTCTGCGCTTCCGTATCTCACTGCGCTCGGGTGTTGGGGGCCCGTGTGGCTGTCCTGCGGGCCCTGGTCTGGGTGCTTGGCTGGGCTGCCGGGCGGGTGGTTCTCCTCCGTTGATCCCACAGTATGGGTGCTGGTGTGGACCCTGGTCGGCGCTGCCGCCTCGGCGGGGGTCTTGGTGTGGGGATGGCTGGAGGTTCTCCCTCCTTTTTTGTGCATTCCATCATCCACTTCATGTTAACATAACATTCACCTGAGCACAGGCGTCTGCTCACCTTTGCACCCTCAAATAGTGTGCGTGATAGAATGTAATGCTTTACATGTGTTGGTTGGTATGCACAAGTGTGCGTGTGAACTGGATGTGGACAAGTTTGTAAACACTCTTGGAGCCGGCAAGTATGTTTGTAACAGCTGAGTATGTGGACAGGCCCTGCCCATTTTAGACCAACATTCACTATTGCAATGGGTAAAGATCCAGCATTTTGTTGCCTGTAGATTAACAACTCAACCTTCCCTTCCCAGAAGTCCTTCTCTAACTTCTATAATCCACCCCCCCCCCCAACTCTCTCCTTTTCCCCCTTTCCTTTTCCATCCGATCCAACAAAAAGAACACAAAAAAAGTAAATAAAATAAATCAATATTAATAAAGTTTCGTTTAGATTACAAAAGGGGCTTATACCAACATACATTTTGTGTTCGCTATGATTTATAACCCCCGATTGTAAGAGTAAAATCTGTCAAGCACAACAGGCTCTCAGCTCATATCTTTTTGCTCAGCTGTTGGGCAGGACAAGTTTAAAAAAAAAAAGAAAAAGAAAAAAAAAAAGATCCTCTCCAGTTCTGTCAGGTTGGATGGTAAATGTTGGTGAACAGACATTTTCAGGTCTCTCCAGAGATGATCAATTGGGTTTAAGTCAGGGCTCTGGCTGGGACATTCAAGAACAGTCACAGAGTTGTTGCGAAGCCACTCCTTGGATATTTTAGCTGTGTGTTTAGGGTCATTGTCTTGCTGGAAGGTGAACCTTCAGTCTAGTCTAAGATCCTGATCACTCTGGAGAAGGTTTGGTCCAGGATATCCCTGTACTTGACTGCGTTCATCTTTCCCTCCATTCCAACCAGTCGTCCTGTCCCTGCAGCTGAAAAACACCCCCACAGCATGATGCTGCCACCACCATGCTTCACTGTTAGGACTGTATTGGAAAGCTTAGAATTAAGGCCAAAAAGTTCTATCTTGGTCTCATCAGACCAAATAATCTTATTTCTCACCATTTTGGAGTCCTTCAGGTGTTTTTTGTTTTTTCTTTTACCAAACTCCATTGGGGTTTTCATGTGTCTTGCACTGAGGAGAGTCTTCCGTCGGGCCACTCTGCCATAAAGCCCCGATTGGTGGAGGGCTGCAGTGATGGTTGACTTTCTACAACTTTCTCCCGACTGTATCTCTGGAGCTTAGCCAGAGTGATCTTTGGGTTCTTCTTTACTTCTCTCACATAGGCTCTTCTCCGCTGATAGCTCAGTTTGGCTGTCACGGCAGCAGCCTGCCTGCTGCCAATCAGCTGATTCCCTCCACCTGTGTCTGCTACTACATATCTCTCCTTCTGTTCTTCCGTCTCTGCTGAATCGTTGCATTACAGACTTCCAGAGTAACCTCCAGCAGTGCTCATGCTCAGCTTGCCTGCCCGCTCCGTCAGCTCAGCTTGCCTGCCCACCGGTCTGCTCCGTCAGCTCAGCTTGCATGCCCCTGCCTTTCTCCTTCTCAAATTCCTTCAAAGCCTCGTAAGTCCCCGCACCTTCTCCTATCGCCTCTACCTGGAGCTACGCCTTCCTTGCTGTACAGAGGACTCATCTCCTCCTCTTCCCTGCAAGTCATCACTCCTCACCTCAATCTGCCGTTGCTCTCCATGGCCTGGGAAAGAACATCTGAGTGAAAGACTTCAATAAACTTGGTTTACTTCTACATATTTTGGGTCCCTGAAACACATCCTGACATTGGCTGGATGGCCAGCTCTAGGAAAGGTTCTAGTCGTTCCTAACATCTTCTATTTCAGGAATATGGAGGCCACTGTGCTCTTAGGAATTTTAAGTGCAGTAGATATTTTTTTAAACCTTGGCTAGATCTGTGTCTTGCCACAATTCTGTCTCTGAGCTCTTCAGGCAGTTCTTCTGACCTCATGATTCTCATTTGCTCTGACATGCACTGTGAGCTGGAAGGTCTTATATAGACAGGTGTGTGACTTTCCTAATCAAGTCCAATCAGTAGACTCAAACACAGCTGGACTCAAATGAAGATGTTGAACCATCTCAAGGATTGAAGGGGTCTAAATACTTTCAGTGCCCACTATAAAACAAATCACTTTTCTACAGCCCAAGTTTTTAAAAATTCCCCTAGCCTGTCAGTCATTTTGAAATAAGCAAACTCAACCTGTAACCGTGATATTAAAAGTGCAAAAAACATGTATTGAACACCAAGCACCCCACAGAGATTGTATGATTATGTCTATTGAGCCAGATTGCAATTTTGGCTGTAGCAAACAGAAAGTTTAGTAGTTGATGTTTTTTTTCTTTTTTGCATTTGAGAACACAGGTCCATATATGAAGAGAGGAAGGGAAAACTCCTCTCCCAACCCGAGACAAGTGGTTAGAATGCTAGAGAGCCCAAGCGACAGCACTGAACAAAAAAGTTTGAATCAAATTGTGTTGGATCAAAACATACCTTGCATCTGTTTGTGGCCACGACTGCATGCATCAGAATCCGGTGACTTCTGCAATCTGACTGAAACTCTGCTGCCCTTTTTTGTTCAGGTCACCCCTAAGCAGCACTTAGCTGAGGTAGGTCCTTCAGAAGTTAAGTAGCACTATCCGGGCAACAGGTTTCCACCGTAAACAAGTTTGAATAATTGGTCCAAGGCAATTTGTTGCATCTCCTTTGGATCTGAAGTTATTCTGCCATCAGGCAGGGTCAGACAGGACATTTTCTCACTCTGTTTCTTTTTTCACAAATTAAAAACTGAAAAATTGGGCATGCAAAATGATTCAGCCCCCTTAAGTTAATATTTTATAGCGCCACCTTTTGCTGTGATTACAGCTCTAAGTCGCTTGGAGTTTGTCTCTATCAGTTTTATGCATCGAGAGACTGAAATTTTTGCCCATTTCTCTTGCAAAACAGCTGAAACTCAGTGAGGTTGGATGGAGAGCGTTTGAACAGCAGTTTTTAGATCTTTCCACAGATTCTGGATTGATTCAGGTCTGGACTTTGACTTGGCCATTCTAACACCTGGATATGTTTATTTTTATTGTAGATTTTGCTTTATGTTTTGGATGGTTGTCTTGTTCGAAGACAAAACACTTTAAATGCCTTTTTTATGGATGCCTTTAAAAAAATGACTTTCTTCTTGCAACTCTTCCATAAAGGCCTGATGTGTGAAGTATACGACTGATTGTTGACCCATGGACAGACTCTCCCACCTCAGCTGTAGATCTCTGCATTTCATCCAGAGTGATCATGGGCCTCTTGGCTGCATCTCTGATCAGTCTTGATCTCTTTCATGAGACTCTCTCATTCTCTTGCATTAGAAGCATAGATATTAAAGATTGTGAAATTTGACTCTTTGATTCTTAGTTTCACAATTCGAATCCTCCCTTTTACTGGTTGGTCATGAGAAAGAACTGTGGCTGTGACTATTGGCAAAATTAAAAAAGAGACTCCTCTACTATAACTTTTGCCATGGCTAAGAAAGCAAGACCTGCCTCACCATTTTTTCCAGTCAGTTTCGTCGCCTACTACAGTATGTGTTTCAAGCAGAAAAATCATGTCTAGCTTATTTTGTTTAATAAAGAGCTCTAGAGTGGCTTTTAGTGTTCTGTCCCTGTTTTCTGACACCTGCTTCACGGAAATTTGAAGATCTTTTTTGTCAGGGACTGCGTCCATTTGAGGAGGAACTTCTACAATTCACTAATCATCACACCTTTCTCGATCAGTTCATGCACCAACTTTTCCTCCAATGGAAAAACTACCACTGCTTTATTCATTCTTCATTCATTCATGTCTTTCCTGCACTCCCACACCTCCTCCCACAGGCACAGCGGTCTCAAGAGGAACAATATGGACTCAATGCCGGATGAATGGGGGTGAGGCATAATTCAATTCAATTCAATTTTATTTATATAGCCCAATATAACAGCCACAGCCGTCTCATTGGACTGATATCAGAATATTGTAAGAAACAACCAAAAAATCTATCATGTAAAAGTAAGCAATAGCTGGTTGTTAAACAGACTTAGCTGAACAAACATCTCTGTCCTTACACCCTCCTTCGCGGTTAGGAAAAACTCATAAAAAAAACCCTATCTTTTTTTTTTTGGGGGGGGGGACTAAGAAACCTCAGGGTTTCCCACATGAAGGAGAGATCCTCAACCCCGGATGGACAGATGAGGCACTAGAACTATTAAAGAAAAATGAGCTTAATTAATTCTACAACTACATGGTTGAATAACAAGTATATGTCTAATAAACAAACACATCAAGATAACCAGCTACAAGTTAATATAACAGCTAAATATTTAAATAAACGAAATGTTTGAAATAGTCTAGCAGATGGGCTTCATCCAGTAGGAGCTGTGGAGACAGCTGGGTTTGCTGGAGGAGCTAGGCCAAAGACAGGAGCACAGGCCAGGCGAGGTCACGGCCAAAGACAGGAGCACAGGTGACGTCACGGTCAAAGACAGGAGTACAGGCGAGGCAAAGTCACAGCCAAAGACAGGAGCACAGGCGAGGTGAGGTCACGGTCAAAGACAGGAGCAGGAATAGCCAAAGGCGAGGTCACGGCCAAAGACAGGAGCACGGACGATCCACCTGGAATCAGAAATCTCTCCCACTCCCCCGTAGGGGAGTGGGAAAGAGGGACAACGTGTGAATCGCACTGCACCAAACAGGCATGATAAACAAAATAAAATAAAGCAATGGCACATGGCAAGTGATGTAATGAAGATTGCAGGTTGGTGGAGTGGGGGTGGGAGAAGGATACAGACCCTGGTTAGGGTAGTGGAGAGAGGGGGGGTGGGAGAAGGATGAAGACCCTGGTTAGGGTAGGGGAGAGAGGAAGGGGGGATTGGGGTGGGAGAAGGATGCAGACCTGGGTTAGTGTAGGGGTGGGGGGATACAGACCCGGGTTAGGGTAGGGGAGAGAGGAAGGGGGGAGTGTGTAGGAGGCAGACGAAGAGTGAGTAGGAGCGACTAGAGCCAGTGTGGTAAACCCCATCACAGCAGGTCAGGCAGAGGAGCATTAAGTTAAATATTCTCTGATTACTAGCTAGCCTGAAAATAAGCCTGTCCAAAGAGGAATGTTTTCATCCTAACTTTGAATGTAGAAACTGTGTCAGCCTCTTTTACATGAGCTGGGAGTTTATTCCATAAAACAGGAGCTTGGTGGCTAAAGGCTCTACCTCCAACTGTGCTTTAAGAAGTTCTAGGAACCACAAGCAGTCTTGCATTTTGTGAGTGAAGTGTTTTGTTTGGTTGGTAAGGCTCTATGAGATCTTTAATATAGGATGGAGCCAAACCATTCAAGGCCTTATAGGTTAGCAGAAGGATTTTGAACTTGATTCTAGATTCAACTGGGAGCCAGTGAAGTGAAGCTAACACAGGAGTAATGTGTTCTCTTCTGTTGGTTCCTGCTAACAATCTAGCTGCTGCATTTTGAACAAGCTGAAGACTTTTTAGAGAACTTTTAGGACACGCTGCTAGCAAAGAGTTACAGTAATCCAGCCTAGACGTAACAAATGCATGGATGAGTTTTTCAGCATTGCTTCTAGATAATATGTTTCTGATCCTAGAAATATTGCGTAGATGAAAAAATGCAGTTTTACAAGCCTGTGATATGTGAGCCTTAAATGATAAATCCTGGTCAAATAAAACCCCCAGGTTTCTAACTGTGGGATTGGAAGCTATATGGTACCCATAACTTAATATTTTGTTGCACAACCTTTTGAGGCAATCACTGCAATTAAGCGATTTCTATATTTGTCAATGAGCGTTCTGCAGCTGTCAACAGGTATTTTGGCCCACTCCTCATGAGCAAACTGCTCCAGTTGTCTCAGGTTTGATGGGTGTCTTCTCCAAATGGCATGTTTCAGCTCCTTCCACAGATGTTCAATGGGATTCAGATCTGGGCTCATGGAAGGCCACTTTAGAACAGTCCAACGCTTTTCTCTCAGCCATTCTTGGGTGTTTTTGGCTGTGTGTTTTGGATCATTGTCCTGTTGGAAGACCCATGACCTGCGACTGAGACCAAGCTTTCTGACACAAGGCAGCACATTTCTCTCCAGAATGCCTTGATAGTCTACAGATTTCATTGTACCTTGCACACATTCAAGACGCCCTGTGCCAGATGCAGCAAAGCAGCCCCAAAACATTACTGAGCCTCCTCCATGTTTCACCGTAGGGACAGTGTTCTTTTCTTCGTATGCTTGGTTTTTGAGTCTATGAACATAGAGTTGATGTGCCTTACCAAAAAGCTCCAGTTTGGTCTCATCTGTCCAAAGGACATTCTCCCAGAAGCTTTGGGGCTTGTCAACATGCATTTTTGCAAATTCCAGTCTGGCTTTTTTAGGATTGTTTTTCAGCAGTGGTGTCCTCCTTGGTCGTCTCCCATGAAGTCCACTTTGGCTCAAACAGCGACGAATGGTGCGATCTGACACTGATGTACCTTGGCCTTGGAGTTCACCTTTAATTTCTTTGGAGGTTGTTCTGGGCTCTTTGGATACAATTCGAACGATCTGTCTCTTCAATTTGTCATCAATGTTCCTCTTGCGGCCACGTCCAGAGAGGTTGGCTACTGTCCCGTGGGTCTTGAACTTCTGAATAATATGAGCCACTGTTGTCACAGGAAGTTCAAGCTGTTTAGAGATGGTCTTATAGCCTTTACCTTTAAGATGTTTATCTATCATTTTTTTTCGGATGTCCTGGGACAATTCTCTCCTTCGCTTTCTGTTGTCCATGTTCAGTGTGGTACACACCTTTTCACCAAACAGCAGAGTGACTACTTGTCTCCCTTTAAATAGGCAGACTGACTGATTATGAGTTTGGTAACACCTGTGATGTCAATTAAAGAACACACCTGAGTTAATCATGTCAGTCTGGTCAAATAGTTTTCAATCTTTTATAGAGGTACCATCATTTTTGTTCAGGCCTGTTTCATTAGTTTGTTTTTTTAAATAATTATGTTTATCAGCAATTCAAAAGTGATGGCTGATTTTGATTATTTAATTTTCAATAAATTTTTATTTATTGTTACTTTTGTAATTTTCAAGTGATTTCAGTGAGAATTGTGGGTTTTTCCTTCTTTAACTGAGGGGTACCAACAATTTTGTCCACGTGTGTAGCTGGTGTTAGAGGAGAGTATGCAGAAGACAGGGTTAGATGGAGGAAGCGGATTCGCTGTGGCGACCCCTGAAGGGAAAAGCTGAAAGGAAAGAAGTTCTACAAGTCTTTGAGTTTATTTTAATGCAAAGCTTTTTTCTTTATGTGAATTGAAAATTATCAATATGTATATATTGCATTTTTCAGTGTTTGTGTGTGGTTATTCTGATAAATAAATATTTAATTTTCTACACCAATCCTTTCTCTCGCTGTGACATTTAAAAAGCATAATATCATTGGTCGTCTTATACCAGGATACCAACATTGTCATCGCCATTAAATTTTTGCACTTAAGTTATTTAGTTTGCAAGCAGGTCAGAAACAAATATAGCAATTATGACATTATGAGTTTAATAAAAGTACCAACCACTTTTTCATCATGAAACCTATCAAATCTTTATAATTTCATGGAAAATATTCATTTTTTCTTAACCGCTTTATCCCTTTCGGGGTCACGGGGATGCCGGAGCCTAACCCGGCTACTCATGGGCGAAGGCAGGGGTTGCCCCTGGACTGGTCGCCAGTCTGTCGCAGGGGCCACAGTCACACACTCATGCACACTCACATCCACACCTAGGCAGTTTAGAGTGACCAATTAACCTATGAAGCATGTTTTTGGATGGTGGGAGGAAGCCGGATGTAAGATGGAAAATATTACAACACAAAATATGTAAAAGCAAATGACACAGAAAAATGTAAACACTTACTAGCACAAAACTCACTTTCCATTGTGGTAAGAGGGAATCAGAAATGATTCATGTGATTGATTGATTGACTCTTCTCTCTAAACAGCCCAGCGTCATCCAAGTCATTCTTCCAACGTTCCAAATTGATCTCAGCAAGAGGCCTGAATTGGCCAGTAACCCTCACATTCACTTTGTTAGATCAGATGGAGTTGATGGCCATACATTCAACAGGGAATGTGCAATTACTGATTGGCTGTGGATTATAAATGATAAATTCTTCCTGCATTTATTGTGTTCAGCTGCACTCAATACTAAACAGTTAATGAGGAAGTATCTTTTTTTTATCATCCTCTGCTTCTCTTTGGCATGTCTATCAGTGACCCTGCTTAGCTCGTCTGCCTCCTATGAATATCTATTAGTTATCTTTTTGTGTATTTCTCTTCATTCAAATGTTCTGATAGCCTCTCTTGTTCACCTGTTGGGTGAACTATTTGAACTGACGTGTGTGCGTATGAACATTTGAGTTTCTGCTTCACAATCATGGTGTTCCCTGCAGGGGAGATATAATAGAAGAACCTTTCTTTTTCCTGTCTTTAATTTGTGAACTGTCATTCATTTGTATGTCTCTGTGTGTGTGTAAATGTGCGTTAAAGGCGAAGCCAAGCAATTCACATATCAATTATCCTCTACCTACCTTCTAAACAGTCGAAGTGTGTTGCTTTGGGTGTGTATGTGAGTACGTGTGTTGGACTTCAGGCAGAGGAAAATCAATGGCATTAATTTGCAGAGGCAGTGGTGTGAGCTGAAGCAATCTGCCACACACAGAGAGGCACGATTTGCTCTGATTTTCCATACACACAAGAGCAACCTCTTCTGCAATTCCACCTTCACAAACTGGATCTCACTTCTCCTCTTCTCTGCTTTCCATTTGGTGACAATATCAGTTTGCATTTTATGAAGTTTAGTAGAGTCACACTTCAGCCGTTGCCTCTCTTTACAGAGGTGCAAGTAAATAAAAGGTAAGCAGCTAGGAGGACAGGACTGAAGTGAAGGGCAGATTTGAATGCTTAATGTTACCACACTGCTGCTGCCTAAGCAAACAAGGGAGGGAACTTAATGAATGAATGACTGAATAAATAAATAAAACAAAAAAAGAAATAAAGAAAAAGAAAATTAAAGAAAAACCCTGCAGTAGTGGGGGATGTAGAGGGCCTAATGAAACCGTTCGCTAATTCCTCCTGAATGTAATCTTTCATGGTTTCAGTTTCTTTCACTGACAAAGGAAACACTCTACCTCGTGAGGGACGCAACCCCAGATATCGGCTCAATAGCACAATCCTAGGACCTGTGAGGTGGCAGGCATGTAGCATCCTGCTTGTTGAAGGCCTCGTGTAGGTCCTTGTACTGATGAGGCAGAGACGAGATGTTGGAGGTAACTTCAGAGTCACTGAAGTCGAGGTGAGCCTATAACGTTCTGCAGAGACGAACAGGTGTGATGTCCCAGGGGTAAACCTCCCCGGAGGCAGAGTTGGCGACAGGAAGGAGAGTCAAACGAAAGCTTTTTCGAAGACCAGCTGATGGTAGGATCATGTCATTCCAGCCATGGAAGACCCAGGATGACCGGACACTGAGAAGACCTTATGGAAAAGAACCGGATGGTTTCTCGACGATTGGGACAACACAAAAGTTGGATGTTCTCAGTCACATGCTTTATGCGTCCCGGGCCCACAGGTCGACCGTCTACTGCGGAAACTGCCACACGTGAGGAGCAGGATAGTAGAGGGACATACTATTACTGGCGGAGGGTCTGCTCTGAAGTGTTTAGGTTTTCTGACTCTTAAAAGGTTATCCAGTCTTATCTAGATCAGCTGATCTAGATCAAGGTCCTCGTCATGGCATTCTAATTCCCGTTGCAGCTCAGATGACAATCCACAGCGATACACAGTTTTGAGTCCACAGTGGGACCATTTGGTCTGAGCAGCTAAAGTCCGAAACTTCAAGGAGTAAGCTGCTGCTGTGTCCTCTCCCTGCTTAATATCCAACAACTGCTCCCCGGGTTCTTTTCCCTCAGAGGGATGGAGAAACACATCACGAAGTAGGCGAGTGCAGGTGTCATAGGACTGGAACAGCAACGAGCCGCCGGACCACTTCGCCGCCAGCCATTCTAGCGCCTCACCAGAAAATAGCAAACACAGAAAGGACACCTTGGATTCCTCCGTAGGGTAAAGGTGAGCCTGTTGATGAAGATACAGCTGGCACTGTAGCAGAAAGCCGTTACAGCGTTCGGCTTTGCCGTCAAATTTGTTCGGCAGGGAGAGACGTGCCCCGGAAGCGAAAATACTGAGCGTAGGAGTAGTCCCGGGATCGCCAGGCGGGACTAGCAGGGGAGACGTTATTCCAGTCTGATCATTGCTGGCAATTTGCTGCATCATGGCTTCTGTGGCTGCTGTCAAACGGTGGAGCTGACGGCCATGTTCCAGCAGCAAAGCGGTTAAACGGGAAGGTTCGAAGGCGCCAGGACTCCGGTTGCTTGATCCGAGTCTGGCTTAGTGTTCTGTAAGGAAGGCTCGGAGGCGTGGAGATCCATAAGAAACAGTTTTAATAAGAATAAGGAGAAGGCAGAGGCAACGTCGTACAACAGGCAGGGTCGGAACACAGGAGAAGGCAGGAGGCGAGGAAACAGGCAAAGGTCGGCAATCAAGGCAGGAGAACAACGAGCGCTTAGGCTGTAAAGGAAGAAAGCAGATACAAGACTACGCAAGGATGTGATAATACAGCTAAGCTTATAAGGACAGTGCTTGATGACATAACAAGAGACACCTGGGTGAACCATGGACCGGAAGCAGTGTGATCTGACTGGCACTCAATACTCCGGTGAGTGTTCCCTCTGTGGGTCGGAGGAGGGAGACAGATCCGACCCCGGGGTCGAGGGGCTGTCTGTCCGGGTGAAGGCAATGGAACTCCAAGAGCAGAGAGGGGTCGAGGATGTCATCGGAAGAGATCCAAGAATGTTCCTCAGGACCGTACCCCTCCCAGTCCACTAGATACTGAAGAGCTCCAGCAGCTGGAGTGAAGTTAACGTATGAGTGGAAGGTAAGCAAACCCACAGTCCAGATCATAGAAAGCCACTCCAACACCTCTCCGGAGAGCAAAGAACACAAAAATGAAACTTTCGACTCCTCCGTGGGAAAAAGATGGGCCTGCTGGTGGAGGTACAGCTGACACTGCATAAGAAACCTGCTACATAATTCACCCACAAACATATCCGGAAGCGAGAGGCATGAACCGGATGTTGTTGTGTTCCAGTCGGAAGAGGGTACGGGAGGTTCCGGTGTGGGAGGCATAGGCGGGGACGGCGTCGGGATATGAGACAGACGTTCCATAATAGCATCTGTGGTGAGCATAGGATGATGAAGCTGTCTGCAATGATCAAACAGCCAAATGGCAAAGGCTGCGGGATTGGAAGGCGTGGGATCAGCTGCCGCTGGATCCTGGGTGGGCGAAGTACTCTGTGAGGTGTGAGACGAAGACGGAGAGGTGGTCGGATCCATGTGATGCAGCAGAGAATTTAATCAGGTAAAACAGAGCAGACAAGGGCAGAGGCAAAAACAGAGTCAAAAAGCCAGGCAGGAACGCCTCACTTCTTCTATATTTTATTATGTCACAGGCTTATTTCAACATGGATTAAATCTGTTTTCTTCCTGAAACATTTTTTGAGCAACACCCCATAATGTTTAAAAAGTTTTTGGTGGCTTCCTCCCACCATCTAAAAACATGCTGTATAGGTTAACTGGTCACTCTAAATTCTCCCTAGATGCGAGTGTGCATGGGGGTGTGATTGTGGCCCCTGCGACAGACTGGCGACCAGTCCCAAGGGTGCCCCCTGTCTTTTCCCATGAGTAGCCGATTTAGGCTCCGGCAGCCCCATGACCCTGAAAGGGACTAAACTGTATAAAAGATAAATGAATGAATACATTTTTTGTTTACTTTTGACGACTTGCAATCTACTGTCACATCTTTCGCAATTGATAGATGTAATAAGCACCCCTGATTATTAATATTAAAAACCTAATAGAATTAATTTAACCTAGTTTTAACTAACCACATTCAAACATAGATTATTAGACTGGAACAAATCTAATATGGTGTTATTAATATTTCCTTCTTTTTTCTACTTGTCCTGTCCAACAGCTGAGTAAACATTTGTGAGGTGAGAGCCTCTTGTTTTAGACAGATTTTACTGTTACAATCTGAGTTTTTAAATCATCGGACACTTGTGTGTCTGATTGTGGGACCAGGGCATGGGGACTGTCCTCAAGACATTATGGATGTTGTTTTGGAAGTGTAATATTAAAATGAAATGCTTTTTAAAGCATCTTGTGATTTCAGGCTTAATGAACTTGGATACATTCATTATTAAATTACTGCTCTTCCCTATCCTTCTTTGGGTGCAAGAGATAAACCTTGCCCAATATCTGTCAATACACTGCTATCAAATGAAATTAAACTGAAACAATCATCTGGCCAGATATTGGTTTTGCTTAAATTTCTGCCCTTTTTAACTGACACAAGCAGAAAAAATAATCATGTGAAGTTTTTGTTTCAGTTGCTGGATTTTGTTAAATTTCTATTTATACCTATTATTGCACTTTCTTTTTTTTTTTTTTTTTTTTTTGAACTTATAGTTTATTTGAAGTTTCGCAACAGCAGAGCATTATATACATTTATCTCCATAGTTTTTACAAAAGTCAACCTAAATATAATACAAAAAATCAAAGAAGGCACTGGCAGGACGTTAAATGGCCACAGTCCTCTTTATTGAAACAGGGAAGAATAAACTTTAAACATGCCAACACTTAGTCAACTAGAGCCATTAGCAGGATAGCAGAAGCAAGGGTTTTGCTGGACTCCATCTCAAGTTGAAAGTGTGCATTTGATGTCTTAATTAGAAATTTCTTTTTTCCATTTAAAAGACTTTGTTAATTTTTGGGATCCGGGTATCCAACGTGAGTGGTTCTGTTTTCGTCCATCTAATTGTGATACATTTAAGAGCTGATTTAAAGAGTACATTTAAAAGGTTTGAATCTATTTGTCCCCCTATTCGGGCTGCGATGATGCTGAGGAGTGCTACCATAGGGTCTCTGGGTATGTCAACTTGAAAAATTAGTTTCATGGTGCTCTACACCTCATCCCAGCCGTTCTTCAGTTTAGGACAGGACCAGAACACATGTGAGTGGTTGGGTTCCGCTGATTCACAGTTTCTCCAGAACACACTTGGTACATTAGGATTCATCTTGGATACTATGTCTGGGGCCAGGTGTGCCTCCATGCACGCCTCCAGCCACATCTCATCAGATATGCCTCTGGCCGTCTTTGCCTCCCATCTCCGCTTAGCTCCAACCGGTCCAGCATCAGACATAGGCACAAATATTTTATACCCCTTTCTTATCAATTTTTTATCCCCACTTTCTTTTTGATATTGTATTAGCAGAACTTTAATTGGTGTGCGGTTTAATGACCTATGCTTTTTTGGTAGTTTAAATGAAGTTCTTACTTTATTCCAAATACTGAGAGTGTTTTTAGTCCACAAGGCAATGTCCTTAACCGAGGTATCTGCAAATAGAATTGCGTGCAGTGATTCTGAGCACATTGCTTGTTCAAAAGTCAGCTATTGTGTTTGGGCATCACTTTTCATTCATGTGATTATTGGTTTCAATTGCGCAGCCCAAAAGTAGTATTTAAAAAGAGGAAGGTTGAGTCCCCTCTCCTCTGAGTCTTTGGAGTGTTTTGTACATTATCCGGGGCCGCTTACTTTGCCATATAAATTTTTAGATAAGTTTATCTAGTTCTTCAAACATAGAACTGGGACTTAATATTGGCAGCATTTGAAATAAATATAGCAGCCGCAGGAAATACTCATGCGGATAATTTCAGTTCGTCAGAGATGAGAAATAGGTAATGCTGACCATTGATCCAGGTCATTCCGGATTGTATTGAGAATTTTACCATATGCAGCATCAAACAGTTTATCTAACGAGAGTGGGATATGAATGCCCAAGTACTTTCTACCTTCTTTGGGCCATAACAATCCACTTTTTTGTTTTATCTCTAGTGGGATAGTGCTAGTGAGATCAATAGCTTCTGTCTTGTCCACATTTATTTTGTATCCTGAAAAATAACCATATGCCGAGATCCTTTCCCTCAGACGTGGTATGGTTGAGTTTGGCTCTGTCTAGCGAGGCAAGCTCCGCTCACATAGCTGCGGTATCGCTAACAATTTCGCCTATAGTTCAGTCCGGATAGCGTTAAAGTCTTCTGAGTTCTTCTCTGATATTTTGCAGTACGTCTGCCTTCAGTGATGCTAGGATCTCGGTCCTCATGTCTTCCTCCCGGGTCGGACTTTCAGGCTGTAGGTCGTTATCGCCTGTAGTGCGCTGTCTCACCAGCTAGGGTGGAGGGTTGTCGAACTTGTATTTTTGGAGTTTCTCTCCAATTGCGCTTCAATATGAGATTATATTAGTTCCTTCAGAGCTTGGAATTGTTTAGGGCCAAGTTATAAGAAATATGTTCAAAAGTCTGCAGGAGCTCCAAACCGCACATTCTCACTCCATCTTGGCTCACCCTGAATCCTATTATTGCACTTTCAAGGTTAAAGATTTTAATAGAGCAGTATTCAGTATTCCAGTATTCCAGATTCTAATATCATTTCTAAACAACATAATCTTCATCTTCCTTCTCAAATCATTGCACTTGGTCCTACAGTCAGGCAGAAGTGTATGAGATTTGAGTCAAAGCAGTGCTTTTATAACCAGTGGGCTCTAAAATGTAGTTATTTAATGTATTATTTAGCTTATGAGTGGAAGTTCCCTGTGAAGCTCAAGCCAATATTTTTGTGAATGTAGACGATCGTATTGATCATACACCAAGCTAATAACAGGAGATACATTCCAGTGAAGTATGATCTAACAGACATCAATGCACATCACACCCAAAATGCAAATAACTAGAGTATGTAAAAAAGTGCTTTTTGCTTCCAAACCTCTTCTGAATTTGGCTTGGATTACTTGAGCTATGGTGTTATAGGGATGTCAAACTGCTGTGGTTGTCAGGTTTTTGAATTGTCCCTCAGTCACCAGTTTCAGGTTCATGATCAACATCTGTTTTCATTTCTGTTAATTACCCTCAGTCTATTTAAGTGTCTGGTTTTCAGTTAATCCTTGTCAGGTTATCTGTTTTGTTCTGCTCTGCCACCTTGAAAAGTTCCTGATAAGATTGTGTTGTCTTACATCGTCTAAGATATTTAAGCTAGAAACTAGACAAAAATACTTAATGAAATATAGTTTTTTGCAGAGTATCTCTTTTTCTGCAAGTGGATGCATTAGAATGGAGCAAAGCAGGGAGCTTGAGGCTTCCCAATTGTCTTTACGTAACTACATGCTTTTTTAATTATGTTTTTGTGTGCACATGATTCATAATGATTTGACAGAAAAACAAACTCACATGTAGTTTCAATCTTAGTTTTCTTGATATACAGTATGTCCTCCATGAGAAAAATACTAGAACACCTTTTTCTTTAGAGGGGATCTTTGAGATTTCTGCATAAATATGTAACATTTTACCTTTCTGGGAGACCTAAAACCATTAAGCTATGTTACTTAATTGCTTACAGAAACACAGTTCAATTCCCATACAAAATGTATTTTTATGTAAAAAAAAATCTCACATGCAGGATGCTAGAGTTCCTGCAAATGACACAGTCTTGATATGAGAGTGAATGAACAAATGCTTATGTATGCTTATGTATTTTTCCTGAGTGGCTACTGACTTCAGTAAACTAAGGAAATGTTTCTGTCTTTTGTTAAATTAGACGTTGCTGCAGACAGAATTTTTCTTGAGTCCTTATTTCAGCCTGCCAGTCAACTTTAAAAACCCACATCAACCTAAAGATAAACCTTTGAAAAAAGACTTCTGTGAAAAAAAAAAACCTTCTGATGCAGCTCAGGCACTTCTGGAACATACTCGACTTGGGCGGTTTTTTTCCTTCTATTTTCCACTTCACATATAACAGAGAACTTTGTTTGGGTACACAACTACAGCATGTGTATCCTTTGTGAAAAGTTGTTGTTAGATAATAAATTAGCAATATTTCTGATCCTGCTCAACAGTACGTCATACACTGAATTAAAAAAACATGCACTCCTACAAAACCAACACTTGTGCAGAAATGTCAGTCATGTTGAGTAATCTGCTAATTCAAGTGAACAATCTTCAAGCCTGCACCAATGTGCATGTGTGTGCATCTGCTGTGGGATAGTGGAAGCACAGTGGAGTGTGGCACCCCAACTTCTCCTAAGATAAAATGATGATTCAGCGCTGTGATAATAGATGCAGCCTCCACTGTTGTTACTGAACCAGCCACGTAACATTAGTCTGCAACAACACTCTGTTAATCACAGGTGTAAACTAGCTATTTACTTCATGATGCATTAGAACAGCAAAGTAAATAAGATATGATAATGTTTGTGCAGGCCCTGAATGGGAACAAACAGCAGTCACACATGCAGAGAGGAAGTTTTTCTCCAGTCATCATCAACATAATGCTTGAGTTTAAGTCCAACACAAACTAAATAATTAAATGTTGAATCAATGATAGAAACTTAGTTCAGACAGAACAAATAATTAACTTGATCCACACACACACACACACACACACACACACCACAACACACACACACACACACACACACACACACACACACACACACACACACACACACACACACACACGCAAACAAACACACAGTTTCCCTTGTTCGTGTCTGATATTTCCCCTTGTTTATTTATCAATTCATTCATTTATATTTATTCAAGTTTAATGTTTAATATTTTTTTGGTAGTTATGTTTTTCTTTCAGTCAGGACTGCCCAAATTAGTCTTCAGCAGAGTGGGGAACTTTTGTATGTATTCATGCAGACATTTCAGGTGGTAAATGGCCCCAGAGACACTGTTGGGTTCAATGGCCACTGAAACATCCCATGTTTGATCCCTCGGCTGCATTGCAGCTAAATTGTTTCTGGGATTTCCCTTCTACACCGCCTATAGTGATTATGAGATGATCTGGAACATAACCCAAACTCACGGTCACTTTCCAGATCATCTCCTAAATGATGGATCCAAAACCAAAGAGTTTTACACCAACACTCGTAAAACACACAGAGAGAGTGTGGAAGAAAGATCCCCAAAGACGTCAAGTTTGTTTTTCCTGATGACTTCAGAAACTTCCAACAAAAGTCAGGAACTTATTCTGAGACAGAACAGACTAGCGTAGAACATTTTATTGACCTGATCAAGAGAATGTTAACATTGGATCCTGCAAAAAGGATCAATCTTGATCAGGTCCTGCGACATTCAGCCCAGCAACATTTGCCTTCAACAACAAAGACAGGAAAAAAAAGACAGAAATCTGCCCACCGTCTGGATCATTGGTTCAGGTTACTATGTGACTGGTGCAGAAAGTACAGCTAATCGATGCTTTGGAGAAAACCTCGGTCTCAGTGCCAACATTCGATGGATTGGAAAAGCAAACATGTGCTGGGGGGGATGTGCTCATGAATTTTTATAGTGAGTTGTCCCAACAAAGAAGTCCCCCAGACCTTTTGGTTCTCCATGTTGGCAGCAACGACCTGGGAAGCACAAACGTGTCAGATCTTGTCAATGAAATGTTGAAGGACTTGACATACTTGCATCGAGCTTTTCCCAAAATGAAAATTGTTTGTTCCTGCATTACTCCAAGATTGGCATGAGGCAAATTTGATCTCAGTAAAATAAATGACAACAGGATGACAGTCAACAAAAACCTTCAATACAACAGCGCGTTATTTAATGGTGCTGTGATTAAGCATCAGAAACTGACACCTTTTGGAAGCCATCTATTTCAACCAGATGGAATACAATTCTCCTCCAAAGGATTTGAGGTTTTTGTGCACTCCATCCGCAATACCATTGAGTAGACATTTACAACAGGCCAATGCCACGCTGACCAGCCTCAGACACCTGTTTAAGTCCCTTCCACATCTGCCCAACCCAGCCTGACAACCAAAAGCCGTCTAAACCAAAAGCTTTGCCCCTCATTCTTCCAAGGAAAAGCTGGAAATTTGAGAGTACCTTCAAAAAGGAAAAAGGCCAGACATTTTCACTGACATTATGAAGGGGTGTACCGACTTGTTTCATGTAGTGCTCGAGCATCAAGATCTGTCGACTGAAGAGGAGCACACGTAAAGACTTGATGGGATAACTTTAACCATACAAGGAAATCAAGTCTGTTTGAACAACATCTGCGCAGCCATCCAGGAATGTCTCAAGGAAAGAGAAGTATGGACAGCTTTTTCTCTTGACGGTCCTTTTAACCTGCAGGGGTTTTTTAATTGACTAAAATGATCGACAAGATCTATCAATTAATTTTAGTTTATAGGCTACGGCAAATTCAAGTTGCCTCTTCAGTGTAGATGTATTTTTGAATTGAACAGTCGCTTAGAGATTTTGAAATTGATGTTTAGGAGTCTGTTGTTGTCTTTCAAAAACTTTGTCGAAGAAAAAAATGAAAACAGCAAACAACAAAGACAACATACATGTATTAAAAAAAAAAAAACCTCCGTGACCCGTCACATATTCGTGGTGGAGAGGCTTGAGTGTTCATGTGATCCTTGGAACTGAGCTATCTGGGGCTAATGCCCCTGTTCGTGTCTCCCATGGCAGACAGTTCCTAGATGATGAGTCAGACTAAGAACGGCTCAGAACACCAAAACAACAAAAATGAAAAAAGAGACCAAAACAAAACCATAAAAAAGATCAGTAACAAAACTAAAACTTTGAACAGAAAAGAAATTAACAATAAACCGTCCATCCATCCTCTTGTCTAGATCGAGGTTGTGGGGCAGCAGTCTAAAAAAATGCCCAGACTTCCTCTGGGGCGACCCCAAAGGGTTCACAGGTCAGTCTAGATAAGCAGTGTCTCTAAAATGCATCACATCTGGTTGGCCTCAGAGGATTGCATCACATCTGTTTGGCCTCAGATGATTGCAACACATCTGTTTGGCCTCAGATGATTGCATCACATCTGGTTGGCCTCAGAGGATTGCATCACAACTGTTTGGCTTCAGAGGATTGCATCACAACTGTTTGGCCTCCAATGATTGCATCACAACTGTTTGGCCTCCAATGATTGCATCACAACTGTTTGGCCTCCAATGATTGCATCACAAACTGTTGGCCTCAGAGGATTGCATCACCAACTGTTGGCACTCGATGATTGCATCACAACTGTTTGGCTTCCGATGATTGCATCACATCTGTTTGGCCTCAGATGATTGCATCACATCTGTTTGGCTTCAGAGGATTGCATCACATCTGTTTGGCTTCAGATGATTGCATCACATCTGGTTGGCCTTTAGAGGATTGCATCACATCTGGTTGGCCTCAGATGCTTGCATCACCATCTGTTTGGCTTCAGAGGATTGCATCACATCTGTTTGGCTTCAGAGGATTGCATCACATCTGTTTGGCCTCAGAGGATGCATCACATCTGGTTGGCGTCAGAGGATTGCATCACATCTGTATGGCCTCAGATGATTGCATGACATGCTCTTAGGCTTCAGATGATTGCATCACAAACGTTTGGCTTCAGATGATTACATATCATCTGTTTGGCTTCAGATGATTACATATCATCTGTTTGGCTTCAGACTGATTGCATCACAACTGTTTGGCTTCAGATGATTGCATCACACTCTGTTTGCTTCAGATGATTGCATCACATCTGTTTGGCCTCAGATGATTGCATCAAATCTGTTTTGGCCTCAGAGGATTGCATCATTCTGTTTGGCCTCAGATATTGCATCACATCTGGTTGGCCTTAGATGATTGCATCACATCTGTTTGGCTTCAGATGATTGCATCACATCTGTTTGGCCTCAGATGATTGCATCACATCTGTTTGGCCTCAGATGATTGTATCACAACTGTTTGGCTACAGGTGATTGCATCACATCTGTTTGGCCTCAGAGGATTGCATCACATCTGTTTGACCTCAGAGGTTTGCATTACATCTGTTTGGCCTCAGATTATTGCATCACATCTGTATGGCCTCAGATGATTGCATCACATCTGGTTGGCCTCAGAGTATTGCATCACATCTGGTTGGCCTCAGAGTATTGCATCACTTCTGTTTGGCCTCAAAGGATTGCATCACATCTGTTTGGCTTCAGAGGATTGCATCACATCTGTTTGGCTTCAGAGGATTGCATCACATCTGGTTGGCCTTTAGAGGATTGCATCACATCTGGTTGGCCTCAGATGATTGCATCACATCTGTTTGGCTTCAGAGGATTGCATCACATCTGTTTGGCTTCAGAGGATTGCATCACATCTGTTTGGCCTCAGAGGATTGCATCACATCTGGTTGGCGTCAGAGGATTGCATCACATCTGTATGGCCTCAGATGATTGCATGACATCTCTTAGGCTTCAGATGATTGCATCACAACTGTTTGGCTTCAGATGATTACATATCATCTGTTTGGCTTCAGATGATTACATATCATCTGTTTGGCTTCAGATGATTGCATCACAACTGTTTGGCTTCAGATGATTGCATCACATCTGTTTGGCTTCAGATGATTGCATCAAATCTTTTTGGCCTCAGAGGATTGCATCATTTCTGTTTGGCCTCAGATGATTGCATCACAACTGTTTGGCCTCAGATGATTGCATCACATCTGGTTGGCCTCAGATGATTGCATCACATCTGTTTGGCTTCAGATGATTGCATCACATCTGTTTGGCCTCAGATGATTGCATCACATCTGTTTGGCCTCAGATGATTGCATCACATCTGTTTGGCCTCAGTGATTGCATCACATCTGTTGGCCTCAGAGGATTGCATCACATCTGTTTGGCCTCAGAGGTTTGCATTACATCTGTTTGGCCTCAGATTATTGCATCACATCTGTATGGCCTCAGGGATTGCATCACATCTGGTTGGCCTCAGAGTATTGCATCACATCTGGTTGGCCTCAGGTATTGCATCACTTCTGTTTGGCCTCAGAGGATTGCATCACATCTGGTTGGCTTCAGATGATTGCATCACATCTGGTTGGCTTCAGATGATTGCATCACATCTGCTTCGCCTCAGAGGATTGCATCAAATCTGTTGGCTTCAGATGATTGCATCACATCTGTTGGCCTCAGAGATTGCATCACATTGTTTGGCCTCAGAGATTGCATCACATCTGTTTGGCCTCAGAGGATGCATCACTTCTGTTTGGCCTCAGAGGATTGCATCACATCTGTTTGGCCTCAGAGGATTGCATCACATCTGTTTGCCTCAGAGGATTGCATCACATCTGTTTGGCCTCAGATGATTGCATCACATCTGGTTGGCGTCAGAGGATTGCATCACATCTGTTATGGCTCAGATGATTGCATGACATCTCTTAGGCTCAGATGGATTGCATCACATCTGTTTGGCTTCAGATGATTGCATCACAACTGTTTGGCTTCAGATGATTGCATCACATCTGTTTGGCTTCAGATGATTGCATCACATCTGTTTGGCCTCAGATGATTGCATCACAATCTGTTTGGCCTCAGAGGATTGCATCATTTCTGTTTGGCCTCAGATGATTGCATCACATCTGGTTGGCCTCAGATGATTGCATCACAACTGTTTGGCCTCAGATGATTGCATCAAATCTGTTTGGCTTCAGATGATTGCATCACAATGTTTGGTTCAGAGGATTGCATCACACGTTTGGCTTTGGCCTCAGATGATTACATATCTCTGTTTGGTTCAGATGATTGCATCACATCTGGTTGGCCTAATAAGAATTGCATCACCTCTGTTGGCTTCAGATGATTACCATCACATGGTTGGCTTCAGATGATTGCCATCAAATCTGTATGGCCTCAGATGATTGCATATCATGTTTGGCTTCAGATGATTGCATCACAACTGTTTGGCTTCAGATGATTGCATCACATCTGGTTGGCTAGATGATTGCATCACAACTGTTTGGCTTCAGATGATTGCATCACAATGTTTGGCTTCAGATGATTGCATCACATCTGTTTGGCTTAGATGATTGCATCAAAACTGTTTGGCTTCAGATGATTGCATCACATCTGTTTGGCTTCAGATGATTGATCACATCGTTTGGCCTAGATGATGCATCACATCTGTTTGGCTTCAGATGATTGCATATCACATCTGTTTGGCATCAGATGATTACATCATCATCTGTTTGGCTCAGATGATTGCATCACATCTGGTTGGCCTAAGAAGATTGCATCACATCTGTTTGGCTTCAGAGGATTGCATCACTCTGGTTGGCCTCAGATGATTGCATCACATTGTTTGGCTTCAGATGATTGGCATCACATCTGTATGGCCTCAGAGGATTACATATCATCTGTTTGGCTTCAGAGGATTGCATCACAACTGTTTGGCTTCAGATGATTGCATCACATCTGGTTGGCTCAGATGATTGCATCACATCTGTTGGCTTCAGATGATTGCATCACATCTGTTTGGCTTCAGATGATTGCATCATTCTGTTTGGCTTCAGATTTTTCCATGTCTGTTTGGGCTCAGGATTGCATCACATCTGTTTGGCCTCAGATGATTGCATTACATCTGTTTGGCCTCAGATGATTGCATCACATCTGTATGGCCTCAGATGATTGAATCACATCTGTTTGGCCTCAGATGATTGCATCACATCTATTTGGCTTCAGATGATTTCATCACATCTGGTTGGTCTCAGATGATTGCATCACATCTGTTTGGCTTCAGAGGATTGCATCAAATCTGTTTGGCCTCAGAGGATTGCATCACATCTGTTTGGCTTCAGATGATTGCATCACATCTGCTTCGCCTAAGAGAATTGCATCAAATCTGTTTGGCTTCAGAGGATTGCATCACATCTGCTTCGCCTCAGAGGATTGCATCACATCTGTTTGGCCTCAGAGGATTGCATCACATTTGTTTGGCCTCAGAGGATTGCATCACATTGTTTGGCCTCAGAGGATTGCATCACATTTGTTTGGCCTCAGATGATTGCATCACATCTGTTTGGCCTCAGAGGATTGCATCACATCTGGTTGGCCTCAGAGTATTGAATCAAGTCTGGTTGGCCTCAGAGGATTGCATCACATCTGTTTGGCCTCAGAGGATTGCATCACATCTGGTTGGCCTCAGAGTATTGAATCAAGTCTGGTTGGCTTTAGAGGATTGCATCACATCTGGTTGGCTTCAGATGATTGCATCACATCTGGTTGGCCTCAGATGATTGCATCACATCTGGTTTGGCTTCAGATGATTGCATCACATCTGTATGGCCTCAGATGATTACATATCATCTGTTTGGCTTCAGATGATTGAATCACATGTTTGGCTCAGATGATTGCATCACATTGGTTGGCCTCTTAGATGTGCATCACCACTGTTTGGCTTCAGATGATTGCATCACAATGTTGGCTTCAGATGATTGCATCACATCTGTTTGGTTCAGATGATTGCATCACATCTGTTGGCCTTAGATGATTGCATCACAACTGTTTGGCTTCAGATGATTGCATCACATCTGTTTGGCCTCAGATATTGCATATCATTGTTTGGCTTCAGATGATTGCATCACATTGGTTGGCCTCAGAAGATTGCATCACATCTGTTTGGCTTAGATGATTGCATCACATCTGGTAGCCGTCAGATGATGCATCACAATCTGCTTGGGCCTCAGATGATTGCATCACATCTGCTTGGCCTCAGAGGATTGCATCACATCTGTTTGGCCTCAGAGGATTGCATCACATCTGTTTGGCCTCAGAGGATTGCATCACATCTGGTTGGCCTCAGAGTATTGAATCAAGTCTGGTTGGCTTTAGAGGATTGCATCACATCTGGTTGGCTTCAGATGATTGCATCACATCTGCTTCGCCTCAGAGGATTGCATCACATCTGTTTGGCCTCAGAGGATTTTATCACTTCTGTTTGGCTTCAGAGGATTGCATCACATCTGTTTGGCCTCAGAGGATTGCATCACATCTGTTTGGCCTCAGAGGATTGCATCACTTCTGTTTGGCCTCAGAGGATTGCATCATTGTTTGGCCTCAGATGATTGCATCACAACTGTTTGGCTTCAGATGATTGCATCACAACTGTTTGGCTTCAGATGATTGCATCACATCTGTTTGGCTTCAGATGATTGCATCACATCTGTTTGCCCTCAGATGATTGCATTACATCTGTTTGGCCTCAGATGATTGCATCACATCTGTATGGCCTCAGATGATTGCATCACATCTGTTGGCCTCAGATGATTGCATCACTCTGTTTGTCTTCAGATGATGCATCACATCTGGTTGGCTCAGATGATTGCATCACATCGGTTTGGCTTCAGAGGATTGCATCAAATCTGTTTGGCTTCAGATGATTGCATCAAATCTGTTGGCCTCAGAGGATTGCATCACATCTGTTTGGCTTCAGATGATGCATCACATCTGTTGCCTCAGGATTGCATAAAATCTGTTTGGCTTCAGATGATTGCATCACATCTGTTTGGCTTCAGATGATTGCATCACATCTGCTTCACCTAAGAGGATTGCATCAAATCTGTTTGGCTTCAGAGGATTGCATCACATCTGTTTGGCCTCAGAGGATTGCATCACATTCTGTTGGCCTTCAGATGATTGCATCACATTGTTTGGCCTCAGAGGATTGCATCACATCTGTTTGGCCTCAGAGGATTGCATCATATCTGTTTGGCTTCAGATGATTGCATCATATCTGTTGGCCTCAGAGGATTGCATCACATCTGGTGGCCTCAGAGATTGCATCACATCTGGTTTGGCCTCAGATGATTGCATCAAGTCTGTTTGGCTTAGAGGATTGCATCACATCTGTTTGGCTTCAGATGATTGCATCACATCTGTTGGCCTCAGATGATTGCATCACATCGTTTGGCCTCAGAGGATTGCATCACATCTGTTTGGCCTCAGAGGATTGCATCACCTCTTTGGCTTCAGATGATTGCATCACATCTGGTTGTTTCAGAGATTGCATCACATCTGTTGGCCTCAGAGGATTGCATCAATCTCTTGGCCTTCAGAGGATTGCATCACATCTGTTGGCTTCAGAGGATTGCATCACATCTTTTTGGCCTCAGAGGATTGCATCACATCTGGTTGGCCTCAGAGTATTGTATCAAATCTGGTTGGCTTTAGAGGATTGCATCACATCTGGTTGGCTTCAGATGATTGCATCACATCTGCTTGGCCTCAGATGATTGCATCACATCTGTTTGGCCTCAGATGATTGCATCACATCTGTTGGCCTCAGAGGATTGCATCACTTCTGTTTGGCTCAGAGGATTGCATCACTCTGTTTGGCTCAGAGGATTGCATCACATCTGTTTGGCCTCAGAGGATTGCATCACATCTGTTTGGCCTCAGATGATTGCATCACATCTGTTGGCCTCAGAGGATTGCATCACATCTGTTTGGGGCTCAGATGATTGCATCACTTCTGTTGGCCTCAGAGGATTGCATCAATCTGTTTGGCCTCAGATGATTGCATCACATCTGTTTGGCTTCAGAGGATTGCATCACATCTGTTTGGCTCAGAGGATTGCATCACATCTGTTTTGCCTCAGAGGACTGCATCACATATGTTTGGCCTCAGAGGATTGCATCACATCTGTATGGCCTCAGATGATTACATCACCTCTGTTTGGCCTCAGATGATTGCATCACATCTGTTTGGCTTCAGAGGATTGCATCACATCTGTTTGGCTCAGAGGATTGCATCACATCTGTTTGGCCTCAGTGATTGCATCACATCTGTGTTTGGCCTCAGAGGATTGCATCACATCTGTTTGGCCTCAGAGGATTGCATCACATCTGTTGGGCCTCAGATGATTGCATCACATCTGTTGGCCTCAGATGATTGCATCACATCTGTTTGGCTTCAGAGGATTGCATCACATTGTTTGGCCTCAGAGGATTGCATCACATCTGTTTGGCCTCAGTGGATTGCATCACATCTGTTTTGGTCAGAGGATGCATCACATCTGTTTGGCCTCAGAGGATTGCATCACATCTGTTTGGCCTCAGATGATTGCATCACATCTGTTTGGCTCAGATGATTGCATCACACTCTTTGGCCTCAGATGATTGCATCACATCTGTTTGGCCTCAGATGATTGCATCACAACTGTTTGGCCTCAGATGATTGCATCACATCTGTTTGGCTTCAGAGGATTGCATCACATCTGTTTGGCCTCAGAGGATTGCATCACATCTGTTTTGCCTCAGATGATTGCATCACCTCTGTTTGGCTTCAGATGATTGCATCACATCTGGTTGGCCTCAGATGATTGCATCACATCTGTTTGGCCTCAGATGATTGCATCACAACTGTTTGGCTTCAGATGATTGCATCACATCTGGTTGGCCTCAGATGATTGCATCACATCTGGTTTGGCTTCAGATGATTGCATCACATCTGTTTGGCTTCAGATGATTGCATCACAACTGTTTGGCTTCAGATGATTGCATCACATCTGTTTGGCCTCAGATGATTGCATCACATCTGTTTGGCCTCAGATGATTGCATCACATCTGTTTGGCCTCAGATGATTGCATCACATCTGTTTGGCTCAGATGATTGCATCACATCTGGTTTGGCCTAGATGATTGCATCACTATGTTTGGCCTCAGATGATTGCATCACATCTGCTTCGCCTCAGAGGATTGCATCAAATCTGTTTGGCTTCAGAGGATTGCATCACATCTGTTTGGCCTCAGAGGATTGCATCACATCTGTTTGGCCTCAGATGATTGCATCACATCTGTTTGGCCTCAGAGGATTGCATCACTTCTGTTTGGCCTCAGAGGATTGCATCACATCTGTTTGGCCTCAGAGGATTGCATCACATCTGTTTGGCCTCAGAGGATTGCATCACATCTGTTTGGCCTCAGAGGATTGCATCACATCTGGTTGGCCTCAGATGATTGCATCACATCTGTTGGCTCAGATGATTGCATCACCTCTGTTGGCTTCAGATGATTGCATCACATCTGTTGGCTTCAGATGATTGCATCACAACTGTTTGGCTCAGATGATTGCATCACATCGGTTGGCTCAGATGATTGCATCACATCTGTTTGGCCTCAGAGGATTGCATCACATCTGTTTGGCCTCAGATGATTGCATCACATCTGTTTGGCTCAGATGATTGCATCACATCTGTTTGGCCTCAGATGATTGCATCACATCTGTTTGGCCTCAGATGATTGCATCAAACTGTTTGGCTTCAGATGATTGCATCACATATGTTGGCCTCAGAGGATTGCATCACATCTGTTTGGCCTCAGATGATTGCATCACATCTGTTTGGCTTCAGATGATTGCATCACATCTGTTGGCTCAGATGATTGCATCACATCTGTTTGGCCTCAGGTGATTGCATCACATCTATTTGGCTTCAGATGATTTCATCACATCTGGTTGGCCTTAGATGATTGCATCACTTCTGTTTGGCCTCAGATGATTGCACAATCTGTTGGCCTCAGAGGATTGCATCACATCTGTTTGGCTTCAGATGATTGCATCACATCTGTTGGCCTCAGAGGATTGCATCACATCTGTTGGCTCAGAGGATTGCATCACTTCTGTTGGCCTCAGAGGATTGCATCACATCTTTGCCTCAGAGGATTGCATCACATCTGTTTGGCCTCAGAGGATTGCATCACATCTGTTTGGCGTCAGAGGATTGCATCACATCTGTTTGGCCTCAGATGATTGCATCACATCTGTTTGGCTTCAGATGATTGCATCACATCTGTTTGGCTTCAGATGATTGCATATGTGTGGCTTCAGATGATTGCATCACAACTGTTTGGCTTCAGATGATTGCATCACATCTGTATGGCCTCAGATGATGATCACATCTCTTAGGCCTTAGATGATTACATATCATCTGTTTGGCTTCAGATGATTGCATCACATCTGTTTGGCCTCAGATGATTGCATCAAATCTGTTTGGCCTCAGATGATTGCATCAAATCTGTTTGGCCTCAGAGGATTGCATCATTTCTGTTTGGCTTCAGATGATTGCATCACATCTGTTTGGCCTCAGATGATTGCATCACAACTGTTTGGCCTCAGATGATTGCATCACATCTGGTTGGCTTCAGATGATTGCATCAACACTGTTTGGCTCAGATGATTGCATCACATCTGTTTGGCTTCAGATGATTGCATCACAATCTGTTTGGCCAGATGATTGCATCACATCTGTTGGCCTCAGATGATTGCATCACATCTGTATGGCCTCAGATGATTGCATCACATCTGTTTAGCTTCAGATGATTGCATCACATCTGTTTGGCCTCAGATGATTGCATCACATCTTTTTGGCTTCAGATGATTGCATCACATCTTTTTGGCTTCAGATGATAGCATCACATCTGTTTGGCCTCAGATGATTGCATCAAATCTGTTTGGCCTCAGATGATTGCATCAAATCTGTTTGGCTTCAGATGATTGCATCACAACTGTTTGGCTACAGGTGATTGCATCACATCTGTTTGGCCTCAGATGATTGCATCAAATCGGTTTGGCTTCAGATGATTGCATCACAACTGTTTGGCTACAGGTGATTGCATCTGTTTGGCCTCAGAGGATTGCATCACATCTGTTTGGCCTCAGATGATTGCATCACATCTGTATGGCCTCAGATGATTGCATCACATCTGGTTGGCCTCAGATGATTACATATCATCTGTTTGGCTTCAGATGATTGCATCACATCTGTTTGGCCTCAGAAGATTGCATCACCTCTGGTTGGCCTCAGATGATTGCATCACATCTGGTTTGGCTTCAGATGATTGCATCACATCTGTATGGCCTCAGATGATTACATATCATCTGTTTTGCTTCAGATGATTGCATCACAACTGTTTGGCTTCAGATGATTGCATCACATCTGTTTGGCCTCAGATGATTACATATCATCTGTTTTGCTTCAGATGATTGCATCACAACTGTTTGGCTTCAGATGATTGCATCACATCTGGTTGGCCTTAGATGATTGCATCACAACTGTTTGGCTTCAGATGATTGCATCACATCTCTTTGGCTTCAGATGATTACATATCATCTGTTTGGCTTCAGATGATTGCATACATCTGTTTGGCCTCAGATGATTGCATCACAACTGTTTGGCTTAGATGATTGCATCACATCTGTTTGGCTTCAGATGATTACATACCTTGTTTGGCTTCAGAGGATTGCATCACATCTGTTTGGCTTCAGAGGATTGCATCACACTGTTTGGCCTCAGAGGATTGCATCACATCTGTTTGGCCTCAGAGGATTGCATCACATCTGTTTGCCTCAGAGGATTGCATCACATCTGTTTGGCCTCAGATGATTGCATCACATCTGTTTGGCCTCAGATGATTGCATTCACCTCTGTTTGGCTTCAGATGATTGCATCACATCTGTTTGGCTTCAGATGATTGCATCACAACTGTTTGGCCTCAGATGATTGCATCATCATCTGTTGGCTTCAGAGGATTGCATCACATCTGTTTGGCCTCAGAGGATTGCATCACATCTGTTGCCTCAGATGATTGCATCACATCTGTTTGGCCTTCAGATGATTGCATCACATCTGGTTGGCCTCAGATGATTGCATCACATCTGTTTGGCCTCAGATGATTGCATCACAACTGTTGGCTTCAGATGATTGCATCACATATGTTTGGCTCAGAGGATTGCATCACATCTGTTTGGCCTCAGATGATTGCATCACAACTGTTTGGTTCAGATGATTGCATCACATCTGTTTGGCCTCAGATGATTGCATACATCTGTTGGCTCAGGTGATTGCATCACATCTATTGCTTCAGATGATTGCATCACATCTGGTTGGCCTTAGATGATTGCATCACATCTGTTTGGCTTCAGAGGATTACCATCATGTTTGGCTTCAGAGGATTGCATCACAACTGTTTGGCTTAGATGATTGCATCACATCTGTTGGCTCAGATGATTGCATCAAATCTGTTTGGCTCAGATGATTGCATCAATCTGTTTGGCCTCAGAGGATTGCATCATTCTGTTTTGCCTCAGAGGATTGCATCATTTCTGTTTGGCCTCAGAGGATTGCATCACATCTGTTTGCCTCAGATGATTGCATCACATCTTGTTGGCTCAGATGATTGCATCACATCTGTTTGGCTCTCAGATGATTGCATCACATCTGTTTGGCTTCAGATGATTGCATCACATCTGTTGGCCTCAGATGATTGCATCACATCTGTTTGGCCTCAGATGATTGCATCACATCTGTTTGGCCTCAGATGATTGCATCACATCTGTTTGGCTTCAGATGATTGCATCACATCTTGGGCCTCAGATGATTGCATCACATCTTTTGGCCTCAGATGATTGCATCAAATCTGTTTGGCTTCAGATGATTGCATCACATCTGTTTGGCCTCAGATGATTGCATCAAATCTGTTTGGCTCAGATGATGCATCACATCTGTTTGGCTTCAGATGATTGCATCACAACTGTTTGGCTCAGGTGATTGCATCACATCGTTTGGCCTCAGATGATTGCATCACATCTGTTTGGCTTCAGATGATTGCATCACAATCTGTTGGCTCAGATGATTGCATCACATCTGTTTGGCCTCAGATGATTGCATCACATCTGTTTGGCTTCAGATGATTGCATCAACATTGTTTGGCTTCAGATGATTGCATCACATCTGTTTGGCCTCAGATGATTGCATCACATCTGGTGGCCTCAGATGATTGCATCACATCTGTGGCCTCAGATGATTGCATCACATCTGTTTGGCTTCAGATGATTGCATCACATCTGGTTGGCCTTAGATGATTGCATCACATCTGTTTGGCTTCAGATGATTGCATCACATCTGTTTGGCCTCAGATGATTGCATCACATCTGTTTGGCTTCAGATGATTGCATCACAACTGTTTGGCCTCAGATGATTGCATCACATCTGTTTGGCCTCAGATGATTGCATATCATTGTTTGCTTCAGATGATTGCATCAAAACTGTTTGGCCTCAGATGATTGCATCACATCTGGTTGGCTTAGATGATTGCATTCACATCTGTTTGGCTCAGATGATTGCATCACATCTGTTTGGCTTCAGATGATTGCATCACATCTGTTTGCTTCAGATGATTGCATATCATCTGTTTGGCTTCAGATGATTGCATCACAACTGTTTGGCTTCAGATGATTGCATCACATCTGGTTGGCTTCAGATGATTGCATCACAACTGTTTGGCTTCAGATGATTGCCATCACATCTGTTTGGCTCAGATGATTGCATCACATCTGTTTGGCCTCAGAGGATTGCATCACATCTGTTGGCCTCAGAGGATTCATCACATCTGTTTGCCCTTCAGATGATGCATCACATCTGTTTGGGCCTCAGAGATTGCATCACATCTGTTTGGCCTCAGATTGCATCACATCTGTTTGGCTTCAGATGATGCATCACATCTGTTTGGCTTCAGATGATTGCATCACAACTGTTTGGCTTCAGATGATTGCATCACATCTGTTTGGCTCAGAGGATTGCATCACATCTGTTTGGCCTCAGAGGATTGCATCACATCTTTTGGCCTCAGAGGATTGCATCACCTCTGTTTGGCTTCAGAGGATTGCATCACATTCTGGTTGCCTCAGATGATTGCATCACATCTGTTTGCCTCAGAGGATTGCATCACATCTGTTTGGCTCAGATGATTGCATCACATCTGTTTGGCTCAGATGATTGCATCACTTCTGTTTGGCCTCAGATGATGCATCACATCTGTTGGCTTCAGATGATTGCATCACAACTGTTTGGCCTAGATGATTGCATCACATCTGTTTGGCCTCAGATGATTGCATCACATCTATTTGGCTTCAGATGATTGCATCACATCTGGTTGGCCTCAGATGATTGCATCACAACTGTTTGGCCTCAGATGATTGCATCACATCTGGTTCGCCTCAGATGATTGCATCAATCTGTTTGGCTTCAGATGATTGCATCACATCTGTTTGGCTCAGATGATTGCATCATCTGTTTGGCCTCAGATGATTGCATCACTCTGTTTGGCCTCAGAGGATTGCATCACTTCTGTTTGGCTCAGATGATTGCATCACATCTGTTTGGCTTCAGATGATTGCATCACATCTGTTTGGCCTCAGAGGATTGCATCACATTGGTTGGCCTCAGAGGATTGCATCACATCTGGTTGGCCTCAGAGGATTGCATCACATCTGTTTGGCCTCAGATGATTGCATCACAATCTTTTAGGCTTCAGATGATTACATTCATCTGTTTGGCTCAGATGATTGCATCATATCTGTTTGGCTTCAGATGTGAATCACATCTGTTTGGCCTCAGATGATTGCATCACATCTTCTTTTTGTTTGGCCTCAGATGATTGCATCAACTCTGTTTGGCCTCAGATGATTGCATCACATCTGTTGGCCTCAGAGGATTGAATCCATCTCGTTTGGCTTCAGATGATTGCATCATTCTGTTGGCCTCAGATGATTGCATCACATCTGGTTGGCCTCAGATGATTGCATCACATCTGTTGGCTTCAGATGATTGCATCACATCTGTTTGGCCTCAGATGATTGATCACATCTGTTTGGCCTCAGATGATTGCATCACATCTGTTTGGCATCAGAGATTGCATCACATCTGTTGGCCTCAGATGATTGCATCACATCTGTTGGCCTCAGATGATGCATCAAATCTGTTTGGCTTCAGAGGATTGCATCACATCTGTTGGCCTCAGATGATTGCATCACATCTGTTTGGCTTCAGATGGATTGCATCACACTCTGTTTGGCTTCAGATGATTGCCATCACTCTGTTTGGCCTCAGATGATTGCATCAAATCTGTTTGGCCTCAGATGATTGCATCAAATCTGTTTGGCTTCAGATGATTGCATCACAACTGTTTGGCTACAGGTGATTGCATCACATCTGTTTGGCCTCAGATGATTGCATCACATCTGTTTGGCTTCAGATGATTATCACAACTGTTTGGCTCAGGTGATTGCATCACATCTGGTTGGCCTCAGAGGATTGCATCACATCTGTTTGGCCTCAGATGATTGCATCACATCTGTTGGCCACCAGAGGATTGCATCACATCTGGTTGGCTCAGATGATTGCATACATCTGTTTGGCTCAGATGACTGCATCACATCTGTTTGGCCTTCAGATGATTGCATCACATCTGGTTGGCTTCAGATGATGCATCACATCTGGTTGGCTTCAGATGATTGCATCAATATGTTTGGCCTCAGATGATTACATTCATCTGTTTGCCTTCAGATGATTGCATCACACTGTGGCTTCAGATGATTGCATCACATCTGTTTGGCTCAGATGATTGCATCACATCTGTTTGGCTTCAGATGATTGCATCACATCTGTTTGGCTCAGATGATTGCATCACATCTGGTTGGCCTTAGATGATTGCATCACAACTGTTTGGCCTCAGATGATTGCATCACATCTGTTTGGCTTCAGATGATTGCATCACATCTGTTTGGCTTCAGATGATTGCATCACATCTGGTTGGCCTTAGATGATTGCATCACAACTGTTTGGCTTCAGATGATTGCATCACATCTGTTTGGCTTCAGATGATGCATCATCTGTTTGGCTTCAGATGATTGCATCACATCTGTTTGGCCTGACTAAGAGGATTGCATCACCTCTGTTGGCTTCAGATGATTGAATCACATCTGTTTGGCCTCAGATGATTGAATCCCATCTGGTTTGGCTTCAGATGATTGCATCACATCTGTTGGCTCTCAGATGATTACAGTCATCTGTTTGGCTTCAGATGATTGCATCACATTGTTTTGGCTCAGATGATTGCATCACATCTGGTTGGCCTTAGATGATTGCATCACAACTGTTTGGCTTCAGATGATTGCATCACAACTGTTGGCCTTCAGATGATGCCATCACATCTATTTGGCTTCAGATGATTGCATCAAATTGTTTGGCTTCAGATGATTGCCATCACATCTGTTTGGCCTCAGATGATTGCATCACATCTGTATGGCCTCAGATGATTGCATCACATCTGTTTGGCCTCAGATGATTGCATCAATCTATTTGGCCTCAGATGATTCATCACATCTGGTTGGTCTCAGATGATGGCATCACATCTGTTGGTTCAGAGGATTGCATCAAATCTGTTTGCCTCAGAGGATTGCATCACATCTGTTTGGCTTCAGATGATTGCATCACATCTGCTTCGCCTCAGAGAATTGCATCACATCTGTTTGGCTTCAGAGGATTGCATCACATCTGTTGGCTTCAGATGATTGCATCACAATCTGTTGGTCAGAGGATTGCATCACATGTTTGGCCTCAGAGGATTGCATCACATCTGTTTGGCCTCAGAGGATTGCATCACATCTGTTTGGCCTCAGAGGATTGCATACATCTTTTGGCCTCAGAGGATTGCATCACATCTGTGGGCCTCAGAGTATGCATCAAGTCTGGTTGGCCTCAGAGGATTGCATCACATTCGTTTGGCCTCAGAGGATTGCAACATCTGGTGGCCTCAGAGTATTGAATCAAGTCTGGTTGGCTTTAGAGGATTGCATCACATCTGGTGGCTTCAGAGGATTGCATCACATCTGTTGGTTGGCCTCAGATTTTGCATCACATCTGTTTGGCTTCAGATGATTGCATCACATTCTGT